>CM029274.1:36078693-36393693 GCA_016920895.1 Vaccinium myrtillus
GGAGGTCTATTCAGTGTTTCAATGATTATGCGATGAGGTAGGGATGGAACTTTTGGCAGTATGGAGAAGAGCAGTGGTTGCTGCAGAAATCACATTCGTTTAGTGCCTATTGACTTGAAATGCATGGAGGTTGCATTTTCATTGGTTGGTAAAGAATTATCTGTATGCCAGATCTAATGAGATGGGTGGCGGTACTGGCTCTCTTTTTGGTGGTAACTTGAAGAACTTTATCTATGTTTGACTGTGAGTGGTAAAAGTATGGCTATGTGAATGTGTGGTGGAAGTAGGTACTAATATTTCATGGAGTGTCTTATGGTAGAAGAGAAGAACATTTCCACCTCGGTTAGACTAGGACGAGGAAGTAGATGGAGAAGCCACCTAGGTGTTATTGGTGGCCTGGTGTTTGCGAATTTGAATTTCTCCCCCTTGGGAAAAAATTATGAGGCTGGTTTTCCTTCTCTTGACACCTTACCTTTTTTTTTTGGTATCAGAAATTTAAATACAAAAAACTGTAGTTTAGAGAGAACAGCTATGACTCTGATCTTTACTTCTTTACCATCCAAACAAGATAGTGTCCTGAGAAATTGTCTCACGACTCTCTTTTTCCATGGCTGAACAATAATGGTATGGGTTGTTTTTGTTGTTTCAGGTGCATTAATCACCGCAGGGGTGCTCACTGCTGGTTTAATCAGTTTCAAAATGGGAAATTCTCAGTTGGGTCAGCATCTGATGAGAGCTCGTGTGGTTGCCCAAGGTGCTACTGTTGCATTAATGGTCGGCACCGCATACTATTATGGGGAGAAGCTCTAAATGGTTCGTTTAATGGTGGAGCTTTCGCCAGGTTGTAGGTACTCTGTCCTTTGAATTGGTCCTCAAGGACATTTGAGCAGAAATGAAGGATCATAGCTTGTCTACGAAACTGTTCCTTTTTTGTTTTTCAGACTCTGGTTAATTGTAATCCACATTTTGTTTCCATATGGACCATAACAAATACCAGGCCATGTCTGTTTCTTCGTCATTCTTGATCCGTAAATTTCAGGTCAGGTGAAGCAAGCAGCTCTTCTGGGAAGTGGCGTGGCAACTTGTCATTTTATAGAGTTAGCATAATGGAACGGCTCAAATAACTTCTTTTTTGTGCCCGATAGATGCATAACTATTACCGGATGTGCCAAATTTTAATTTGAAATGCAATGCAAGTGAATATTCTTGATGCTCCTGCTTATTGTTTGAAGTTCTCTGTTGATCTTTCTGACTGGCATGGCAACTAGATTTGAAACATGGTTGAAAACCTAAATGACTGCTACACAGTGGTCTAGTTTTGTCCTTATGAATGCAGGAAAGTGAGAATACTGCTGCTCTCTCAGATGTTGGTGTTGGGCCTCTTCTATGTTTGCCCCTGTACAGTTTGGTGGCATTAGTTGAGTTCAACCATTCTACAACCATTTTTACACACAAGCACACGCGCGGGTGAGTTTGCCAAATGATTTAGCAACCCATTTGCTAAAATCATTTGGCAAACTCATCACACGAGCAGTGTGTGTGGGTCCCAACACTTATATGAGTGTGCATACGCTTGTGTGTGTAACATAGTGTGTGGGGCCCCAAACACTTATGTTAGTGTGTGCGCACTTGTGTGTGTTAAAAAGCATGTGTTGTAGGTTAATTCTAGTTGAGGGTTTGTGTTGTAGGTCTTCTCCTATCTTTCAAAATTTGTTGTTGCTTGGCAGCCAAGGAAAATTAAATGTGGTTGAATTGTTAAGCACAAAATGAAGTCATGGGACTGTAACTTCTGTTTGGTTTTTATATGGAGGATCTTTGAATGGTTCTGAGGCCCTACCAATGGTAATATGGAAAAAAACCATTCACCCAGCCAAATGAAAAAAGTCTATGGAAATGTTAAAAATGACTTAGAAGGCAAAATGCCTTTATAGCGTACAAAGGAGAAAATTTTCAGTGCCACTGGGACATGGTTGAGTATGATTCTGAACCACACAAACATGTGAGGTTCACTCTCAAGTGTGTAGATTCCACATGTTTGTGTGATTTAAATCGTGTTCAACCATACCGCAGGAGCATTGAAAACTCTCTCATGTACCAAAAGGAGGCATCTTACCCTAATTAGTCATTTCACATAATCACAACGGACTACTTTCCTACGCCTTTTTTGGAAAAACTATTTAGTACTCCTGGAGAACTTTTTCTACCCTCTTAAGGCGGTCGAAGCCTCCACCTATACAGTGGCGGACGAAGACATGAACTTTTATTAGCATAATTTACTCTTTACATTTGAAATATTGGTGTTCTAGTATTATATGGACCCTGTGCACACGCTGCACAGCAGCATCCCCTCTTCCAGTATTGTACACTATATATTTCGATCATGTTGGTCCAGTGTGTATCAGTAATCATGTATTTACACTTTTTCTTCGGTAATTAAAACATACATGTACATATACACTTCTTGTTTATGATCGTAATCCACGAAATTTCGTAAGGTGATTTTAAATTAATTCAATTTAACCTAGTTTAACCTATAGACTAAAAGATACTAATGTGATTTTAAAATTATACCTCAATACTAGTTTTTAAAATAATGGGTGATATCGGGCACCCTCTGGCGCCACTACTGTTCTGCCGAATGCTATATAATGTCTTGTGAGTAGCAATGCTCCACGAATGCTATATAATGTCTTATTTTTCTGCATTCTCATACATATTCACACTCCAACCATTATTTTTCACCCTAAAAAAATGCAAGTAATATTGACCCACATTCTTTTGCCTCTTTAATGAGAAAATTTTGGGTGCAAATAGCATACTACACACTGATGCCCGTGAGTGTATCTCGGCCGTACAAAATGTTTTGGACAGTCAGATTTCTCTCTCTCTAAAATTCAGACTGTTCAAAATACTTTTGGACAGTTGAAATGTGCGACGAGTACCGTCACGTGGTACCAGTCCGGCACCTAAGTTTTTCTCCTCTTCTATGGTTACGTTTGACTCTCTTAAACAAAGTCGGAAAGGGTAATGACTAAAGGAGAAAATAAGTTAGGACATTGCAGATCTAAGAAATCTCATCATAAGAAGTAATGAGAATTGTTAAGTGGGATTTGGAAGAATAAGGAATCACATGCCCAATTAATTAAAAATTGGCGGTCCTCGTGTGGAGTGAATGAGATTTGTTAGGGGAGATTTGCAAGAATAAAGAATCATATGCACAATATTTAAAAATTGGTGATCATAGTATTTAAATGTTTAATTTGATTTGGATCTTTGAACATTTGATAATCCGTCGATATAAAAATTCTTATTCCATTTTTTTTTTCGCGTTGAAAGGAGCTAAACCCACTTTAATAATTTCTTGAGAATTTATCTAGTATCTATCTATACTACGTACGTTTGAGAGAAACGACAAAGCTACTCATGGATAAATAAATTCACCCCAACCATTAATATTCATTTCCGACCTCTTTTGATTTTCACATTTAAAGTGAAATATTTTTAAACTTCCCCTCACATTAAAATAGTCTCTCTTACTAAAAAGGTAACATATAATTGTTAGTAAATCATATAAATAAAAAAATAGTACTATCATTTAACATAAAAGAAATCTTTTCATGCTTGCTTGCACCGCACTTTTCCTCTGTGTAGAACTCTATATCAAGTCGACTACACCAACACTTAATCGAAAAGTTTGTAGGGTTTACTTTTTGGTCTCACATAAAAATGGATCTCTCACAAACGATCAAAATCGTCAATAGATTAATAACACTTTATTGATGTGGGCCCTGCACATCGGTGGCATTTTCCATCTTGTACATAGAGAGAGGGTAATGCAAGCCATAAGGATGAGCTCCTCTCCATACCCCATCTCTTAATATCCCTCCATACTCTCAACTTTTATCCACATTCCGAATAACTCAAACCGTTCACTCGTAGAACACGCAAAAGTAATATAATTGTACATAATATTTGTATGATCGAATAGCTATAGACATGGTGCAAATTGTCATGTAAAATGAGTTATAAATACATGCAAAAACTTTTACAAAACAAAGTGTAACTTTTTCAAAATATGTATCAATATCCGATCATACTGATATCATCAAGACGTATAATTTTTGCAAAGTAAACGGTTCAGATCATACTTTTAAGTCCAAAAAATCTGAACCGATCAAAACACTTTCGGACGGCCGAGATTGCCACCTAGACACGATGTGTACCCTACCTTAATTATTTGGGGTTGGAAGGGATGTAGTAGTGGAGTATTTGCGTCACTCTGCACGTGCCCTCTCTGATAACAATGTCGACTCCTCCACCCTCCTCCTTTACATACATGATACATACACCCATATATACATGCATAAACACACTTTCTCCCTCATTCTTCTTCCCAATCTCTCTCTCTCTCTCTCACACACACACACACACACATTCTCTCTCTCTCTCTCTCTCTCTGTTCCTCTCCGTCTCATCGATCGGAGACTTGTTGATTCACCGTAACTACTACGCCGGCGATCTATTGAATCGTACAGTTTCTCATTCGACGGTTAGTTTCATCCGCTTTGCACAGATTCTTCTTTTTTTTTTATTTGATTATTTTTGGAAGCAATTGTGAAGTACTAGATCTCCAATCGTATGCGCAACTAGATATATAGACTCTCAATCTGTTAAACTGTTTGATTTATGGTACTAATTTCGTTTGATCAAATATTCAAATGATAGTTCTGGCATTAGGCGTTGGATACTTGATATGATCTGAAGTTAATGTGTGCGGACACTTGCATTGCTTTTCTGTGTCATTGGCACTGAGTAATTTTGATTAGACCTTTTTTCTAGAGAATGTATTTGATGGTTTTATGTTAATTAACTTACAAATTTAGCCATTAACTTGAATGCAAACATTTTGCTCGGTAGTAAAGAAGTTCAAAATTTTCCCATAACAAGGATCTCAGAATTCCTTTAATTATACTCGGGGGTCATTCCAGAAACTTACTAATTTCCAAACTGACTTATTGCACTTTACGAGACAAGTCATTCTCTCACACAATATACCAACTAAAAAAGCCAACGTAAGTCAGTTTCTGGAACGATTCTAGAATTTATATTGACACTTGGTGCAGTTTGTTGTTGTTAGGAGAAAACCCTTGCAGACAAAAGTGGAGAGAGTAAGGTACAAGTGTGGTCAATTCACTTTGGTTTCTCACAAGGATCACTTTTGCTATTTTGACTCCTCAAAAAATTTATAGATTGCCCCAACTTGCTTCAAATGCATAAAAATTCCAAGCACTCTCTTTTTTTCAGGAGTCAATAACATTATGAATGAGACTATCATGGACTGTTTTCAAAATACAATAAGTCATCAGGACCAATTGTAAAGCACAATTAAAATTTACTAGTATTAGTAATGTAGAGTAATGTATATCTTTCTTATAATTAACTATCTATCTCATATTAACCCCTTGATTTATTTATTTATTTTTTCTTTTGGATTAGCAAATATTGATAACTTGTGTATGGATCTAATTTTCGACCCCACCAGCCAAAAATCCTGATTCTGCCATGCTTGCAGAGAACTATGACGCTTAAATTGAACTTTTCAGTTGACGAATCATTCGTTTGGTTTTTGTTAACAAGGAAGATGTGAATCAGTTTAACTGGATATTTTGTAGGGGGCAAACATGTTAAATCTCTGTTTCTATGCGACTCCTTGAGTTTCACTCAGTGTCCAGAGTTCAGACGGTGTAGTTTATGCCAGACGTGGTCTAGTATTCTGTTGTATATTAGAGAAGGAAATTGTCAATTTCCTTTGGAAAACCACCTGTGCATTAGTCTGACAGATCTTGAGGACATTCATTTTTGGGAACTCCTTACGTACTAGTAAGGAGAGGTATAGCTGGAGCAGTAAGTCGGTATAGGACAAAGGAATATGCCGCCAATTTTCGGAGCGATCTCCTTCCAAAATTAAGTCCTATTGGTGTTTAGTACGTGGCTTTGTACTTCTTCGGTCCCATATGAAAATGTGTCCGTGGATGTCTGTGTGTTTGCGTTTGGTTGTTTTATGTGCAATAAAGAAGGTGTTTGTGAAATTAGGCAGTTATATCAGTTACAATTGAAGAAATCATGGCATTTACGGAGAAGCATTTTGAAAATCTAAAGAAATTCATGGATTTTGGATCTCTGAGGTTAGTGAGAAAGGGAAGCCGACTTCCAAATGTAATGCTCCTTCCCTTAGTTTGGAGTTTGAGAACTTGAGATTTGCGATATTCATGTTGATTTCTTAATTCAAGTTGTATCCCATCTTTGATCTTGTCCTAGGAGATTCAAGTTGTCAGTGTACTGGTAAATTCTGAATTGTTTGTGGACCTAATGGAATTCCAATTTTCACGCCCTTACATTTTTTTTTCCTTATATTGGCAGTCAGTAGATAATTTGTACTCAAGATTACCAAGATGTCATCTCCAAGCAAGAGGAGAGATATGGATGTCATGAAATTGTAAGGTTTTTGAGTAATGCACTGCTTTGGGATTGTTTCCTTCTGTTTCTTTTGGCTGATAATTACTGCATTATCTCAAAAAAAGAAAAGAAAAAGGTGACATCTAATTACATCTAATTTTTGTGGTTGATGTAACTGGTTATTAGTGGTAATAAATATTGGCTTCATATAGACTTGCTTTTTTAGTTTGCTCTCTGCAGCTTTTGATACTTCTTCTATTTGGCTTTTCCACTTGCATTCCTCGTTATCAAATTTGTTGGTCAGTTACCTTTTTAATGCTATTACTTGTGGCTAATCCGTTGTCCATTTTATAGGATGATGAGTGACTATGCTGTGGAGCCTATAAATGATGGAATTAGCGAGTTCAATGTGGAATTCCATGGTCCAAAAGAAAGTAATTTTATTCTCAGTCCATCCTCCTACCACTCTTATATAGGACCAGAGAAACTATTCCTGCAGATCTCTCTCTCTCTCTCTCTCTCTCTCTCTCTCTCTCTCTCTCTGCGTGTTACTGCTACAAAACTTGAAAAGTGATTAGGTTTTGAGTTGTAAAACATGGTTTCTATTTATCTGCTTTGGCTGTCCTATCCAAGTTAAGTGTCTGATTTAAAAGATATGCTGTACTGGTTCTTAACAGTTTGCATTACTCACTTTACTGTGTGTGGCTGGGACTGTAGAGTGTACACTGTCGGCTTTCAACCCTTTCAGATTTGCATTTTAGTGTTTGTCGCATGCATAACTTTGAAGAAGCTGCAAGCCTAAAATTTTTCTCCCTTCCTATGTTGAATAAAAAAAAGTGTCTTTTTCGGCTTATTTTTGTCATTAGGTTAGTTTTCTCGTGGAAGACAACTATTTTGTGAATTATAATCTCTTTTAGTGTTGTTAATTTTTCCTTTTTACTCGCCTTTTAATTTTCAACCGTGTGTTTTAAGTTCTTTCAAATTTTCGAGCCGGAAAGGAGTCTTATTTCTCAGTTATTGACAAGTCCTTCTGTGACAATTGGCTTATATTTGCCTAGAACTTTCAATTCTTATGTAGTCTCACCTCATCGATGAGTTGTGAAGGCATGATAGTCAACTTCTGTTTCTGAACTTACTTTTTTCTAAGATTACCTCGGCCTAATGACCTGTTAATGACCTTCTCCTGTTTGGTACACAACTCATGTTTGTGATTGCATCTTATCGATGTTGTCTTACTTGTCACAGGCCTTTATGAAGGTGGTGTATGGAAAGTCCGTGTCGAGCTACCGGATGCTTACCCTTACAAGTCTCCTTCCATTGGGTTTCTGAACAAAATTTTCCACCCAAATGTTGATGAGCTGTGAGCCTCCTTATCATGCTACTTACCAAGATGACAGTTGAAGATATTGTTTTATTGGTTTTACTAACTGGATTTTTTTCTTTTGGTTCAACTGCAGGTCTGGTTCCGTATGTTTGGACGTAATTAATCAGTCATGGAGTCCAATGTTTGGTAATTATTTACTTGTCTATGTACCAAATACCAATTTAATATCCCTAAGAGCATGCCCTTTCCACCTTCCAGGGGGTCTCTCAACACGTACACATGTCCATGAAGAATCATTGATTAGTTTGAGTGTTGTTCACTGGCTAGCAACCTGAGACTTCTTTCTTTGATCAGCTTCTGAGAAGATGCATACACCATGGTTTTAGGGTTACACATAAATCATTTGTCGAGCATTTTTGTGAATGGCGTGCAATAGATCTTCGTACCCAAATGATGGGTATGGACAAATGGAAGTTCAACTCTAAACTAGGACTTCAGTCAGGAAACCTTCCTGAATTTGAGTAATTTTTCATTCTTACAAAAGCAAGAAGGAAATAACTTGAAGAGTAAAATTAACAGAAGGTTTCTTTTCCTCTTTTACCCTTCATGTAAGGTGGCTAAATGAAAGGAAAAAGAATAGCCTTGTATTATACTTTTATTGAACAGTTAGAAGTACCTCCCATAACCTATTATTGCATTAGAAGGTCCAATATCCACTATCTGGTAACTTGATTTACATTATCGGACAACTCGGACCAATTTTCTAACAAATTTAGCTATTGGGATAATTGGTGACTAAACTTGGTACCAAAGCTTTTGTTTTTGGAAGATCTTTGATTCAAGTCTCTCTGTTTGCGTTTCTTTCCCGTTTTTTGATGTTGATTCTTTCCATTTGCATTCTCTTGCCCCTATTGTACGAGTGTTTGCATCTCTGCGTGCAAGACGGCGTTGCAAAGGAGGGAAGAGGTTGAAACATTGGCCCCATTTCCTACCGATTTAAGCTTCTTTTTAGGATATTGGTGATGTAATAATGCTGTTGGATCTTTTGTGTTGAAGCAACACAATATAGTCACATGACAAATCACAGTTCTGTACCATGAAGTTTGTTGCAAGAGAAGCCCAAGGTTAGGAGGGTCAAGATTGTCAGGGCATAAGCACGCTTTTTTGTTCATTAACTTGTCAATCCTAAATGACAAACTCATTCTTTTTAACAGACTATTTGATGTTGGGCCTACTAGTTGGATTCTTGTCTTTTGCTCATTAACTGCCTGTAGAGAAGTGGGTGTTTGAAAATCTCTTGGTGATGGCTGCTAGTACACTATATTTGTTTGTCGCATACACTTAATCTTTAGGGGGTTTTCCTTATCTTACACTGTCTATTTTGGGGTACAGATCTGCTCAATGTGTTTGAGGTTTTTCTTCCACAGCTTTTGCTTTACCCAAATCCTTCAGACCCATTAAATGGTGATGCAGCATCGCTAATGATGAAGGATCAGAAGCAATATGAACAGAAAGTGAAAGGTGAATTTTTCCTTTAGATTATTTCTTATTCGTGTTGGGCTCCAATAGTAGTAATTTATCATGAGGCTCCATCTGAGTAACTTGAGACGGTTTTTATTTGTGCTAATTTATGTTTTGTTTTGGCTGGTTTCCTTATGAGGGGCCAACCTCGACCTCAAAATTGGAGATGGCTTCTAAGAAAGTTATCTATCTGTAAATTGAAAACCATATCTGTAGTGATTAAATGATGTTGGGGGTTCAACTTGCAACTTGCTTAGAAAGATTAGATGGAAGTTAAATTTGTTGTGACTGTTAGACTTGAAAGATAGGTTGGAGTTGCCCTTGTTGTCATTGTTCGAGATAAGTTGAAAGTTATGCCTTCATTTCATTATTCCACAGTTGCTCTATTTGTTTCTGATTCTGGAAATTTCTTCTTTTAGTAGAAGACCCGAAGTCTTAGTAGTTTAGTGTACTTTGGGAAGTTTGGGTTGAAGTGACTGATTATAATGACAAATGCAATTCTGACCATCTATTTGCTACTACAGAGTATTGTGAACGTTATGCAAAGAAAGAGAATATCACCAGTACTTTGTCAGACGAGAGTGATGAGGAGATAAGTGACGAGGATGTCAGTGATGGCCGAAGTTTGTCTAGTGAAGATGATGTTGCTGGAGATGCAGACCCTTAAAAGTGATGAAAAGCCCTGGACTTCAATGTGCCAAATCTATTTCATGTTTGGTTTTTTACTTTTACTTAAATGTATGACAAAATGTTATTTTCTTGTAAATTTATTTATGGAGCAGTAGTTAGAGACTCGATACAAGGTACCATGCTTGGTATCTAATCCATTATATATTCTGGCACATTTGTTCAAAGAAAGAAATGAAGTTGTCCTTTTCATTCAATCTCTTGTTACTGTTACTGTAATTATTTGAGCATGTAACAAATTCTCGGATTATGTGTTTATATTAAGTTTGTCGTACTTTAGTGATTTGTTATGCAAACCAATAAAGCTGGGCTCATCCTTATCACTCATCAAAGTCGTGTCTAGCTGATCCAGATCACTGCCTGGCTCTCACATGAGCTTCGTGCGAGTCTTTCCAACTTTTTCAAGCATGGTGTTCGAAAGCTGAACAGTTAGTACAAACTAACGGTATGATTTGTGAGGTGATATGGAAATACTTGTGCACAACGTGACATTTTTTACTAGTCTGTGAAACCTTGTTGCCTATGTTGGTTTCCTCGATCTGTTCTCTTTATTTGTATTCCGTTTGTAATCTCAATTGGGGATTGTTGTGCGTAGTATGAAGAGATGTTTTAAAGGATATGTTGATTTCAGATTCCGAATCATGTGATGTGTTTACTTGCGTTTTTGTTCAGTTTCTAGAATCTTAAACTTGGACTTACGGAATAATCTTCCATCGAGCCAGTGATGGGTGTGTTTTTAACTCAGACGTCATAGTAATTTATAACTGAGAGCTCTAGAATGTAAGTTGAATGGGATCTAATGTGATTGCATTCTTGCTTTATCAGTTGCAGCAGCAGACAGAGAGACAAGGCAAGGATATAAAGCGCATTATATGCTGGACAAGATTTCTATTATGTGGCATTTTGTCCATCTGAATCTTCAATGAGTTGAGTGAGGTTTGACGAGATCTTACCTGAAATCTGATACTGTTTGTTTTGATTAGTTTCATATAATCAGTTGCATATTCTTTAGATAGTGAACTAGAAGTCAAAACGGTCAACGTTATGTATGTTTTGTTTCAGTTAGTAAAAGCATCATCTACTTGGTAGTTGGTATAATATGGGGATCTTGAATAACCCTCGAGAAAGACGTGACAAATCCTGCTTCAACCATTTCTAAATGCCGGCACCCTGATTTTTGTTGTCATTTGGATCCAAATTCACTACTAGAAAACATTTTAGGGACAATCAACGTCATCACAGTCCATATTCTCCTTGTGAATTCTGCGCGTTGTCAATATTAGTGTCTTCCAACTTGATTGGAACATTGGGATGATGTCCTAATCCTGTCTTGAAACTCCCACTTCCTCAAAGGGAGATGTATTGGATACCTATCTGCATCATCGCTTGTGTCATCCAGAATGAATCGGATCTCTGTCTGGGTAATCAACATTTTGTTACCCCTCATCCCCCACGCAATACAATCTTACCGGGAAGAAGTCAGGAACAAAAAACCCTGAAACGGCACCAGTGCAAATCCTGTTTTTGGTTGGAGTCTGACCTCTGATCCTTTGGAAGGATCAGTGCACTGGTTTAACTTGCAATACCAGTAATCTGTCACATAAATCTCCCTTTACGACTTAAATTCAACTGCAATATTTGATGCAAAGGATACTTTGCGATGTTAAGAGTCTGTTGATTTCTCGTATAGTTCTCAAGTCTCAGTAACAAGAGTCTAGGTGGAGAAAACCTTGATGAAAATGCAAATTGCTGAAAACTCAGTCATCTCCAGATTGGTACAGAGCCTGTTATCTGGTAGCCCTTTTGACTCTTTTTCCAAGTGAGAACAATCTGAAAATACTTGAGATATATCAGACAACAGCCTTCTCTGGTTCCTTACCGGGTATCGCCCTTATCTCAGGTTTGCAAGAGTTCCTTTGCTCAAAATAATCAGCTCACTGGCCCTATACCAAATCTGGATTGTTCGAACTTTGGGCAGTTCAACGTATCATTCAACAATTTCACCGGTCATATTCGCTGATTTATTGGGGATCCACTACTAAACCCATGTCCCTCCTCGCTGCCCTAAAACCGTAATCTGCCAGAAAAGTCCAAGGGCGTCTCAAACGAACAATTCTTATGTTTCCAGGTTATTTCAGTTTAGGACTGGCTCTTTTCCTTGTCATGGTTCTCAAAAAGTGTAAAGAGGCCAGATGAAGAAGAAAGATGGATATGCAGTAAACAAGGTAGCATCAGTTGATGATCGTTTGTACAACTGAAGTTTCGCATCAGGCGACGACAAATCCAGCAAGATGAAATCAGAAATAGTTTGAGCTACATTGGCTGATCAAAGTGGGATGGTTTAATCGTCGTTGATAGTTCTATCTCGGAACGAGTCCAGGTGAACGGATTGGAATTCGATGATTTGCTAAAGATAATGGAAGTCTCTTCAGACTTCTCCATGATAACATATTATTTCCTCATTCCTAGTTTTTAGCGAAAGCGGGGATCCTGCAGCGCACCTAATGCACTGCACCGTGTAGCGCAGTATCCGAGCCGTCCAAAAGTGTTTTCAATGGTCCGGATTCGCAGACGCTTTCTTACCCTTTGACCGGTAAGAAAGCGTCTGCAAATCTGGACCAACCGGTAAGAAAGCATCTGCTAATCGGACCATTAATTTCCAAGATAGCCGGCTGTGATGAACGCTGCAGGACCCCCAGCGGGCGCGTTCCATTTTTAGCGGGAATTGCCCTCCCGCCTCCCCCGCCCTTCGCCAATGGGTTTGGATCGGTATCTATGGTGGATATTTGCTCTGTATCTAACTTTACTTTCACCGATATTTTGGTGCATTTCCGGTCATTGGCTCACGTGAGAATCTTTTCATTTTTCAAGATTCGATTCTCATCCCACGCGATCGAATGGTCATTATAATCAAAGCACCGGTACAAGCAAAGCAAATCGCGCCGGAGGGTATTCTACCTGCTACAAGAAAATCTTTCTTCTTTTTTCTTTTTTCGGTTGTGTGTTTTGAATGATGTTATTAGTCATACAAAGACCACGAATTCTCGGCAACGATCATAGTCTTACCTTAACCTTCTTTCTATTGACTACAGGTGGTAGCATATGACTGATTATTTCAGTCAAAATAACCTAACTAAATTAGACTGGAATTCACCTTTCAACAACATTGTTCACCATTACTTGTCCCCGAAGTTTCCTCTTGAGAAAAACTTGGGTGCCGGACGGTTATCACTTGGCGGTACCCAACACACATCTCGGTTGTCCGAATTGAGAGAGAGAGGGAAAAAAATCTGGCCGTCAAAAACACTTTTAGACTACTCAGATTGTCGCTCGGGCACCACGTGTGTGGTACCCTATTCGCACCCAAAATTTTCTCGTATTCTTTCCATGCATCCTGGAATGATCATAGAGTTTCTACAACGTGTTTGGACGGTACACTTCATTTTTTTTCCCAATCAAGCAGCTTAACCTTGGTAGTTGGTTACTATAAATACATAACTAACAAATAACTTACATTCACAGAACTAATTTCATCTCTCTCTCTATATTTCATCAACACAATTTACTTCTTTCTAAGACTACACACAAGATCAAAAATTCATGGCCAGAAAACCCAAACATGCTTTCTTCCTCCTCCTAGTTCTATTTTTGCTTTTCGCCATTTCCTTTACCTCAGTTAAGGCTCGCCCCGGGCCCATCAATACTCCGACGGGCTGCCACCCGCCAAGGTGCACTGGAGTCCATATGATGAAATTGTTCTTGCTCTCAAAGGGATCAAGAACTCCGGTCCCGAGCCCGGGGAAGGGCATTCCTTTGTCAATGGGGTGAAGAATTAGTTAACCCTTGAGGCTTATTTTTTGATTGTTGAAAGAAAAGGTCTGGTTAAGGAGTTCAATAGTCCTAGCTAGAGGAATATATCATTACAAATAGAGAGTTTTTTTTTTTCTCTGTGGTACAAATAGAAAGTTATAAGTTAGTTGAATTTAATCAATTATTTTGTTATTTCATGGTGATAATGTATGTAATTATGTAAAGTTGTTTACAAGAAATATCATCCCTGGAGTTTTATGTTTGCCCTTATGTTTTTTGAGATTTGGTTTGGCCATAACAATTCTATTCTCTTTTTGTGTAACTAAATGTCAGTCATTTTACGCGCAACTCGATTAATCAGAGGCTCCAAAATTAACGAAAAACATATGGTATGAGTTTTTGCGATACCCTTCTTTTAAAGAAGGTAAGATAGGAGTGCTAAAGAAAGTCTCCAGCATTGTGATCCAAAGAGTTAAAAGGGGTGGTCTTGTTCTTTTCCTGCTTTCTATTGGTCCCAATTCTCAATTGGATTTTGTGCCATTGGTCTATAATGGTCCAGATGATTTTTGTGCCGTTGGTGGAAACTATAATGGTCCAGATGTGCAAACATTCTACAGGGTATCGGATCAAAAATGCCCTATTGAGAATCCGATCTCCGGGTCCAGAAAGAAATTCTAGATCCTAACCGAACCGAACATTCCTGGATGGGTCAACGGACGGATCGGATTGGACGGATTTGATTGAGCGGATCGGATAATCAACCGATTTCAGAAATTCCCTACTCAAAGAAATGGATCCGGGGATCTCGGAGGCGACACGAGCCATGTGATCTCAAAATCAACAAGATTCAAATCCGAGGCGTTGATTGAAATCCGAGACGTTGATTGCACAATCAACGGCTCGGATGTCGCACTACAACCCTGTAGTGTGGTAGGATCCCCAGATCTAGTCATATGTATGATAGTCATGTGCGCAGAAGTTGATGCGGCATCTAAGCCGTTGATCGCGCAATCAACGGCTCGGTTTTCATCTTGACACTTGCATGAAATGCCCTACATGATGTGCACTACATGGTACACTAGAAGAAATGCCCTACAGGATCTCCGGGTCCGGAAACTATACCACTTTTCTTGGCTTTTATGCCACAAAGCAATACCAGGAGGACCATTTGAGCATGAACATCCAGTGGTCCTCTTCAATGAACAACTTCAGTACAGATTGATGGGTAGTAAATAGTAATAAGGATCTAGTGATCCTGTAGTGCACCGCAACCCTGTAGTGTGGCACATGAGCCGTTGATCTTGCCACCTCGGCAATCAATGGCTCAGATTTTATCTCGGCAATTGACGGCTCAAATCATGCAAGTTCCAAGATGAAATCCAAGCCGTTAATTGCGCGATCAACGGCTCGGATGCCACACCAGCTTCTGCGCACATGACTATCATACATATGACTGGATTTGGGGATCCTGCCCCACTACAGGGTAGTAGTGCGGCATCCGAGCCGTTGATTGCACAATCAACGTCTGGATTTCATCTTGGCACTTGCACAATCCGAGCCGTCCATTGCCGAGATGAAATCTGTTAATTCCAAGATCAGCAGCTCGTGTGCCGCCACTCCACTCCAGGATCCCCGGATCCCACGGTGAGGCTTACAAGACTCAGGTCCCTCATAGAGCCACTGTTATGCTGCTCTATGTTACATAAGCATCATACCGTAAACCTGAAAGTATAGTCAACTCTTTCCGAAATTAATGCCTCCATAATAGGCCCCATATAGTTAGAGTACCGTAAAATACAAGTCACCTCGTATGTTAACCATGGGTAGTTTATGAGTTACAAGGGCAACGGTAACGTAAGGAATGTACAAAGCAGTTGCAGAAAAAATTGATTCTATTGATTAGTCAGAAAGAGATGAAGAACCTCTTCATTGTGTGCTACTTAGTTATACATGAACTCATTGAAGGAAAACTATGGACAACTAACACGTCTCCTCGAGAAAAGGAAAACCTAAACATCAACGCGTTGATCTTCCACATTTTCATCTTCATATCTCACATCACGTATATTTCCGATAATTTGATGATATGAAGGTTTAAAGACAGACGATCAATAGCCGTATGAGTAACCCATGTAGTTGTACCGGGACCGAAGGTTATGGCTATTGTACATGGGGTCTCCATAATCCACTGCCTTTATCACGACAGCTCCACAACGCCCATCCTGTTCCTGAACTGCACCAAAGACGACCTCATTTTTCTCACAACTTTGCTCGTAGTAAGTGTCGGGCCCAGATGAGTAATGCATCTGGTGATGCTGTTGGTGGTGGTGAAGACTCCCGTTCCACCCGCCTTGAAACGACCGATTTGCTTGAATTGGTGGTGGCTGTTCTCCATTTCGTTGGCCACAAATGGGTAGTTTTTCCTTTTTGGGGGTGTTCTATTTTCTAGAGATGGGGGCTCATCTTCATCTGGAATCACAAAGCTCTCTTGCACGGGCCAAGCGTTTGAGTATTTGGTTGGTTGATGGTAATGCTGTTGGACGATTTTGGAGAGGTTTCTTCCTACCCTTGAATAATTCGACCACTGATGAGCCCGTGTTGACGAAAAGCCTACCCACTGAACCAAATACACCTTCTTCTGGCTTCTCATATTCATCTTCAGCTGGAATTAATGGGGGCCTGACCGATTTAGGAGGTATTTGATAAGGTGGCGGTGGTATGCCTTTCCTCATCGACGTTCCAGGATCCTACATTGGTATATATACAGAGAAATTAAACAAGACTTCGTAAAAATAATCTGAGAAATATGATAAGCTAGGGAAACCATGAAAAACTACTTTTTTTCGAATTTCTCAATTAATTCTATCAAATGAAAATTTTTCATTTTCACTGCAGTTCTTCACTATCGGTAGCTAAGGAACACTGAAGAATTTCACTGCAATACTATCCGTTTCATAAAATTGAGTTAAGAAGAGGTTAAATGTCAAGTTTTAAGGAAAACAAATGGAAGTGAAATTTGAACTCTTAGAGGAACCATGGTATCCCTACTTTCCTGATTCACTTCTTGCCCTCCCCACGCAAATTTTTAATGAACATTTCAGGGGAAGTTTCGATCAATGATCAGAACTATCCCAAGGAAATGAAAAGACAATTGGTCCAAAAAAAAGAAAAAGAATACCAAGATGGGCCTGTATAGCTTACTCTTTGGGATGAAAACATAGCTGAGACTCTTCGCTGCAGCAAGGCCAACATATAACCAAAAAATCCAGCTGCAACAAGTACTGCTATCCCTGCAACCACGGAAAATGTCTCAGGGAATTCCCGTAATCTTGACCCCAAAACAATATTCTTAACTTGTGTACCAGGCGGGTTTTACCTAATTGGAGATTCCCATCGTTCTGGTACGTGCAATCATCTTCATTGAGTGGGATCTCTCGAATTGCCTGGTTTCCTCTATCCACAACCAAAAGAGAGCAGCTAC
Organism: Vaccinium myrtillus; assembly: GCA_016920895.1. NCBI lineage: Eukaryota > Viridiplantae > Streptophyta > Magnoliopsida > Ericales > Ericaceae > Vaccinium > Vaccinium myrtillus. The sequence goes on from CM029274.1 coordinate 36,095,973, forward strand.
TTGCAATATAAACCAAGTCAAAATCATTTGAAAACTTTGCATCTTCACTTGGACCATCCACATGACCCCCTCCTCGGCTCCACTTCCCTCCTGCAATGGTGACAACCCCTGCATAGAGATGAAATGGTAACTTCAAAGTGAAGTGCACACAGTTTAACCTCAAAATCTCTGAAGCTAAATTACAGCTAATATATGTCGGTCTGTGGAAGCTTATTGAATGGCTTCATTTGGTTCAGGCTGTTTACGGATCATGCTTGTATGAAGAGGGATGTACCAAGCGAAAAGGAGATCGTAAAAAAGATAAGATCTAAACGTTAGCTTCTTCACGTAATATCTTTTCTCTCTTCTTTTGTTCTCCCTTTCCCTTTAGGAATCCTCCACAAGTCCATTATCCAAATGCAGCTTCAACAACCGAGGACTTTAACTACCTGCATCACTGATTTTCCTGATTGCCATATTCAAAGTGTCTGCGATATAGATATTTCCTCTGTCATCAACAGTAATCCCCTTCGGATGGTTCATCCGAGCTTCTCTTGGCCTCCCATCCACATGCCCAGAATGCCCTTCAGATGATCCAGCAATGAGTTTGGGACGGCTATCTGCATGTCAACCATTTAATTCAGATGACAAAAACAAACAAAAAGAAACTTTAGCCATAGTACATATCTGAATGGTGCTTGTTTGTACCAGTATCACTAAAAAAAAAAAGTAAAAAAAAAAGTGGATCCCAAGCTATGAAAATCAGCTAAAGATTGTGTTCACACTTTTCTGGTTGGTAGCTGATGAGAATTTCAGAAGACAGCAATGTTTCTGAAGAACCATGACTTAAAAGACAAGAGTTATTCAAAACTCAAAAAAGTGGAGTCTTCTGCCAAACGAAAGCGATTTGCTTTGCCCTACTAAAATACTCACAAAGTAAAGAATCAAAACACATAACTGTTAAAGAAGATCTTGATAGTTTCAGATACATTCTAGGCCAACCCAACCAACAAAATTTCTTAATGAATGCCTAGAATTTTCTCGTTGGAAATAATTTCATAAAAATAGCAAAATCAGACCTTACCAAAAAAAAAATGGACTCAATATGCAGATATATCAAATTCAACAGAAATCAAATAAAGCTAGATTCTTATCTGGCACCGAAAACCAGTTAATCAAGAGAAAGGGTTGAGAAGGTTTAAATTTAAAATTTTGGCAGTTGACATCTATAACCTTAATTTGTGCAGATGAACAGTAATTTCCCTTTAAAAAATTTGCCCAAATAGGCAAATACTAACATCTGATATTGACTAGCTGGTCAAAAAAGAGGTTTGCCTTGATGTCAAGCATACCAATAGTCACAAACACACGATACAAGAAACAAACTTTTACTGCAGAAGATGCAAAGGCCTTGCCTTTTGGATGAGGAAAAAAATAAAGGATTACAAACAGAACCTAAAGAGCTTTGGTCGGTCTGTAGAGAGACTTGGCCTAAGAAGTGAAGTGCAGACAGCATTTTCACAAGATTCTTAAAAAGAGAAAAGGCCTAAGCTCACTTTAAAAAGTGAACTCTTCTTCTAAACAAAAGCAAACATGACCCATTATCCAAAAGTTCATAATCATGCATTCCAGATTCTCACATAAGACAAAAAAAGTACTAAAGCAAATCACATTGATGCAGTGGCAGTCACCTGACATCTCGAGACGTCATGAAGCCTGTGGTCTAGGGTTCAACTCCCACATGTGTGCTATCAATTCTTGTTCTAGGCCAGTCCATACGAGACTTTGTTCCGACTTTAAGTGGGCCCTCTCTAGTGGACGGTAGAATTGGTCTCCCGGAATAGTCGGTCCATTGGGCCGGATAACGAGTTGTCGGAAAAAACATCTATAGCAAATCACCTAATTTTTGGTCCGAATCCAAACCAGAAAATAAACCTAATTCTTGACAAACCAAGTTCTCATAAGCAAATCAAAGACCAAGTCCTCGTGAAGCCTAATTCTTGATTTGGATCAGTCCATACAAGACTTTGTCCCTACTTTAAGGGGTCCCTTGCCAGTGGACGATGGGATTGATCTCCAGATTCGTCGGTCCACTGGGCCAGATACTAAGCTATCCAAAAAAACTAAAGCAAATTACCTAATATTTGGTCCAAGTCCAAACCCGGAAATAAACCTAATTCTTGACAAACCAAGTTCTCATTAGCATATCAAAGACCGGAACTTTCTCATGAAATGTATGTACTATGTAGGAATATGCTTGGATGCAAGAAATTCCCCAATTAAAAACAAGGTCTGATGGAACAATCAAACAAAATCACAAGTCCAAAACTTTGAAAGAAAATCTTAACTTACATCGAGACAAAGGAGTTGAAATCTTGTAAATGTTGCTATTTTCAGAATCCAAGACCAGAAGCTCCCCAAATGGAGACACTTCAACAGAGAATGGATCAATTCCAAGTTTACTCCCATCAAATACAGTCTCAACTGTATATCCGCCTTCAAATTTCATCATCGAACGGCTAGAAACCTCTGTAAAAAAAAATAATAATAATAAATAAATAAATTCACAAAGCCCATAAACTCATTTTCAAAGAAAAACCCAAAAAAAAAATAATAATAACATGTAAAAAAAAAAAAATCATGGGAATGTGAGGTGAGGGAAAGATCTGTACCTGTTTTGGGGGGAGTAGATTTCAGTGACCATATCCATTTAATTAGAGCAGAGACTACATTTGAAACAACCCCACTAACAATTTCTGCAAATGTAGTGAAAAGAAAAGGGTTTTTTTAAGAGATATATAAGAACTAATATACAAAATGTGATAAATTTTTGTTTAATTACTCACTTGCAGGAGGTGTGGCTGAAGCTGATGAGGACCCAGAAAATAAAATTACAAGAATGAGAAATAACATCAACCAATGCCTCCCCATTGTTTTTGTTGTGATTGGGACTAAAACAAATGGTCATATAGGGAGGTTTAAGCTTGCATTTAGAGAGAGAGAGAGAGAGAGATGGTGTCCTTTTTCGAAGGGATGTGATGAATGGAAGTTAATTCAGTGAAGTGAAAGAAAAGGGAGCTCCAGTTCAAGGTAAAGAAAGATAAAGGCAAAAAGAAAGAAGGATCAGATGCTCTGTTTTTGTTTTTGTTTTCTTGTTTTTTTGTCTTATAATGCAGTTTAACTAATCCATTAATTGATTAATTATGTTTATTAACCTGACACAAAACAACTACTGCAATATATTTAAAGATTGGTTTTTATGAATCTTGAGTTTCTGTAATGAAGGCACGTGACACTATCCAGTGAGTGATAGTTGATGTCAAACCAGATGAGTATGTGATTCATGATGAGGGAAGAAATCCACATTAAATAGCTAGGATGACTCGATACACTAAGGTCTCGTTTGATAACAGTTATAGATACAAGGAAATTAGTAATTCTATCCAAAAATGTAATTTGGATGCCCACCGCGTTAAGAATCGTATCCCACCTCTGGATTCGTTTATCAAACACACCCTAAGTAATTGCTTCGATGGGTATTAATGTTTAGGCTCAAATTTCTCTAGTTTTTAATAGGTCTAAATTTACTTTATAGCACTAATAAAAACGACCTTAAATTACTCCGGTCTTGATTTAGATGCAGTGGGATCCCAACGCTCTCTGATACTAAAGATAAGTATTTCATGACAAATTTCTAAAATCGTCTATTTCCGTAGCGTACGTGAAAATCTGTCTTTTTTAAAGTCTTACAATATATTTTACTTAACAGGTCCCAAGTCCAAGTTTAGACAAAAGAGGAGAATTATTGCTAATGTCAATTACTATTTTTTTTAGCTTGCTACAATATCAGAAAGCTGAAAAATGTCAACATTGTTGTACCAAGTTTGTATCATTTTCGCACCATCTTAAATTCCAAATCCTAAACTGAATTAAATGATTTGGATGATGCAGACAAGTTTGTCAAATGTCACAGATGACGCTAACAAATTTGCATTGCCAAATTCTTGCATTCATATGTATGGAATGGCGTGCCAATGGACATCATAGTATGAGACCACCAGACAAGGCATAAGGGGCGCCCAAACTGAGAACCCGAGTTACATATTTCGCATGTGTGTACGAGAGCGCAAATATGAAAGCAACTGTAAATCACATTTCAAACAACTAAAATTTTGCAAGTGCGAAGATTGAGAGAGAGAGAGCGCAATACGAGAATTGAGAGCGCGAGTGCATGACATTTTGAAGGATTATGTAACTAAAGTCAATACGAGAATTGAGAGCGCGAGTGCATGACATTTTGTAGGATTATGTAACTAAAGTCAGAAGAACTTGTGCACCAAAGCACTCCAACCACCCGAGAGACGAAAAAAAAAAATGTTGGCCCAGCGCCAAAAGGGACTGCACAGCACGCAAATAGAATTGGAAGTTGTAGAAAACTAGTGAAACTAATGATCGGCAGAACAAAACATGGGTGTTGGCTGTAAGGCCATGTAGGAGGATGGACAGTGCTACCCGTACAGAACATTTCGCACAGAAAATGCACCGAGCTCCTTCAGTGACCTACTTTTGGGTCTCCATACGAGTGATCCGAACCGTTCATTGTTCTTAAAACATTTGTCCGAGGGGCTCCACCAAATTTCAGCTCAATCGGACGGTTGGAAGTGCTCCAACCAAAGTCTCACCGTTCCAACCAAAATTTCAGAAAAATATTTTAAGAACAATGAACGGTTCGGATCACTCGTGTGGGACCCAAAAGTGGGTCCCCGAATGCGATCGGTACATTTTCTATACCACTACTTCTGTTAGGGCTGTCAACGGTCCGGTTTGGTGTGGATTGGTATGAATCCGAGGACCGAACCAAAAGTCTATGGTCCAATGTATGGCAATCCGTGTCCAAACCAAAAATCTACGGTCCGGTTTCGAAAAAAATAAAAAACTCACGGTTCGTTCACGGTTTATCCACGGATTATTACATTTCACAAAATAAAAAACATATTCCACATTCCAACACAATAGATTTTCAGAATCCAACACAATAACAAAAACTTTGGCAGCTAAAATTCATTGATTAGCAACTTATGGAACCCATTCATCAGCACTTCTCCAACTAAAGGCTAAAGCCCATTGATCAGCAACTTTTGGAACCCATTCATCAGCAGCTTTTAAGTTTTAATAACCTTCCTCATTCACAATATAATATCAAACAACACCAGCAACAGTACTTCAAAATGATTCAAAGAAATTCACATTCAAGAGAGTAGAACTAGCAGTAGCTATTCAAGTGACACCAGTAGCAAGAAGATGCATTTTAGTTATCCCAATATTATATATATATATATATACAAAAAACTTCCAATCCAAACTTCCAATCCAAACTCCCGGGCAAAAAAAAATTTTATAACGTTTTATAGCGTTTTGTGAAAACCTCCACCTTTTTTGCCAATATTTTTTTTTCAAAAAATATTGAACCGTTAGATGTGTTTAAAACGTGATTTTAAGGTCCCGGATTTCCCGGAAAGCGTTTTTGGTGATTTGGCAAAAAAAATAAATACCGGAAGGGCTTGATCCACGAGGGGCAGGGCTTTTTCAAATAAAAGTTTTTTTACTGATCAAGCCCTTCCCGTTTTTGTGAAAAACTGCACATTGGACGATCAAGCCCCGGGACTCCGAACCGACTCTATATATATATATATATTTTTTTTGCCAAATCTTCGCGTTGGACCTTTTTGAAAACACGTTTTAAACACATCTAACGGTTCGGATTTTCAAAAATATATTGGGAAAAAACGGAGATTTACGGTTTGCGGTCCGTAAAATGGGTTTGGATGTGAAAACACCTTCCATATATAAATATATATGTATGTGTATATATATTTATTTATTTATATAAAATTCTCATATATATAAATATATTATATATGTATATATATCCATTTTTTATAAAATTCCATAGACCGAACCGTTTATCACGGTTTTCTAAAAATTTTTACTCCGTGTCCGGCCATGAAGCACGGTTTTCTAATTTTTTACTCCGTGTCCGGACCATTAATCCACGGTCCCAATCCAAAACCTACGGTCCGGTTCAGTTTGGTCCGGATTCGCGGTTCGCGGAGTTTTTTTGACAGCCCTAACTTCTGTACCCGTATCTTTATCCTAGGAGGATTGGGTAGCTATTTTAGCCAAGTTTGGGTATTTATTGACGCTGTTGGGTTTGCCCTACATTGTTATTAAACTAAAATTTAACTGTTTAGCTTATTACTCCCTCTGTTCTAATTTTTTTTTTTCCACTTTCACTATTCACGATACCTCAAAAAATTGTTTATATATTCAATATGGATCTCATTTGATAATTTTCGTCGAGTTCCACTATTAAACAAAGTTTTTAAAGTCGTAAAAAATATTATAGATTAAAATATATAAATAATTAAAAAATGACACGCATACACGTAAATGAATAAAAAAAAATTCAGAATGGAAGAGGGAGTATGTTTTTCGTACTTTACTTTCTTCCACAGATCTGTCACAACTCACATGCCCACATCGAAACGCAGTCCTAGAGAAAATTGTTTCTACCTTGTCATGTGCAAAAAACACATAACTAATTGTACTTTAAAAGTGATCACTTCTGATTCCGTGTAAATAATAATAAAATTGGACGAATTAAAGGACATAACATAAATGGGTTAATGATTACAGGATTATTTTTTAAATCAACATGATGGAGTCAAATATGGAGTAATAATAGTAATATATATCATGCTTCGTCTCAAGGGTTGCTCCGTGTGGTTGATGGGTTTATTCTCCATATAATTACCAAGATTTGATTTTTGTGGCCAGACAGTGAGAAAATAATGTCTTGTTAATCCCCTAGTATCGGAGCAAATGGTTTCCCATTGACCAGACCCGTGAGAGATTAATCGAGATGTGCGTAAGATGACCCGAACACTCCGACAATTGAACCAAAATATATTTACTTCTTTTTGCCCCTAATGGTATCATGGGAATTGTGATAGTTTGATCACGTGCCATTTCGGAATGTTTGGCTCATCTCTTTCGCCAACATTAGGAATTTTCTACTTTCGCTTTCTTTTATTTGTTTGACCACTCCAACTGCTACTTGAGTTGGGAGAAAAGAGATGCTTAGGTGATGTTTTGAGAAATTTTTCACCAACCCTTTTTCAATTTTTGGTTTCATACCTCGAGCCCACGTGATGTTGGCATTTACAAAATGAGGTTTTTACGCGCAGCTCCAGTTTTGGAAACCCGTTTACGTCTAGCTCCAGGAAATTCTAAAAAAGCACCGCTAAGTCCGGATCCTCGATCTCCAGACGGACGGGCTAAATCAAATCTGAGTGTTTGATGGAATTTTTGTAAACTTTATTTTACATTTTAAATTTTAAAACCCCCAAACCGTATGAAAGTGCCTAAATCACAAATTGTATGAAAGTGTGTAAACCACCAAACCTTTTAAAGGTGACTACCTCCAAAATCATATGAAATGCCTAAACTTCTAAAACCTTAGGAAACCGTATGATACCCTAAGTGCCTAAACCCTAAAATCCTAATGAAAGTGCCAAAACCCGCCAAAACCATTTGAAAGTGCCTAAATCCCCAAAACCTTATAAAAGTGCCTAAACTTGAAGTGTCTAAACCCAAAACAAGAGTGACTGGCCTTAATGATAATTTAAAAAGAGTCACTAATCTCAATGGTAATAAATAGTACTCCCTCCGTCCCTTTTTAAATGTGTTGCTTCGTAAATCCAACTTATTAAAGAAACGTCATCATTACACCTTTCACATCAACTTTTTCTTCCACTTTACACTATTCACATCAACTTTTACCTCTACTTTCCAAAATTATCCTCCACTTTTACCCATTAACTCTTTACCCACTAACTTTTCAAAAGGGCAAAATGATAATTGTACAAACTTTTACCCATGAACTTTTCAAACCACACACTTATTTAGGGACAAATTAAAAAGAGTCAGGAATCTATCTGTTTTCTTACCTTAATGGTAATTTTTCCTTACATTGATTTTAGATTTTAGACTATTTTTTTAATAACCGGATGTCCGGACCATTTCCAATTTAGGATGCAATATTACACCCACAAATCCCTTCCATATTCATCACCTAAAAAGGTACACACTGGATTGGCATAGCAACAAAGGCTTTATAGATAGCAACATGTGAACGGAATCAGACCTTGCTAGTATCAGATCTCCACTAAAACGGAACGTACCGGCCGGTATACGTTACGGGATTCACAACCTTGGTTTCATATGATTGTTTTCGTTTACAAAGATTTATCTGATAACCCATCAATAGTCTGCGTTTAGACTACTGACCCAATATTATTTATTTCATACCCGATATCACGCACATAGACTTCTGATTTAGGACAGAGTGTTACACCCACAATCTCTCTCTCATATGCACACTCGATTGGCATTGCACAAAAAAAAAAAAAAAAAAGGCTTGATCTATCATTTACACAAGAGAACCATGTGAATACATGAAGCACTCAATGATCAAACCTAGACATTGTAAATCATCCCAACCTCTAGAGTGGAAGCATGAGGAACACCAAAGGCATATGTTGGTCCCCTAGAGTTCCTCCTCAAGAAATCATACCCAAAATTAATCACAACTCTTTTGATCAAACTGGAACCACTCTTTGCCCTCACATAACAATGCCCCATTATGAATGCCAGCCCTGCTTCCCTTCCTTCCATCAACTCCTGCAACTCCTCCCGGGCGCCTACGCCAATCTCAGGACTCTCCGGCACAAGAAACTTCACTCTCTTCCTCGGCTTCTCAGGCGACATTATCTCCCTCAGTTCAAAGCTCTCATCCGTTTCAGAAGAGCTCTCATCATCGCCTTCACACAATTTTACACCTTCTGCAGTTGTTGAAGAAGTTCCGACAACAGTCATCCTTTCGTCGCCCTCAATATTGCAATCTGGCTGCTCGGACCGAATGAACTCCGCAATACTAAATATAAGGTCTTTTTCAAACTCCACATCATCCTTGTGAACATCGCGGTACCCGTATCGTGCTATGCAACGATAAATCCGGTACCCTTTTGGGCCGATTCTTCCAACCAAGAACCTTTCCTCAGGTCTTACGTGAGGCACTGGGACCGATTTGATGCATAGGAAGATTAAAATCTGGTGAAAAGCTGGGAGATTGGTGACAAAGTGAGAGAACATGGCAGGAATACCAGAGACAAGCTCGGTGTGTATAAGCCCGATGCCACGGACCCGCACGATTCCAAGGTTAGGACCAAGGCTTAGTAGCCAGTTGATGGAAACCTTGTTTTGGACATCAAATTCATATTTCTTCAGAGTGCCGTAGTGCCAAACGTACATGATTACAAGGAAGATAAGTGAGAGAGCGATAGGCACCCATGCACCGTCAAGGAACTTGATTAGAGAAGCTGAGAAGTAGAGCGCTTCTATGGAACCGAAGAAGAATATAAAGCAAAGGGCTATGAATATGTTTCTGCGCCAGCAAAGGACGATAACCAGAGACATTAGGCAGGTGGTTACCAGCATAACAGTTATAACTGCCAAACCTGCTCCATGAAAGAAGAAGCAGTAATAAGTTTAGCACAATCATTATCAAATAAAGGAAATATGCCCAGTTAGCACCCAATGAATGGCCGTCTAGGACAGGTAGATTGGGTACACGCCTAAATAAATGCACAAGTGGTTGTCCTTAGACTTGAACCTACAACCTAGAGGTTAGTAGGATGATTTATTGACTACCGAAGAACTAATCACCACTTACAACAATCATAATCACATACTGATTTCGCAAATTCACGTAGAACCACGACTTTCTGATCATTCACTCCACATTTACATGTGTTTTTCATCGAAATATAGGGGACTGAAGAGTTTTATATTGCCAACAATTGGCACAATATTATTCCTTTATGGGGACTTAGTTTGCAGGATCGAACCAATTGGTGGTAGTGACTTAATCTCAATCCACTGATTACTTCCAACCAAAAGAACTCGAAAGGGAGAAACCAAGAAAGGGAAGAGAAGAACAACTTGAGCAATGCCCTCATAATTGTATGGAAAAAGAGACCATCCGAGAAAGTACCTGCTGCATTGCTTATGTGTTTTGTGTTTCTGAAACCAATAGTAACAGCCAAACATAACATCATCAAAGTCCAGTTGATCTCCGGAATGTAGATCTGGCCATGTATAGTAGACGAGGTGTGTACAATTTTGACCCTTGGGAAGCAAGCCAGAGCAGAACACTGTTTGATAATGGAGAAAGTCCCAGTGATAATGGCTTGGCTTCCAACAACTGCTGCGAGTACAGCTAATGCCAGAACAGGCCATCGTATTATCTCTGACACACCAAGTAGGTTACTAACATAAGCCAAAACTCAACTTATAAAGGTTCTTGGATTAGTTATTGCCTACAATTAGCAACGCAATTTGTCTGTGAGGAATATAGAAAATAATCAAAGAAAGAATAAAATATAGAACCTACCAGGTACCGATACATAGAATCCAATGTGGTAATCACTTTCAATAATATGGTGCTTGGAAAGATAAGCTGCTTGCCCCATATACGCAAGGATCAAGGAAGGGTAAACCACGAAGGTGAAAGCAATCTGCAATGAAGTAAAGCCCTCTGTTAGAGGAGTTGATCAGTGTTTCATTATCTAGAAACAAATGGTTCTTCAGAAAATAATTCCAAATGCTTATGTCCAGCAGAAAGTAATGTAATCTTCAGTGTATTCACAACTCTCTCCTAACTTAGCACTACTTGTTGAGCTTGAATGTGTTTGTCCTTGCAGTGACTTAACAACTAGCTTTGTTTGGTTCACGGGTTAGAGGTTGGGATCAGAGTGTACATTATGGTAGGCCCCACATTTTCCTCATTTGCATGCAACATTAAAGGGTGGATTATCTGCTGCTTGGCAATATATCCGTAGAAATGGGGCATATTTTATACCAGGGCAGGGGTGGTATCCCCAATGCACTGATGAGGGATTATGGGATCAGACTCGACTATCAGTAAAGCATGAGTACAAGTTTGTGGTAGAAGCCTATTACCACAATTCTAAATTTTTGTGGGATTGGCCTGTCAAAGGATATGACATCCCTCCAGGAATTGTTGCATTCAAAGCTAGAAATAAACACAAACCCAATTAACTGACCTTTTTCTAAAGACGACAACAATAAAAGTAACACAAATATTATTGATCGGCAAGGAAAATTTTACAGGCTTGAGGAGGCGAGATTCTCCATTTAAGTCGCCGTGGTTTCGTTGACTAATTAGAGTAACTACACAGCTGTATTTGGAAAACATACACATACTTTGAAGTTTGAATTGAAAATCTAAAGGGTGGTAGTTGGAAAACATAAGCATCCTTTTAATTAAAAATCTATTGGGTGGGCCCCTAATTTACGTTTGATTCACAATTTCATCCGACAAAGGGGATATCAACTGCAGTACTCGACAGGAAACATAACCAAATATTTTTACCTTGATAGACAACTGTGAAAAATGTCCAAGATCAGCAAACATTGCTTCTGAACCTGAATTACAAATAAAACACAACTAATGAGAAAACTGTCTACTGGGGAAAGGGCTAGAGGACACAGTTAAATTTACTCTTTCTACCTGTTATGCACAACAAAATCCCACCCAAGGACATCCAACCTCCCCTTTGAGTCTTCTTCAAAAACTTGTACATGTAGTAAGGAGAGAGTGCTTTGTAAACAGAGGGATTCCAGTGGATGATATTGTATACACCAATAGCGCTGATGCATACAAGCCATGCTATCACAATAGGTGCAAAAAGGAATCCCAATCGATGGGTCCCATAATGTTGGAGCGCAAACAAGAATACCAATATGATACATGCAACTGGGACTTCTACATCTGCAGAATAAAGGAACAAACATCAAATTTGCAATTTAGTATCTAAAAATAGAGTAAATTATGAAGAGTCCAACAAGCGCTGCCTCAATCCTTCAGCCAGATTCTTTCAAGAAGCTAGTGAAATGTTTTTGCTGAGAAAAGAAAAATATTCTGCAGTTCCGAAACATATATGTAAGAGTAAGAACAGAAACATATTGCTTGATTGAATGCAGATTGTGACAGGATGAAGAACCAAAAATGTCATCAGGACGTTGCCTCAAAGCAGTAAAATGAAGTTTAAGAATCCGAAGATCCAAAACGTAGTCTCTGACTAACAGAACAAAATCGGTCTTCCAATTTAAGATGATGATCATGTAATTCTTTACCGCTGTTAATTGTCAACTGCCAAACCATAAACCATAAACCATAAACCAAGAACCAGTACCTACCCAGTCAAGGAATTTACCAAGGGAAGAACATGCAACAGAATAAAGAAGAATTACGTATACTCAGAAGCTCAGTTACGGTCGAATAGGCCTCAGTTCTTTCTTGTTAGACCAAGGAGCTTCAAGATTACAAGTCAAATTCATGACTGATGGTGCAGCAATGTGCAGGTCATTTACAAACAAATGTTACCAAGGCTACACGACGGAGCTCGGCTATTTAAAATGTGCTATTAAATTATTCAGGTTATTCATAGTTATCAGGACAAGCAGTGGTTGAGATATGCAGGATCACGACCATGCACAACAACGAAGATCTTGCACTCCTATTTGCTTTACCTAATTTGAGGGAAAAGTAAAGGTAAAAGAAAAGATGAAAATAATGAAATAAAGATGCTAAATTTATTTCTTTAGTTAAACAATCATTTCTTTTTGGTCAATATCCACAATTTCACTATCAAAAATTCTACGTGTACGCAAGAATTGTACACGGATTGTGTACGTACGCACGCGGGGGGCCCACTGCGGGCCCCAAAAAAATTCTAAAAAATACCATAAATTTTAAAATATTATTTTAGGGGGCCCCGTAAAAAATCAGCTCAATTGGATATCGGCAAGTATGTTTTCTAGATTCACAGGGACGAAACAACAGATTCGTCCCTGTGAATCTAGAAAACATACTTGCCGATATCCAATTGAGCTGATTTTTTACGGGGCCCCCTAAAATAATATTTTAAAATTTATGGTATTTTTTTGAAATTTTTTTGGGGCCCGCAGTGGGGCCCCCGTGTGGTGTACGTACGTGATCCGTACGCAAACGTGCGTACACATAGTCGGATTCTTTCACTATTGAACCATAGCCTTAAGGACTGCCAACCTTGGAAGGTCAGACTAACCAATAAGAAATATATAGATGACAGAATACAGGTGATAACTGATAAGAGATTAAAATTTATGGAAGGGCAGGTGACATCTATGATTGCACATTTGATCTGGTTCAGATAAGAGAAGCAAGAAGTAGTGCAGATTAGGGCAATTTCAAGACTTGTCCACAGTGGCTAAAAAGGTGATGCTTTGACCAAAATCTGATACAAGTTGATTGACAACCTATGATAAGGACCATTTGAATATTCATAAATTAAAATACTTGGAAAAAATCTTGATCCATTGGTTAAACTTGGACAATAACAACTGTGGGGAAGCCTTGCTGACCCCTATAGTGTCTCCTTATCTGCTGATTGATTATTGTGTTTGCCTCAAGAGGGTACTGAACTTATCATTACAACATAATTTGACAAGTCTAATGATCTCTACACTTCTTTGCTTCCACTTGGGAATTCAGATGGATAAAAAGGATCCAACTATGGGTTATAGGGAGTACCAACAATGTACATATGGCGTGTGGAGCCCTCTTTTGGGTCCTACACAAATAATCAAAGGGCTCATTAAGTTAAAATAATGAACCGAGCAGCCCTGCAAAAAATCAGCTCAATTTGGTGCGTATGTAGTTCATTGGAACTTTCAAGCTTCATTCAGCACTCATGATCCTAAATTCTGAACGAAAAATTAGAAGATTCGATCAACCATTAACACATATCCAATTGAGCCGATTTTTTGCAAGCTACTAGAAAAAATATTTTAAAACCCAAGAGTTGGCCCCACACACCATCTGTATATTATCAGTACTTCAAAGATTGGTACCACATTTTGGGGATAAAAATGTACAACCATACTGATTGCACTATAGTATCCACATATCTTTTATGGTCCAGCTCCATACCTACTAAACTACCTTTTCTTAATTTTGATACTACAACCTTTATATCGGTACAACACTTTCAGCTTAATCTTCTAACTTGTGGCTTCTTATTGGTCCAGGTTTATCTGTAATTTATGATTAAGTAGGATGCTTTCAACTTTGGTCTGCCACATATTGAATTGCCAACTTAAATTTCTTTGCTTGATAATGATTTGACTCTGATTAAAGTTAGGAACTTTGTCCTGGTTATATTTAAAAGGACCCACAATAAAGCAAATTTATGACAATTTGGTACTATCTCTTTGTCCACCAACTGCACGTCTGCATAAAAACTTGATAAAGATCAAACTAGTCCAACTTCAGAATATATTAACAGTAACCTCAAGATTATGATACCCAACTCTGATTGCATCGCTGCCAAAGTCACATAATTTATGTGCGTGAGCGTGAGCAAAAGCAACAGAGGGCGTGAAAGCGCCTTCCGAGAACATCCCAAACTATTAAAATTTGTGAGAGTGAAACTCCTACCGAAGAATTGTGTAGCCTAAATCACCGCACACGACCTCCATATTCAAGCAACCAAGGGAAACCAGCCATAAAAATCTCCTGGCATCCAATTACCCACATTACCCATACCCAGCCCTAGCCCATATATAACCAGATTTCCATCCTTGAAGGTGAAGTTACTAAGATTTCGAAAATCAATTAGAGATACACAAGGGAAACTGGGAAAGTATACCACACCTAAATCTGGCAGGGTTGGTAGGACAATTTGAATCCACTCACCTGGAAGATCCATGGGGGTATGCAAAAACTTGTGCGATATATGTTCTCTTGGCAAACAAGCGGCTAGATTTAGTTCTAGAAAAAAAGACATTACAGTGAAGTTAGACACACAGTCTCTGCTTCCATCCAGTTTTGATCAGTCCAGTTTTGGTTCCACCTAAGACCCACAACAATGATCTGTATCATTCATCTCGTAACCCTCATTGAGAAGGTTATCCATGCCAAAACTTAGTGTGATCAAACATCAGAATATAATGAACACAACCTAAAATTGCACACAGTAAACACACCCGAGCAAGCCAACCGTCAGAAGGGGAAAATACACAGCTAGCCTAAAAAGCACATTATCATTTAACCCGTCATGAAAATGAAAACAAACATCCTTCAAACACTATGTTTGAATCTAATACCAAACAGTGAATGAATTGGCAACTAGATAAGAGGCTTACATTGGTGATGCTCTTTTGACATGGAAAGCTCTAGCCCTGAAACCGCCGAAAACACTGCAAATATACCAAACACCAAACAATTATCAGTTATCAACATCCCAACTTTCAACCAATTGAAAAAAAAAATCCAATAATGTAATCTCCCGTACCAGAGATTGCAGGTGTAAGGACTCCATCTCCAATGACCATACAAGTTCCTATCAAAGCCAAAACAAGCAATACCCTTTGCAGAACTCTATGTTTCTCCAATGTTGATTTTAGGCTCGAACCGGGGGTTTTATCTCCGTCTTTCTTGTACTCCGATAGCTCCTCGTCAGCTAGCTGGCAATTAGGCAAAGTACTAACTCGGGCGTGGCGGCATATCAACGAATACAAAGCAAAAGTTCCCCCTTCACCATTATCATCAGCTCTAAGCACTATAAACACATACTTAAGTAGTGGGATAAGTGTTAGTGTCCAGAAAACAAAAGACAACACCCCAAATATCTCCTCATTAGACTCAGAATGCTGAATGTCCTCTGCAAATGTGCTTTTGTATACATACAAAGGTGAAGTGCTTAAATCCCCATACACAACACCTAAGCTCTGATAGGCTAGAGTCAAGACTGTCCTCCATGATTCCTTCTATAAACCAAAAACAAAAATAAAAAACAAGAGCAAGATTATAAGCAAATGGTTTTATTTGAAGAATGGTTTGTAAATACCAGTGCTAAGTGTCTCACCTTGATTGGGTTGCCATGGTTCCATCCTTGAAGATCCATTGCAGGGTGTCTCAGAAGTCAGAACCAAGAAACCCCCATTGTCGCATCAATATGAAGAAAAAAAGGAAAAGGTGAACAACCTTCCCCGTTTGAACCTTCCCAGATTAAACAATCCAAGAAAAAAGAACAGAAATCAAGATTATTCTAAGAGAGGTTGTTTGGTCTTGTGGAGTAAGCAGAAATTCAACAATCCATCAACGGTGACGTCTCAAGAACAAATACAGAACCCCAAATGGAAATAATACAAAGATACTGGTATTAGAAGTAACGTGTAAATAGAGTGCAAAATATTGTTTATGCACACACAGAGAGAGAGAGAGAGAGAGAGAGAGAGATTTGGTTTGGTAAAATAATAGGGGAGGTTTCAGTTTCCTTTCCACTTTCCCCTGTGGATTTTGGTCGGTTTCTGTATAGAATATTTTTGTGGTTATCTTCAAAACGTGGATCTTTACGGAGAGAAGAGAAAACAATTGAATTGGGGAAGTGGGTCTGTGTAAATGTGCAGGCACTAACTGATATTCTTGAAGTTATACTCTCACACTTGGCCACTGAGACAAACATTCCGTACCAAATCTTTTGATAAGTGTCCGACTAGCTTACGTGCATGTTAATTAATTTTGAGACTCAATCTCATCCTCCACTTATGAGAAGTCCAATAAAAGCTAGAGTAAAATTTTATATAAATTGACTCCAAATGAATTGAAAGCACCTTGAGAGTTTCAAACCTGAGAGATTGAAAATGAGCAAACTTTAAATCTCATGTATTGATCACTAAGCTAACCTTTTGGGGTTCGTTTCGTACCAATTCTAATTGTTAACTCGTCCGAGTTGACTCAAATTGGTATCCACAGTGGTGCGATCATACCCGTCAAGGGGTTGGCATGGTGGTCTGGTTAGAGAAATAAGAGTTTACTTCTTTTTGGATTTTACATTGGAAACCTCATGTATGCCATCAATTCTTGCTGAAATAATGTATACGGGGCTTTACCCCGATTACAAATAGACCATCCGATTGTTGTTATTCGATGTGCACATCAGTTCACCCCGAAAATTTGTATTTTTAAAAGTGCACGTAAACTTGTTCAGGGAGGGGGAGGTATTAAACGAAAGACTAGTTGCTTCCATGGTCCCACATCTAGAAAGCGACTTCTTGAGAGGGATTTTAAAAACGCATGCTTTCGAATGGCAGTGGAATTTTGACTCACTTACATTAGCAGCTTCCATTCCCTTTGATTAATGCACAAAAGTCGCAGATAAAAATAAAATTAGGCGCAACAGTAGCAAATTTGAGCTTTGATACCTGGATTCGCAGAATAATTCAAGGAATTTTTTTTTATAAATTTTCTGAATCTTGTGTTCATTCTTGTTTGGATCCAAAAAAAGGATTTTTTTTTTTTTTTTTTTAGATTCAGTAAATGAAAGAATTGTTTATTCTACAGGTTCATCAGATTAAAAAATACTAACCCAATTTCATACTAACTTAATACTATAGGGTGGCAAGCGGTGAATAGCTCATGCAGTAGAGCTCTTGAATGTCTCACACTGCATTCCGGGATCGAGTCTCATTCCCCCTCCCCCATGTAATAATGACGAATGACAAAAAAATAATAGTAATAATAATACTATAGGGTGGAGATAAATAAACTTCAAATCTTTTTATTGAATGGAAAATTCTAAAATCAACCCAATGGGCTGATTTTAAGGCTTAAAAAGTGTATGGGACTGTGTGAAAAATGTATAGAGATGTGTATAAGTGTATAAGAAAGTAAAAAAATACATTGGAGTATGTGTTTTTTTTGTTTTTTTGTTGTCTTATTGTCAGCCCAGTGGACTGACAATAGAAAAACCCGTATTGAATTCATTTTGAACAGGAGTCACACTCATTCAAGCTAACTGCAGTGTTGTCTCTTTAATTTTGGAAGGTATGTAGGGGTATATTGAATAAACATAAAAGCATCTAAATTAAAAGTTGAACCAAATTGTAATTTAAAAGCCACTTTTCTACTTTAGTAAGTCCATTCTTAAAATTTCCAACTTAAAAATTAGCCTTCGGGAAAAAAAATTAGTCCTTTATTAGCCTCCATAAAGCACATCAACAATTTATTTTTACTACAGTGCCCCTAAAAAATAAGGAGGCACTATTTTAGTACTAGTTTCTCTCCTTAAACTCTCTCAATCACTTTTCGAGAAAGAAAAAAAAAAAAAAACTGAACCAAGAATATCTCATGGAAAGAGTATCTTGATAAAATAAAGATAAAATAGAAAGACTGATGCAGTGAACATTTTAAAAAGTAGCTTACTTTGGCTTAAGTCAGTTTTTAAGTCGATGTATTATTAGTGAATGACTTGTCTCGTAAACCGCAATAAGTCAGTTTTGAGTTTAAATCTGGAATTGGAACAAGGTCATTTCTCCAAGGTTTTAAATTACTATTTCGCAATGTGTAACGGTAACGGTTTGAGTGTAACGGTTTCCTTTAGTATTGAACGTTACACTAAATTTTCAAAAACTAATTTTTGGCCAAAAATAATTGTAAATATCAAGTAGCTGCCGTAACGGCTGTGAATCGAATACAGACCGATATGTACGAGAACCGGTCAATACATATGCAATTTTTACTCTCGCCAGTATACTAGGGTATAACGGTATCGGGGAGCTTAAAAACCGTTATGTAATAGCCGATACGTTGCGTGACGACCGGTATTTAAAACTATGATTTTCTCTCTAATTTGGTTCAAAATTAAGGGAGGTTAATGCTCTAAGAAACGTTAACAAATAACTTGTTTTAAGGTTTTCTTCCTCAATTTAGTTTAAGATGAGGTTAGAGAGCGAGATGCGGACACTCCTTTTTTTTTTGCTAAGCAAAGAATATATTAATCTTTGAAAATGAATTACAAAGATTAAAGGGACCCGAGACTGAAAACGCCAAGGGCCCAAAGGGGAAAAGACAATAACAAGAAAGGTGGTAAGATACCAACCAGAAACCTGAACCAAAAATCAGAAAAGAAAACTCCTGAGGCACCCCCCAAAACAACAGCAAAACAGTGAAACAACCTAAGAGAAACTTCTGCCAAACCAACCAAGAGCAAGCAAAACCAGAAGCAAACGACAACATCCTGAAAAGAATAAAAAAAAAACCCCAAACGACAAACTCCCAACTAACAACAACAAGAAACAACACCAAAAGAATCCAACAAAAGACAAGCGGCAAATCAGAACTCCACAGAAAAGGATGCATCACCCTCCAAAATGTCAAGAGCTTTAATTTCTGCTTTAATCTCATCTTCTGAAATTTCGATTCCCTTCAATTCTAAGAGCTTTTTAATATTACAGCTTTCCCTTCCATGATATTTTACACCAAAGCAGACACCCATCTTCATGTTCTCCCGGGCTTCCTTGATCAAAATTGAATTCCTCTTATGAAAGACGCTACTGACCTCCTCATAGATTGAATTGGTGGGACCATCAAGACTTCCCTTGAAACTTTCATTCTTCGAACCCATCCTTGAAACTTTCCTTATACTGTCCCAGCTAACCGTCCTAGAAAACATCGCTGTTTTCAAAGGATTTTTGCTCAATAAAGTTTTCCTCCAACAATCTTTTTTGGACTTGTGTGTTTTCTTAAGGCGCTTGCACTCCACATACTTAATAAGAGGTTCGTTCGAGACAAGATCCCAATCGTCATGATTAGAACCCCCAGAAACCACCTTATCAATCGAGCTCGACTCATCCAAATTGGCACCTAAAAACTTTTCATGACTATTCAACTTTTCCACTGACTCGGAATTCTCACATGTGGTACATAGCTCATTTCTCTTGTCCTTCATCTCAGGCCTCGAAAGAGAGATAGGGCTAGTAATAGAAAGAGACTCAGTGTTAGGCGAATCAGACAACACATGAGCCAAAACACCAATAGCATCGCTCTCCTTCTCAAAGACTTCATCCCTACTTCCATCACAAAGGCCCAAATCATCAGATAGATAATGCTTATTATCCAACCCCAACTCCGGCAAATCCATCTTTGAGTCTACACCAATATTTTCCTCATAAGCATCAAGGATATCTAACTCAAGTGAGTCATCATCCAGAGGGTCGATCTCAACAACATTTTCCGTCCCATCAGAATCAAGCTTTCTATTAATCTTAATCGATGTAAAAACACGCTTTTCCCAACATATCTCTGCCATAGGATCTTCTACAACTTTCACAGAATATATAACATCATTGATTTTTAAATGCACCACCTCATTAATGCAGTCAAGGAGATCCGATAAAATGAACATGCGGCCTTTGTCAAAAGCAATTGAATTCTCCGTAAACTCATCAAGTTTAATAACATCACCCAATAACTTTCCAATATTAATGAAAGTAGAAGAACACCAAGCATTAAGGGGAACGCCAAAGCAAGAAATCCAAACACACCTAGATGATTTGATACTTTGATTAGCCCAAGCTTCTATTGATGAGAACCATTTTGGGAGCACACTGTCCTTGTCTGCATTAATGAGGACACTCTTACAACACATCTCATATCGTTACGATTGATAGATATTCATAGCTCAAAATGTCTCCTTGCAACCATCAAATTATGCAAATAGGCGTAAACTGGTTCAGATACCCGAAATTCACAACGAGAAAAACGGTTAAGAGCCGAGAGTCTTTCAAGTTTCAACAATGTCCAAGGGTTTATGCCCCAAAAAAATTGGAGTACAAGTGGCTTTATTTCAGTGACCCCATCAACGCCACCCTCCATAATTGCGTGTACCTTCTTTCTTGCAATGGGCGAAACAAAGAAGGGACCCATAAAGATCCATTTTCAGCTCTCAATGATTGAAATTAGGACAAATAAATCCAACAAGCAGTTCACAGACAAAACCCCAATCATGGGTTCTAATTTATATGTTAGCTCAAATTGTGTAGACTCAAAACAAGAAAAGAAATCTTGGTGAGCTGACCTACCATAAGTAAGGGACCCTGCTGGGGGTACAGAGGGTTTGGTACAGAAAATGTACCGAAGCAAACCCACTTTTGGGTCCCACACGAGGGATTTGAACCGTTCATTGTTCTTAGAACATTTTTCCGAGGGGCCCCAAAAAAAATCAGCTCAATCGGACGGTTAGAAGTGCTTGGACCAAAGTCCCACCATTTCAAACAAAAAAATGTTGTTTGAAACGGTGGGACTTTGGTTCAAGCACTTCTAACCGTCCGATTGAGCTGGTTTTTTGTGGGGCCCCTCGGAAAAAATTTCTAAGAACAATGAACGGTTCGGATCACTCGTGTGGGACCCAAAAGTGGGTCCCCGAGAGGGCTCGGTACATTTTCTGTACCAAACCCTCTGTGCCCGTAGGATTATCCATAAGTAATTAACACGAAAAGCAAATAGCTTTAATAAGTAGGTCCGTCGGAGACGAGTGAAGGAACTTTTTCAGGACTACATCCTACTTATAAGTAGATCCGTCGGATTTTGTTACTACGAAGATAATAGGGCCATGGATGTTTAGGTGTAAGAATTATGTTATCAAGAATAGGGGTGTACAAGAAAACCGAAAAAACCGTGAAACCGGACCGACCAAACCAAATCGGTCTATTTGGATTGGTTCTATGGTTTAATAGATTGGTTCTGATTCTAAAAAAAATGAGAACCGGTTTCATAATTCGTGTGCGTGTGTGTGCGTGAGCGCGATCGCGAAAGCGTCCTTGAAACACATCCCAACCTACTCAAATTCGTGAGAGCGAGGATTGAGAGCGTGAAAGCGCGAGCGCAATGCAAGGATTTAAAGCGGGAGCGCGGAGTATTTTTGAAGAGTTATGCAACTAAGGTAATAACCATTCTGATTTGCCGATTGTTTGATGTTGAGATCTCGATGGCGTTTGTTATCGATGTTTAGGGGTTTCTCAATTTTCTGGTTGTTTTTTAGGTTCCTGGTTTTGCTTGCTTTTGTTTGTTTTTATTCTGGTTGGTATCTTACCACCCTTCTTTATTGGTTTTTCCCCTTGGTCTCGTGGCGTTTTCAGTCTCGGGATTTAATCTTTGTAATTCGTTTTCAAAGATTAATAAATTCTTTGCTTAAAAAAAAAAAAGGAGCACGAACATGTGTCCATGTCCCAGAAATTTCCAGTAAGCTCATTGCATCAGCATCAAATCACTCTCCATGCTTTGCTTTTGCTAGTGGATATTTTCCACTTTCCACTAATGTATGGTGTCCATTACTTTTCCCCATTCTCTCACTTTCTTGTTTTGCTTCAAGCTTTTGGAATCTGCAAAATGAAAAATCCAGCCTCTTTACTGATCAATTCTTTTGGTTATCACACAAACACGGACACAAATACAACACGGATATGAGTACAGAAACATTGACGGACAATTTACACGCTAGTCCTAAATAAGACGGACCACGGACATGAGGGTGTTATTTTTAATTTTCTCACAACTAATGAAACCAATACTAACTTAACAAAACTTAAATCTTACAGTTCTTTTATATAATTAAATGATCTATCATAAACTATGAGGCACAAATGAAGAGTAAAAAAGTTTTCTATATAATGAAGTGACATTACTGTGGACGGTGAGATCCACGCGGCTCGCGCTCTCGAAGTTTGAACATGAAAACAAAAAAAAATGAGTCGCCACCCGGGGTTTAAATTTAGAAAATGTTTGGTACCCGAGAAACCGTTTTAAAAATGATTGTTGACTCTCATGCCGCGTTGGAAAAGATTTGATCTGCGAGAAGATTCTTTTGGATTCAGAAGCCAGGTTACGCGCGGGGAAGGTTTTATTAAAAAGCACCCCGCTCGCCCGGGAGATTCCCGGTCTCTACTAAATAATTTGTGGGATTTTTGTAGAAAATATTTTGTTAAAAACTTTGACAAATAAATAAGCAAATAAAGAAATTAATTAAAACCACAACAGAAATAAAATTTAAACAAACAGACTAAATAATAATAATGGGAAAATAGAGGGGAGGAAAGTGCAATAAATAAATAAAAAAGTGCAGAAGAGATCAGAGAAACAGGGTACGAACAGGGGAAAACAGGGGAAAAATTTTGGTTTTAAACGGGAGCCGCGCGGCTCCTACGCAGGGGCCGTGCGGCCTGCACTACAAGCCGCGCGGCTTGTGTGCAACCCCTTTTTTTAAAACTTTTGTTTCAGGACCAGTGAGCCCAAAACCTGTTCAAAACTTGATTTTCTTCTTCAAATCTACTCCAAATAAGTTGTTTTTGTTTGTAATCAAGTCATTGAAATGAAACTTATTTCCGGTATGGATCGTACCGTGCGTTTATCGAAAAATAAAAAAAAAACGCCCGGGTACGACTCCGAAAAGCCGGTTTTTGTTTTGAAAACGATTTGCCGAGTTAAGGTACAGTCGTTGAAACCGTTACCGACTCGGGGATGCCCTCGGAGAACCGCGATTGAAAAATCGAAGTACGAAAACGTCTTATACCTTTTTAAACTTGAAACAGAGGTTGGAAACTTCGGACTCTTCGGGTTTGGAACTTGTAGGATCAGGTTTGGTATGGATTGAAGTGGTGTGGAGGATTTGGTCTAGAGGATTGAAAGGAGATGAAAACGAAATACAGAATTTTCGGGGATTTTACTGGCGATTTTCGAACGAGAGTTTTTGCCGGAATCCTTAACGGAAATTCTTTCCTGGATTGATTTCTGGGGTGTCTTGAGAGGAGGAGAGAAGGGCTCCATTTATAGCCGTTTTTGGAGGAATAAAAATGATGATATTCGGCGGCCACGCGATGATGATATTCCTGAGCCAGTTCGTCAGGAATTTTGCAGAGGATAACAACACAAGCCGTGCGGCTTGCGTGGGGGAGCCGCGCGGCTTGTATGTGGGAGCCGCACGGTTTGGGAGAAAAAAGGGGAACCGTACGGCTTGAGGCAGGAACCGTACGGCTTGAGGCAGGAACCGTGCGGCCTGTGAGGCTGAGTTCCCAATTTTCTGGACAAGTTCCAAGGCAGTTTGATCATTCTGAGCATTTCTTCTTTACTTTAATTTATTTATGAAAATAAGGAAGTACCCCCCTTTCGGAAACAATGGCATTGCCAGAATTTTGATATCCCAATCCAATCAAAATCTCATCTCCCCACTTTTAGTACAAAATCGAAAACGAACACATTTTTCTTCGAAGAAAAGGGGCGAAAGATGACTTTGCCTTACTCAAAAATAACTTCCGATTATACCATTTTGATCAGAAAAATCCAAGGAACAATTACCGGGACTTTTTATTGGCCAAATCAGATCTTCCCAAAAAAAGTTAATTTTCCATACTTAGCCAGATTTTCGAGCGACAGACAGGGGTGACTCGATCAAGAGGCGACCCGATGGTGACATGACCTATGTCATTCGAGTCTCGGATGAGAGACGATGATGAAAGAACACTTGGATTAAAATTGGGGTGTCTACAATTACGTCTTGTTCCCACAATTGTCTCACTTGTGACATGTGTGTCACGAGTCCCTTCCTTCAATTATTATAATTAATTATTGGTGCAGAATCTGGTAATTTGGAAAAACGAACGCCATGATAGAATTCGCTTCGAGTCTTGTTATGATGTTGTTTTCCGAAAATAGTATTTTCCCCCACTGTTCGGTGTGCACCAGGTTGATAGCAAATCTGTTCGAGGATAAAACGAAGCCCGGTCCAAATACCTTCTGCCTGAGTCCGCACAAACGAATGACAGACAAAATACCGAGTCGAAAAAGTATCAATTGAATCAAGGCCCTGTTGACACCATTTCTGCAGAGTAACGGCGTAACAGAACAAGAAAGCAACTTAAAAGAATTTCGGCGGAATAACGGCCAATGAATGTGTATAGACCCAAATGCACCCTCTCGCATAGGTTGCACCCATTGGTCAAATGGCTGTGAGATTCACACCCATTTCGAACCAACGCTTCAATCGTTTGCATTTTTTCGTACGGAACTAGGGCTACTGGTAGTGAGGTTTAGTGCATTATCGGTATCTAGACTTTCTGTTCGTTCAATGTCGTGGTATCAAGGGTAACTGCGATACTGGTAGCCAGATTTTCTGACCCCCACCCGTACGCCACGCGAGATCCACATCAGCGCCACCCAATAGCCAAGTCACAAAAAGAAAGGATGCCTCACGCCGATGTGTAAAATGGGCCGTCAAAGTGCCACGCACGCGTATAGAGCACATGTGAGTGTTCATAGGTGTAAAGCACCGGCAGGTGTGAAGCACCATAGGAGCCTAGTCACTTATGACAAAGTTACCTTAAAAGATATGCTCCTATATATATAGAACAATGATACATGCACTCCCTCCCAACCACTCCCCTCTCACATGTGGTGGGACCCACCACATGTGAGAGGGGGAGTGGTGGGGAGTGGTTGTGGAGGGAGTGTATGTATCATTTTTTATATATATACCATTCAACTTTTTCCCAATTAGACAATGTGCTACAAACTCTTAAAGAAGCTTTCTCAAGGCACAAGGAATATTTTGATAAAACCCCAAAACAAAACCCATTTTATTTTGATAAATTCCAACATTAATTGGACAATTCACTTCACCAAGCGTCTCCCATAAGTATCCCACGCGTCTCTAGAGTGTCGGTGTGACTGTGTCCCTAACTTGTCCGACAGGGATACGACGACCACTTAGAGATGTCGGTGCTTCATTATTCTTCACAAATCAACTCTATATAAATTCTCTTTATGATGACTGATGTTTCACCTGTTCAAAAAACTAAACTTATAAGCAGTTAAAACAGTTAAAATCAGATGTTTGCTAGGTCCCGTTCGAATCGCAATCTTGGATCTTCAGCAAAAGGGTGTCCCTAGCTAACTAAGAGGCGCATATGAGGGATTGTGAGTAAGATGGCATTAAGCATGTAGTGCCAACTAAAGATTCGAAACAACCAAAAGAATATCATATGGAACGTTGGTACAAAAAGTTCAGGGCATTAGCAGAATACTATAATAAGATGCTGATTGATGGATTCCGAATCTAGGTTTTGAATCCATCCGAGATTACACGAAGATCTCAAGAGAGTGCGCGAATTCCGGGTCTTATTCTGTTTTAGCATATGGGCTGCGATGACTGTGTTTGTGAAAGTGCGTGTGTATGAACATTTCCATGGCATAAGACCTTTCTAAAAAGAGGGTAAGAAAGATTACATGGAAATTGATGATCTATGTTGCTATGTTTATCACACATCTTAATAGTTGTACCGGAAGATGCAATATAATTGTGGATAGGTTTCAGGGCTTCTTTTGTTCTACTCCTATGTCCCGGGTCACTTAACTATTAAAGATCGATCTAAACCATCCTATTACATATACGATCTTCTTTCGTATTTTCTTTCCATGAAAAGAAGGAATGATCCGGGGTAGGCCTGAATGAGTAAGTGAGACCAGCATAGGAAGTAGATTTGAGGCACATCCCTGCACTGCTTTAAAAGCACAGTTAACAGAAGACCGGTCTAATGGGATGTATGACCTGCCTTGCCTTTTTTCATTTCCCTTAATCGGTACTCTTCAGTATCCCAATACATGAGGCTCCCCGTAAAAAAAGTGTTATGGGAGGGACTTTGTCAGCTTTGTACTTTCAAGTCCTTAGTCACGCATATTGCCATTAATTTTATAGGCTTTTGATGGCGAACTAATTCCTATTTTGCCTGCAGAATGGATTCTGGTTCACCCAAAACCATTGGAATGGATGGAAAATCGGTGATGAATGCAGTATAGCAAGGTTGGTCATGGACTCACTTTAGTCTTTCGGAAGGGAATCCCCACCTTGCCGGAGAGAAGAGCTAAGACATCAAATACGGTTGGGAGTTCAGCGTATTTGTGGAGGATCCATACTAGAAAGAGAATAGAAATGGCATTCGAAACGGAGGACTGAGAGTATAAGTGTGACAAAGGCCTTGAAATCAAAATGAAAGGCATCTATAGCAAATTTACACTTATCCAAAGACCATACAAACAAATCCCCCCATCCCCTGCATATATTGTGTACCAACATCAATGGTTATAGCGCTTAAGCTATCACACCCTCACCATATTAATAGCCTTTTATGAATTATATATACATTATGTCTTTTGTTTCCGCTATTGACGAAATAGTATTCGATATCTAGTCCACAAATTTCCACTATTCAAGACAAGTCTTTTCCTCTAACTAAAAGGACTACATGGTATTTATAGCGGAAACAAGTGGTATTTTAGCATTAGGATCGATAAAAAAATATAGCGTGAATTCAGTATAAGTTCTTGTTGGTAGGTGTCGTTAGTTTTGTACACTTAAGAATGCAGACACAGCTAGACCACGTTTATCTCATCTTCTGTGTAATTTGTTTCTCATTCCTTACAGTTTTGTGAATTAGAATTTAGAACCATCTTGTTTTCAACAAGACATGTCGATCTACCACAGTCCACAAACAGTAAAAGCAAAGACACGTCGATCTACTTCTATTTGAAAATGAAGCACAGTTTAGCTCCTCTCCATACCCTATTTAAAATGCTTTCATGATTCGAACCGTCCATCTCGTAGAGCACGCAAAGAACAATAGGATTGTGAGAAATAAGTATCATCGAACTTTGATAAATATGTGACAAATACTCATAGTGGAAGACTAAATACTGGAAAAGTGAGACATAGTAGTCTGGCTTGCTTGACTCATGTGCCCGGGTCAACAAGTCTGAACCAAAAATATTTTTAAAAAGCCTCTTAAGCATTCTTCTCTGCATCCAATGCTCAATTTTTAGCTGCTACGAAAACCACACACGCTTCTAATTATGAGTAATAATATCATATCCTCTTCTGCTTATTCTATTATGCTCATAGCAATAACCGTGGCAGCTATTATTAGTCTATTTTTGGTTCCATCATCAGCAAAATTATCATCACCGTCATCATTTTCATCTTCAGAAGAGGCGAAAGCTTTGCTCAATAGCGGTTGGTGGGGAAACTTTTCTTCAACAAATCATCACAACTTAACAGGCATCGCTTGCAACTTGACAGGCATCAGTTGCAATGGCGCAGGAAGTGTCATTCGGATGGACACTCGTCACTATCATTCCTTTGGAAAACTCGGAGACATGAACTGGTCTTCGTTGCCAAATCTTGAATATATTGATGTCAGCTTCTCTGACTTACGTGGAGGAATTCCAGGTAAAATCTGTACTCTCTCGAAGCTCACCCACCTTGACCTTTCTTTCAACTATAATCTTGGAGGTCTTCTACCTCCTACCCTGGGAAACCTCACCCAATTAGTCCACCTCAACATGTCGGGCACAAATATCAACAGTCCAATCCCTCCATCTATTGGAAATTTAGGTGCTCTGACCCATTTGTATCTCAACTCAAATAAACTCAGTGGCACCATCCCTCTAGAAATAGGGAATCTAAAGAGTTTGGTGGAGATGGATATGAGTTCCAACATCTTAATGGTTCAATCCCTTCATCTATTGGAAATATGGGTGCTCTTACCTATTTGTCTCTTCGTTCAAATCAACTTAGAGACTGCATCCCTCCAGAAATAGGGAACCTAAAGAGTTTGGTGGAGATGAAAATGAGTTCCAACATCCTTAGTGGTTCAATTCCTCCGTCTATTGGTCATTTGTCCAATCTGACCATTTTGTATCTCTATTCGAATCAACTCAGCAAGTACATCCCTCCAAAAATAGGGAACCTAAAGAGTTTGGTGGAGATTGATATAAGTTCCAACATCCTTAATGGCTCAATCCCTTCATCTATTGGAAATTTGAGTGCTCTTACCTATTTGTCTCTTCGTTCAAATAAACTCAGCGGCTACATCCCTCCAGAAATAGGGAACCTAAAGAATCTTGTGGAGATGGATATGCGTTCAAACATCCTTAATGGTTCAATCCCTTCATCTATTGGCCATTTATCTAGTTTGATCTATTTGAATCTCTATTCAAATCAACTCAGCGGCCCCATCCCTCGTGAAGTATGTAAGCTCAAAATTTTGGTTAAGGTTGATATGGGCCATAACAACCTTCGAGGTCCGATTCCTCAAAAAATAGGGAATTTGACGTATTTGACTAACTTGGACCTCAATAATAACCTCCTCACAGGTTATATCCCACGGAGTATTTGCAAATTGAAGAATTTGAGGGTTTTGCACCTCTCTGAAAATTCGCTGCGTGGGCATATACCGAGATAGCTAGGAAGACTCTGCTATTTGGAGTATTTGGGGTTGGGTATAAATGACTTAACGGGAACCATACCCAACGGACTTGCATATTTGCCATTATTGGAGTATTTAGATCTCTCCCACAATAATCTCGTTGGGAAAATCCCAGCTTGTCTTTGTTTAGTAACAACTCTCGACTGGTCATACAATTGCCTCAACAGTCCATTCCCAAATAGATCTCAAGATGGTTGTCCATATGATTGTTATAGCGCCACATATTCCTCCTCCTGTTTAATGGTCAATAAAGAAAAGAGAACAATGATACTAGCACTTGTCATTTCTCTCCTCACCGCAGTTTTCCTATTCTTACTAGGGTTTGTAGTGTGCTTTTGTTTCCAAAGTAGAGCAAAAGGAACGGAACATGGGGATGTTTTCTCCGTATGGAATTACGATGGACGTATTGCATATGAAGATATCATCAAAGTAAAAAATGACTTCGACATCAAATATTGCATTGGAATAGGCGGATACGGCAGCGTGTACAGAGCTTAGTTGCCAAGCAGCAAAGTAGTTTCCTTGAAGAAACTTCACCGGTTGGAAGCAGAAGACCCAACTTTCGACCATTGTTTCAGGAATGAGGTCCAAATGTTGACTAATGTATGACACAAAAACATCGTGAAGCTTTACGGATTCTGTTTGCACAACAGATGCATGTTCTTGGTGTATGAGTACATGGAAAAAGGAAGCTTATTTTGTGCCCTGAGATTTGATGTCGAAGCTTCTGACATTGGATGGGCTCAAAGGGTAAACATCGTTGAAGCCATAGCACATGCTTTATCCTACTTGCATCATGATTGCACCCCGCCTATTGTTCATCGGGACATATCGAGCAACAATATTTTGTTGAACTATCAACTGGAGGCTTTTGTCACTAACTTCAGAACTGCGAGACTATTGCATTCCGATTCTTCCAACCAAACCGTTATTGCAGGAACTTATGGATATATTGCACCCGGTACAGATAATATCATTTTTCTATTGAGGCATATTCTATGTTTATTTGTTCAAATTCATCTTTGTTTGTGCAGAACTTGCCTATACAATGGTTGTAAGTGAAAAGTACGATGTTTATAGCTTTGGAGTGGTGGCACTAGAAACAATCATGGGAAGGCATCCGAGAGACATCCTATCATCCTTGATGTTACCTACTAGCGAAAACATTATGTTAACTGATGTATTAGATCCACACCTTCCGTCTCCAACTAATCCAATAGTTGTGGGGAACATTGTTCTAGTTGCTAGAATGGCGTTCGCTTGCTTACGTGTTGAGCCTAGGTCTCGACCAACGATGTTATGCCTGCCTCAGGAGTTTCTTTCTCGCAAGAAGGCTCTGGCTGCACCCCTTCGTTCAGTTTCACTATTGCAACTGTGGAATCAGAAAATGGACTTTCTCCAACTATCGAATGAAGTGATCAGTGCCCAAGTTTGAAAAGAGTACTCTTGCATCCTTTTCAGCAATGCTGCGAGGCACGTTCTAGGAACGCTATCTTTTAGGCAATATTTTTCCCCCTTCTAGATTGAAACCACGAGTACACAACGGAGTAATGAAAATTCTGCCTTCAGGATACAATGCAACCCAATCGATATTGTTTGGTTCAGATTATGCACGAACTGACCAAACCCAGAACACCCAATGTATTTTTTATTCTGATAATGTCAAGGAAACGACATAGAAAGGAATAGGAAGAACTGGAGCACCGAATCAATTTTTTCCGTTCACTGACCCGTGGGATTTTATCCGTTCACTGACCAGTTGGTGACTTTTGGAAAAAATCACAAAGCTTGATGGTACCTTTAGTAACCATCACCACCGATGACTCTTCGGACAATGCAACTGGCACCAACTGGTGCATCCCGAAAACTAAACCAGTGTGCCTCTAAGAAGAAAAAACTAAATAACGTATAATTTTATTTTGAAAATTATCCAAAAAGGCATACTACCGGTATAAGCTAAGTTTGTGTCTAATGGAGAATGTTTAAACTTTTGTTCTTGGTGCTTCTTTATTCTCTATATTTCACTGTGATTTTTTTTTATTGTGACAAAGTGCCCCCCCTCTTAATGATATTTCTGGCTCCGCCATTGCCTGCAGAATGGATTCTGGTTCACCCAGGACCATTGGAATGGATGAAAAACCGGCGGTCAACACAGTATAGTATAGCAAAGTTGGCCATGAGTTCGGGAACGGCGGAGCACGGACTCACTTTAGTCTTTCGGAAGGGATTCACTCATTCACATATGATAAATATGTGAACAAGTTGCATTTTATAATGTATGATGAATGGGAAGTATGTTATGAACCTAAACCTTAATTACAAGTTACATACTAAAATTTATCTTATTCATGTATCTACTACATATATTCGATCAAACTATTTTTCTGCAAACTTTTTCATTGTTGCATGGTCTGCAAAATGAATGGTGCGGATCATTATTGTAGATTCACTAGTTCCTAGAAAATGAGAGTAAGGAAGAGTATGGAGATGAGCTTATCTCAAATTATTATTTTTTTAATCGGCCCTAACTATTTCGTAACTAGGGAAGCTAAATGAACCAAACAGCCTGAGCTCCACTCGAGCTCCACTCGAGCTCCACTCGACTTTGGGCTCGTTCACAACTAATACAAGCCACCTCAATCAATTTTGGTTGTTTGTTGAGAAATTCAAGTCAAGCTTGAACATATGGGTGTTTAACTTGATAGACTCGTGAACAAGAGACCAATTCATAAATCCATGAAGCTTAAGAAAAAGCGGCTTGAACCAAATCGGGTGACGGCCTTCATTTTAGGCCAATATTTCCAATTAAACCCCTTCAATTGGCAGCCTTCTGTTGAAGTGGGAGGGGTAGTTCAGTCTTTTCACGTAATGATGTGCTGGCAATCGCGTTATGCATGCAGAGTTTGTGTTGGCACCTCCGGGGGGCTTTGAGGTCTCCTCTGTCAGTTCCAGGCGTGCTGGGTTTGGATGAAGGCCAAGTTCCCATCAGAAAATCTCAGAAAGCGTGCGCGTCTCTCTCTCTCTCTCTCTCTCTCTCTCTTCTCTGCTCCTTCTCCAATCTCCAAAACCCTCGTCCAGGAGCTTCTGGGGTTTCTCAATTCCAGCCTTTGTCAGCCGAAAGCCTTTGATAGAGTCGTTTTTCTGAGGAATTTTTTTTGGGGGTTCTCATGATATTCATCTCTGTTTCAGGTTTAGAAGGCAACGAGCAGCTGATTTGAAGCGATTTATATTCATGGTGTGGTGAGGTAGTTCTGCTATCAATCTCATGTTATGTGCTACTTTCCTGGGTTAATTGATTCATCTTGGCCGAATAGTTCTGATTTACTTGGTGATGTGTTTATGATTAGCGTGGTGTTTAGCCATCCTCTGAAGTCCTTTATGCGAGAACACTTTTTGTGTTGATGAAGGGCTTCTTGTCTATTGTAATTGACAACCTCTGGTAAATTTTCAACCCTTTTCGTACCATAGAGGTTCAAATACTGTTATGGATACCGGGATGAGTTGGTATCCATGATTCGTTAAAGTAGTATCTACGATTCCAAATTATTTCACTTAAATAATGAAGCCCTCCTCTTAAATTTGTTCTCTGCCAAGTGTTTGATTAAATACTTCAATGAATTTCGTCTTGACATGAATGTATAGGCAAAACATCCACACTAGTAGAAGAGAGATTCATTACTTGCAAAAATATTGCAATGATGTTGCTATACTATTTACGAAGAATTCGAAGTATGGATGGCTTAAATCTGAGATTTCCATTCATTTTGCTTTTCAATACATTTACACCTATTTTTACACATGTTTCACATATTTTAATAGTATTGACTTTGGCTTCAGAAATGGGTTACTGTTGCAGATGTTCTTATCACCAATTTTTTGTGAACTTTTATGTCACTAGGCCATGTGGTACGATACTTGTTTTCGTAAAATTCCAATAATAATTTTAAATAAATAGCTACTCCAGTTATTTAAAGTAGCCAGCATGGGCTACTAAAATTGGTGACAAACAGCATTTTCCTTGTATTAACCACAGGTGCCTGTTTGGTTGATTCCTGGAGTCACCAGTCGGAACATTCCAGTGATACTAAAGAAAGAGAAAGTCTATCCTAATGCATTACATAGGTCAAATTACTATTTAACTCAATCATTCCACGAGCTTCAAATTTTTGTTGATAGGTGTTCGATATTTTGAGATACTCGAGACTTCATGGGGATGAGGTTCTAATTCCGTATGTTTAATCCTTACAAATATAACCCAACACCCCAGAGGTAGAGGAAAGGCACCACAAGGCCGAGTTGTTGCCTCTGTAAGTGGCCAAGCTGCAATTGCTGTAAGTGGCCAAGCTGTAGGTTCTATAAGCTACCAAGCTGCAACAACTGTTGTAAGAAGCCTAGCTGCAGTTGTTGTAAGCGGCCAAGCTGCAGCAATTGTTGCAAGTGTCCGAGCTGCAGCAGTTGTTGTAATTGGCCGAGCTGCAGTGGCTGTAGTCAGCCAAGTTCTAGGTGTTGTAAGTGGTCAAATTGCTGTTGTCGTAAATGTTTGAGCTGCAGTGGTTGTTGTCAACCGAGCTGCAACTGTTGTAATTGGCCGAGCTGTAGTTGCTCTGCCTGTCGAAGCTGTTCTGGTTGTAGCTGGGCATTCTGTTGCTGTTGGAGCTCTCGACGAAAAAGAACAATGTAAGTTTGGTATTCTGCACAAGTGGTTCTTTGACATTTCTATTTTTGTTGCCTATGAGTTCAACCTATTGCTAGGAATAGAAGCATTCACTGTTTTCCTATCATGTTTGATTTGTAATGGAAATGGTATTTGAAGAACGTGAAATTTTTTCAGTTCTATTCTTAAAAAGGGTTTATTCCCCCACTAAAAAAAAAAAACCCCGTTAAACAAGTTCTTGAAGACTATCAACCAAACAAGTTTTTCTAAGAAGTATTATCCATGAGTGATTCTGAAAATCACCAGTAATCTAGGATCTTTGGTTGTTGCCTATGAGTTCATTAGGAATTGTTATCAGTTCATATATTTTGATGTTATTCCTACAATACAAAGCACTGAATCGACCGTATCAATTCGATGCAGTTTGACAGAGGGGCGGTATGCAGAGCTGAAATCTTCCAAAAGATGGTACTCTTGCTTCTTATGTTGATCAAGCCCTTGTTAGTGTGAAAGTGAGTGCTTCAAACATTCAAACCCTCCTTCTCTCTGTCTTGGTTTGTATATCAGAATGCCAGCCTATATCATCCATCTGTTCGTTTAGAAACAAGAAACCGATGGGACTAACATGCACAAACCAAACCTAGCCTTAAGTCACAATCAATTAGGGTCATGCTATTAGAACTAATGGGGTCTTTTTTTACCTGTTGGTTGCTAGATACCTAACGTGCAATCACCCTCCTTTATATGGGCTTGACACTGGTTGTGTGGCATTTAAGATCCTAAGCATGACATGGAACTAACACATACTCTTTATTTCCATTCAACAATCCAGGGTCCTGATATCTTCTGCAATAGTTTACCTCAGATTCAAACGAAGTTTTGTGTTCATCAGCATGAAACAGGCACTGGCGCAACTTTTTCCCAGAATTCAACGGGGAAAGAAAAAGGTATACTGTTTTCTTGCGTTCGATTCACTTAGGATTTCTGTGTCGTTATATGTTGGGGGCCAAATAGTTAGTGATATGGCCTTAGCTAAGATTTATAAGATATGGACCATATATTTTGATTATTTTCTCGTAAGGGTGGGGTTGCCGGGTCACTGGAACAGGCCGCGTGAAGTTGATGCATTTAATTCACGAAAAACCCAACTGTATGTGTGATTACCCGATGCCTTTATTTGGTATTGGAACACATCTTTCATGGTTATGCTAAGTTATCTACGAAATATTCTCCAAGAAACTGTAAATGCACACACATGTTACGCAGTGCAGATCTCTTTTGGCTGAAATATTTATCCTACCTTTTGCGTTTTCGACCTGTCCGTTGTGTCTCGCTATGTGAAAAGAAAATTTGTGCGGTTTAGGGAGGGATTCTAATGCGGTGGCCTTAAGCAAATTCATCTATAGTTAATGTGCCCTATTTCTTCTTTGTTGCAGGTCCTTGAATTTAGTTAATAGTCGAACTCCTCTATCTATCCTAATCTCTTCGATAGAAGCCGTATTCGAGTAGCTACTTACCTTAGGTACTATTGCTTAGGTAGTTAGGAACATCCAGAGAGGAACAAGCAAGTGAGTGAGCTTCCCTGTTTATTTGGGGAGGGTTCGGTTGTTTTATTGTGCATTATGGGTTTATATGTTATGGCAGATTTTAGGTTTTATTGGGTGTGTGTGGAATTTATATTTCTTTCGGTAGGTAGATTAAACACGCGATGCCATAAATGGGGCTTTTGCGTTCTTTGTGTTGTTCATTGGGTTTGCTGTTGTTTGCGTTGTTCATGGGTTTTTTTTATTTGTGTTCTTTCTTTTAACGCAGGGTGCTACAGATGGCTCTTAGTGCAACTTTTGTGCGGTTTGTGCATCAGAAAAACAGGAGTCGTTATGAACCAATGGCAGTGTTCATTTTCTGGAACCTGATGTGCTTATGAGAAAAGGTTCTTACTCTTTTCTTAATGCTTATCAGTTATCACTGCCTTTTGAAGGGGATTCGGATTTGGTTTCATTGAAGCATTTGCATGTTTTACTTGTGAGGATCTAGCCGGTCAACTGATTGATTGTTTCAATGGATTTTTTGCAGAACACAATTGGTTTGTGATCTTTTACTACTGGTGGAAAGTTATGTTGGTACATTCAAGCCTATTTACTTCAATATGAAAAACGGAACTGGCAAGTTTTTAGTTATTTACCTGTTCCCGAGATTAAAGGCTTTCTCAAAACCTCTGATTGCGAGGTACCTATCCATCCGTACACCAAATTGGGGCTTTATATATGTGCATTTTATATAACTGAAGTGATAAGTAACTTGTGTGTTCCAGATAAAACAATTGTTATGGGGAAAGGTTCTGAACATTGTTATGTTGTGAAAAACATTAGCTGAATTTTGACCTCAATTGCTGGTATTATTCTTTTTTTACTGATTAGTGTTATTCAAAAATAGGAATGGGTACCCTTTGAGTCTTGGGAGTTGGGTCTAATTCATTTCTCGAAAACCTTCATGGCCTGGTTTGTGTTTGAATGAAGATGTTCTTGATTTTTTTTCAGAATATGTAACGAAGATTGTGCTGAACCTTTTTGGGTTGTTTTGATGAGTGGATGATGTGTTTATTGCCTGTTTCATGATGTGACAATCTCCCACAAGAAAGTCTTCCAGCTATGTCTGGTCACAATATGGTAAGATATTAAGGCGCAATTTTCCCATTCTATTCGTTATTTACGTAATTTAATTGTCATTTCCACTCCAAAATGATCCTTCTTTTTTGTTCTTGATTCTCTCTTAAGTTTTTTATACCTCCTATTGGCAGTTTAAGTGGGGAAACATACTTCTTCTTGTTGGTGGGCATTCAAAGAATATATCTGATTATTTGTCAGGTTTGTTTTCCTTGGGAATTTCCATATTGAAGATGAACTTCTGTTTTGCCATTTTTTGAAACTTAGTGCTTGTAAACTTACTTCTTGTAGTGCGGTTCATTGATCTGGAATCACACCACTGTGGTATTGTGGAGACTACAGGAAAAGTTCTGGTACTATAACTGTCTTGACTGCTGAGTTTAGTTCTGTTCTTCAATAGACTGCTTCTACAATACTTCCTTATCTTCGGGCTATTTTCTAAACCGGCATTACGAGTGCCTAAACCCATTTTTGTTCACTTCACGTTTAGGGTAATGTCCCATAATAATTATGACCCATTCCTAATTAAGAAACGTATCTTCAAATTATTGATTTGATATCTCCTTATTGACAAATGGTAGTTATATTTCATATTGATCATCTACATATGTAAGCCAGTATATGTAATTAGGGGATGCTGGATGGAATGTAGAACTAAAGAAGTGCAATTAATTTAGCTTTCGACATGAAAGAAAAGATGTGTAGAATTGTTTCTGCCTTTTGATTGGTTGATTCGGGGTAAACTCCAAGTAGCTTGTGGTGGGCAGTCTCTAACAGGTTGGTTCTAGACTGATAATGTTTGGCGGAGAAGCCTGACATAGACGGTTGATGAATGATGTCCACATTCTTTATATGGAGACGACGACTTGGGATGTTGTAGCAACTACATAAGAATCTATATTACTAAGAGCTTGTATGGTGATTTGGTAGAGTTCTACATCACTTTTTTGCACTTCCGTAGGCAGACGCCTCTAGCTCCCAGGTTTGATCACACAGTTGCAGTGCATGGAGAGCACTGTCTTCTCATCTTTGGTGGTGGTTCTCATTTGATCTTTTTCAACGTCTCCATAGTGGACTTGGAGACTTTAGGTGTTTATTCTTTCCACATGTCGCTTTGTTCTTCTTAATCTCCCTGAAATCTGACTTTGAAGATAGTAATAAATGTAACACTTAATTCCATGTAAAATCTGGAATTTCAGCTGCTAATTGTAGTTTTAATTGCATGTTCATGTTGATCTCATTCTGGTTCACTTAGAGTGATAAATTTTAGGTGAGGTGCTTGCCAAAGGTCAATATCATTACTTGATACTTTTCAACATAAATGGATTTTATTATAAATCCGATCTTATCTTCCATCATCCAGGTTTGTGCTCCCTGCTCTCTGTACCACTGGATTTGATCGAGCCAGAAGATATTAGAGACGGGTAATTCATGAACGAAGAATACGCGTTGACTTCTTCTGTTGTTAGAGTTGGGTCCAATGGCTTCCTTGCAGTATGGAAGTGATGATTACGGACAATGGTGGCAGATATGTCCTCTCTCAGAGCAACAATTCCCCATTGTCTGATATCCTATGTTTTGTGGTTTCCAAATTGATTTGTCGGATTTTGTGCATCATAACTGGGGAAAAAGTACTTGAGCCAACCATGCGTTGTTAATACCTCAAGCTTAATGTGTTTATATAGACAGCAACTACGGTTTTGATTAAACTTTGCACATACGTCAACTCCTTTAGGTTAGAAAAAGTTGCGACTACAATACATCACCATACGTAGAATGTAACAAACATATGTGAAGTTGAAGTGCAAATTGTAAAAGCTAATGGGTTACACTTGTCGTGCGTGCACGACAGTACCCCACCTAGTATAGTATAAAGAGAGGTCAAGTATTAAATAGCATAAAATATATAAAATATGACGTTCCTTTCTTTAAACCTTTTGCCTACTGGAACTGGGTTTCCTACTCTCTTGCGTATCCGATTGAGAAATTTCTTCAGCGAGTTAATCCTATAAAATCTTCCATGGATCAATTCCTATTTTTTAGTCTCAAAAAGCTCGATCGACTGGCATATTTTACTAGCGAAGCCAAGCTTGTCACGATAAATCACAAAAGTCTAAATGTGAGCCGAGCTTGAACACTTGGTCCCCAAAAATTATCAAGCCCGAGCAACTGTAAAAAGAACTCAAGCCAAGCTTGAGCAATACTTTGTTCGAGTCATTTGGCTCGATCCACCCCTATCCGTACAAGGATTACAAAGCCACAATATCACCCTCTCTATTGCATCTCTCCGTTACTGTAAAATCTGTCGCGCTCGGGATTTCGACCATCTCTATTGCATCTCTCCGTTACTGTAAAATCTGTCGCGCTCGGGATTTCGACCATGGGATTTTACACTATTTCCTTTTCCTAATGAGTTCACTTGCCTAAAGCACCTATTATCCAATTTTTTTCTCCATAAAAGTTGTCAGTTCTTTTATGGGGTCCTATAGAAGGGAAGTGTATATGTTGAATTGCTCTTTGTATGGATTATGTAGTCTCAGTTACTTTCTATAGAATGTCTTCTACGAAGTTGGATTTATGTTAGATTTAAGGTTTTAAAATAACAGTTTTGCGATGTGTAACGGTAACAGTTTTGGTAGTATCGAACGTTACGTGACATGAATTGGGTGTAACGGTCGTGAATATTTGAAAATCATGTTCCGTCAAAAAATAATTTTAAATTGTTGAAATAATTTGCAACGGTCGAGTATCGGCAGTGAACCAGATACGGATTGTTACGTAACGGGAATCGGGTGCAACGGTCGTGAATTTTTTTAAAATCATGTTCTCTCAAAAAATAATTTGAAGTTGTTGAAATAATCGGTCAAGTATCGGCCATGAACCGGATAAATGGGAACAGGCTGATACGCATGCAATTTTTACTCTCGCCAGTATACCGGGGTGTAACGGTATTAGAGAGCCCAAAAACCGTTATGTAACGGCCTCCAGCCCATATTTAAAACTATAGATTACAAAGTTTGTGCATAGTCCTATTCTTTGGCAGCATGCTTTTGATCAAGAATGCATGATTTTAATAGCCTTTTTAGTGGTCAAGACTATTTGATGATTAAATGATGTTTGTTTGTAAGGTCTATTGAGGGGAAAGCAATGGTTTTGCTGAGAAACTCTCAATCAGCTTTGCTGAAATGGTTCGCACTGTTGAATTTTTATAGCATGTGCTTTTCCTGGTTGTAAGTGGATTTTTAGCAAAGACCTTCAAAAGATCGCGACTTTTAAAAGAAGCCAACGAGTACATGGAAACACAATAAATTTTAAATTGTACCACAGTTTACAACCCTTTGGACTACGTGTCAACGTAAAACGTTCCTCGTTAATTGAACATACTTATTCAAATACCAACAAAAAAATACAAGTCTATGATCGCCAATGAACACCATGCGACGTGCGTACCACGTCGAAATAACACTAGTTCGTAAAAGAAAGAAAAAAAAAAGGCAATTTTAAGTCTTCGTTCAAGTCAATGACTACAACATTGTGGAAGTGAAGGAAGGTTCAAAAACTCATAGCGTGACAAATACTCAGTGGAAGACTAAAGACTGGAAAAGTGAGGCATAGTAGTCTGGCTTGCTTGACTCCTGGTGCCCCGGTCAACAAGTCGAACCCAAAATTATTTTGTAAAAAGCCTCTTAATCATTCTTCTCTGCATCCAGTGCTCAATTTTTAGTTGCTAAGAAAGCCACACATACTTCTAATTATGAGTAATAATACCATATCCTCTTCTGTTTATTCTGTTATGCTCATAGCAATAACCATGGCAGCTATTATTAGTCTATTTTTAGTTCCATCATCAGCAAAATTATCATCACCGTCGCCGTTTTCATCTTCAGAAGAAGCGAAAGCTCTGCTCAATAGCGGTTGGTGGGGAAACTTTTCTTCAAGAAATCATTGCAACTTGACAGGCATCACTTGCAATGGCGCAGGAAGTGTCATTCAAATGGTATTTTCTAATTTTTATTCTCCCTCTGGAATTCTTTCAGACATGAATTGGTCTTCCTTGCCAAATCTTGAATATCTTGATGTCAGTTACTCTTACTTAAGTGGAGGAATTCCAGGTGAAATTTGTACTCTCTCAAAGCTCACCCACCTTGACCTTTCTTTCAATAATCTTGAAGGTGTTCTACCTCCTACCCTGGGAAACCTCACCCAATTATCCACCTCAACATGGCGGACACAAATATCAATGGTTCAATCCCTTCATCTATTGGAAATTTAGGTGCTCTTACCCATTTGTATCTCAGCTCAAATGAACTCAGTGGCACCATCCCTCCAGAGATAGGGAATCTAAAGAGTTTGGTGGAGATGAATATGAGTTCCAACATCCTTCATGGTCCAATCCCTTCATCTATTGGAAATTTAGGTGTTCTGACCCGTTTCGATCTCAACTCAAATAAACTCAGTGGAACCATCCCTCCAGAAATAGGGAATCTAAAGAGTTAGGTGGAGATGGATACGAGTTCCAACATCCTTAGTGGTTCAATCCCTCCATCTATTG
This sequence comes from Vaccinium myrtillus, assembly GCA_016920895.1. Taxonomy (NCBI): domain Eukaryota; kingdom Viridiplantae; phylum Streptophyta; class Magnoliopsida; order Ericales; family Ericaceae; genus Vaccinium; species Vaccinium myrtillus. The sequence goes on from CM029274.1 coordinate 36,137,098, forward strand.
GCCAATTGTCCAATCTGGCCATTTTGTATCTCTATTCGAATAACCTTAGCGGGTACATCCCTCCAGAAATAGGGAACCTAAAGAGATTGGAGGAGATGGATATGAGTTCCAACATCCTTAATGGTTCAATTCCGTCATCTATTGGCAATTTATCTAGTTTGACCTATTTGTATCTCTATTCAAATCAACTCAATGATCCCATCCCTTGTGAAATAGGTAAGCTAAAGTATTTAGGTAAGGTGGACATGGGCCATAACAACCTTCATGGTTCAGTTCCTCCAGAAATAGGCAATATGTCAAGTTTGGCTAACTTGGTCCTAAACAATAACCTCCTCTCGGGTGAAATCCCAGACAGTATTGGCGAATTGGTGAACCTAATGTTTTTGCACCTTTCAGAAAATCTGCTTAATTGGCCAATACCGATGCCACTTGAAAGACTCTATAATTTGCAGTACTTAGATCTCTCCCATAATAATCTTTTTGGCAAAATCCCGTATTGTCTTAGGTGCATAACCACTCTCAACTTGTCCTACAATCGTCTGGACAGTGAAATCCCAAATAGATCTCCAGTTGGGTGTCCAATTGCGGTTTGTTATACAACCAAATATTCCTCCTCTCATTCACTTAAAGGAAAGAGAACACTGATACTTACTCTTGTCGTTTCTTTCCTTAGCACGGTTTTCCTTTTCTTACTAGGGGGGGTAGTGTGTTTTTGTTTCCGTAAGACCCGAAAAATGCGAAGTGAGGCAAGAGCAACGAAACATGGGGATATTTTCTCCATATGGAATTACGATGGAAGAATTGCATATGAAGACATCATCAAATCAACAAATGACTTTGACATCAGATATTGCATTGGAACAGGCGGATATGGTAGCGTCTATAGAGCTCAATTGCCAAGCGGAAAAGTAGTTGCCTCGAAGAAACTTCATCGGTTGGAAGCAGAGGACCCTACTTTCGACCATTGTTTCAGGAATGAGGTACAAATGTTGACTAGTGTACGACATAAAAACATTGTGCATCTCTACGGATTTTGTTTGCACAATAGATGCATGTTCTTGGTGTATGAGTACATGGAAAAAGGAAGCTTATTTTGTGCCTTGAGATTCGATGTTGAGGCTTCTGAAATTGGATGGACTCAAAGGGTAAAAATCGTCGAAGCAATGGCACATGCTTTATCCTACTTGCATCACGATTGCACCCCGCCAATTGTTCATCGAGACATATCGAGCAACAACATTTTGTTGAACTCTCAACTAGAGGCTTTTGTCGCTGACTTCGGAACTGCCAGATTGTTGCATCCCGATTCATCCAACCAAACTGTTATCGCTGGCACTTATGGATATATTGCACCAGGTATGGATACTGCCTTTGTTTTATCAATGCAAACATCTGTGGTTATTTTCAAAATCCATCTTTGTGTTTGTGCAGAACTTGCTTATACCATAGTTGTGACTGAAAAGTGTGATGTATATAGTTTTGGAGTGGTTGCACTAGAAACAATCATGGGAAGGAATCCCAGAGACGTCCTATCATCCTTGGCATCGCCTCGTAGTGAAGACATGATGATAGTCGATGTCTTAGATCCTCGCCTTCCGCTTCCTACGAATCCAATAGTTGCGGGGAGCATTGTTACAGTTGCTAGGATGGCTCTCGCTTGCTTACATCTTGAGCCCAAGTCTAGACCAACGATGCTACGCCTGTCTCAAGAGTTTCTCTCTCGTAAGAAGGCTCTGGCTGCACCTGTGGCCACAGTTTCACTATTGCAGCTGTGGATTCGAGAAATGGACTTTGTACAACTTTCAAATGAAGTGATCAGTGACCATGTTTGAAATGAGTTTCGCATCTTTTTCATGCCTTGGTTGGGATGGCGGCTATCTATCTATATTATTCACGTGCACCATCAAATAAGAAATAACACTCTCAGTTGTATTTTGTATGTAGCTTAATGTAAATCACCCGAGGCACGTGCATGGGGCAAGTTCGTTCAGTGACCAGAATCAAAAGCTTATGTAGAGAATTTTTTGAACGGCAAGCTTATATAGATATTAATCAGCCTTGATATGTCATTTATCAGTTGCTTTTTCCAACTTTAGGCTTAATCGTACTCTTTTTCATTTTTCTTCGTGTTTAAATGGGCATCTATTGATAGAACGACAAATAATCAAATAGATAAAAGAATTAGGCTAAAAGCTGTCAAAACAATGACAGAAAAGCCAATTCTCATACAGTAATGGATTAGGACAAGAAAGTTTAAAGAATTTGTATAGAAAGTCATGTACTTAGATTAAACACAGGGCATCTTTAGATCCACTTCATAAGCTAAGCCCACCGTAAGTAACATTGTTTGTTTGTAAACGTATAATTTGTTCGTACATGATCATGTGTGAAAGCCATGGTACTCGGTAAACATCCGTCCATCCTTCCTCTATTATTGAATGCCTTCCTCAATTGAATCATTGTGCTGACACAAATGTCTTACACCCTCACCAGCAATTGGATGATTTATGCACAAATCGACATAATGGGTACACAGACTTACAAAATTTTGAACACGGACTTGTTGTATTTGCATTTCCTTTGCAAATTGAACATCCGCAGGCAGTCATCTTGTGTTAGCATGGTAACCGGTTAATTATAAGGATTTCATTTATGCCAGCAGCCTAGATAAGGAAGGTCATTCCTAAAGGTGTTTTGCATTGCAATCCAACATTTCAAAGCTCCCGAGTAGAATGACCATATACGACTGTTTTCATCATTCCTTTTGTTTCCTTTGGAACCGATATGTCTTTTGCGGTTATCTCATAATTTCCGAAACTGGGATCATAAGATTCTAAAGGATTTGTCATTTCCTTTCCATTTCTCTAATTTGCAGCAAGCACATGTTTATGCCAATATGTGAGAACTGGTTGTTTGTGTTATAATCCATAATTGTTGCTCTGTTGTTCCATAATAATGGTCAAACCAAAAAGGTTTCTGTTAAATATCACTATCTATTTTTTCTCTCTCCTTTGCAAGAAACTTCTATCTTGGGTAAAACTCTGGTCTTTTGTTACCTAAGAAGGTCTGAATATTTACACATACTGCCACTAGACATAGTCATTTTGATGAGTCAGAACGGAATGGATTGGCTGCCCTCTCTAAGCTATATTCTAGGTTTTGAGATAGTTATTTGTTTTTCCATTTCAACTAGCCTCTCTAAGCTATATTCCAGGTTTTGAGATAGTTATTTGTTTTTCCATTTCAACTGCCTTGTTGACTGGGAATTTTTTTTTTCCCCTTGTAGATAGAGATATATTGATCCTGCCATTTTGGTTTTTTCCTATTTCTCCTCCTTGTTTCAGAGACAAGCAGTTGTTACTCTTTCAATATGGTTTTGATTTCCCATATTCTTCACTTTCATTTAATTTGAACCATTTAATTACAACTACAGAATCCGAGTTCCACAAAAATTGTGAGAATATTGACATGATTTCTGATTCCTACTCTTGCACTTGCATAATTTTCTTAGTAAGCAGTCCCAATATATTGAGAATTATACTTAGAAAGCAGCCACTAATCCAAAATTCTTGTCATGAAAGATGATGGTCCAAATAAAGCTCTGCTTTTTTTATCCGTTTTGTTATGTTAACTGTTGAGGAATACAGTTATGGTCTCGTTTTTAGAACGTTAATATCAGAGACTTGAGATTTATTCATGAACTACATGAGCTGGATGATAACATGCAAATCATTGGACATGTTTCTTGTTTACTCTTACTTGGTGTTTATTTACCTGCTTACTTGAATTTGATATCTCTAAAGATGGATGAGGAATCCCTTGATGGACCTTTTAGCTCTACTCAGACAAATGTATACATTACCTTTTTTTTTTCTACCGCTCCTGCCCTTTTTCAAATGGTGTTCAAACCAAGTTTGCTGCCCTCAGTGCAATGTTGCCTCAAATCAGACTTGTAATGGTCGAACAATCTTCAGCCATGCCAAGGTGTCTTTTCTGTCTTATGATTTTTTGCATATTCATAGTATGAAATCATGCTTCAAGCTGTGATCATGGAAATTTAATCAGGCTGCTCCTCATGTTACATGGACCCTCCAACTTTCCCCACAATTTCCTTGTCCAACAGATATGAAGTGTGTTGGATATGTTCCTCACACCTGTAATCCAGTTTATCCTCAGATTTTAAACATATTGAAGAAAAAGAAGCCCACATTGCTAATTGAAGAAAAAGAAGCATTTTTAGCATTTTACATGGAGTATCAAGACGGTATTTCCTCTTTTTATGGTGTGATGAAGCGCTTCACCTATATTTTTAGTTTCCAGAAAACACCTTTGTAGTCCTAACTAAACAGTGAATGCTGAGTTCTTTGGGTTTGTTAATGACAATCAGGTCATTGAATTTAAGGCAAAACCTGGTCGATCTCAAAATCCATCTACTCAAGTCTCAAGGCAAGCAAGAAAAATAAAGGTAAGGAGAGCTAATGCTTTCCTATTCTTTGCTGTCTAAGTTAACATTCTGGTATATTCCTCATAAAGTCTGCCTTCTTTGTTTTGTTTTCATCCTATCTGCAGTGTTCTTTCAAGATGTCAATAGCGTGCCCTCCATATTTATTGGGAACTGAATGGGAAAGGCTCAATATCATGGTCCAAAGAATCTTTCATCCTTTGTGCAGTTCTATAAGAGAACTACAGGTAGAGCCTTTGGATGAATTACTTGGCCTTGGCCATTGTGTGCCCTATTGCTTTTGTTTGTAAATCAACAGAGAAAATATCTGTATCCTCCATATCCACATCAAAGGATAACTGCGGGTTCATAGCATCTAAATGAATCTTAGGCCATTTTCCTTTTCTTTTTCTCTCGTGTTAGCTTCCTTATTCCCAGTCATTCCATTAATGCTATCTTTGCATCTTGTTTTATTTAGTGTTTTTTTGGTGAAATGTAATCTCTGTTTCATAGACGTATTCATATGAAAAGATTTCATTCTTCATTATTTTTGGAAATAATGAAAGTCTGATTTTCATGGTAATTTCCTTAAAGCATTTCCATATGCAAATATGGCCTAAATGGGTAAAAGAGATGCAGGTTTTGGATATTCATTCTTTGGCTCTTCATTTGTTTTCTCCTCTAAAATACACTACAATTGTACGGTTGTACACCATGTCTTTAGTCCCGTTCATGTCTAGACCCAATAGTTGATTTGACTGAAGATCAAGGGAGCTATTCGGAAAGTTGTCATAAATTTCTTCACCTCTGGATAGGGAACTCTGCTGCACAGGAGATCTTGATGACAGAACCTTGTCTAGTTTTCTCCATGGTATTCCTCTTTAGTTGCTTTATGGTTTGCTTTTATCCTCGGAGCGTTGGTCCTCCTTTTGGGGCGAGTTCTCCATATGATATTTTTCCAGAGGGTTTGGAGCAAGCTGAAGCGGTGTAAAACCAGAAACTTGCATAATGGAGCTAGGAGTGTCAGGGTATGGTCATCATCCTTGGCATCTGTGTCCATGGGGGAGACTTCCTCGGGAGATCGGTTCCCTCTGGAGACTCCTAAAAGGAAGCGTGGTTTCGCTTAACAAATTGACTGAATGAGGGCATACTTTACATATTGAGGATGTATTTTCATAAATGTATCAGAAGAACTGAAGGAGTTTCTTAATGTCTTAATGCTGCGAGGAACTCCCAAGACTGCAAAGATGTAAATAAGAGAAGTGAGAACATTGCTCTTTTTTATCTATTTTAGTATGTTTGCACTCTCGGGGCACATCTTCGTCTAAAATGAACGAGGATTGTGAATAAGCCAATACTGCTCGGCCACGTTTTCTTTCATCCTATTAGATAAAGGAGAAATGTTGTATTAATTTGCTATTCTGCAATAGGGCTAATAGCCTAATACTGAAGTGGCAATACTTTTCTGTGTCTTCTAGACTAGCTCCTGTTCTATATGGTATTGACAAGGTAATACGCTTGGGCCTTTCCTATTCAAAAGGCCAAGGACGGAATCCATGCTAGACGCACCAGCACCATATGTTATGTAGTGTAGTATTCATACCCAGATGTTTCGATGGATTTCTAGTCCTCGGATTATGTGAAAGTATCAAGATATGGAAATATCGAGGGGCTAGAAACACATAAAAACGGGGGATACAGAGGAACTAGTGCTGGTTGCACCCAATGTGTGGAAGACTGAGAACTCACACTTGTGCCAAAGAAAATACCAAAATTTACAAAGAAAACACATCCATATTGTCGTGATTTAAATATTATTTTATCAAAAAGGCAACAAACTTTCGTTCATAAAAAGAGCATAACAGTACATTAAAGATGACGTTTATTTTTCCATAGAGACAGGATCCAATAACCAATCAGGACGTGTAATATCCCAAGTACGAATACTAGAACCTCACAAACCTGAAGTTGTCAAAGTGTGTGCGACTACCTTCGCCGGCCGATCTACGAATAAAAAGAAAATCACAAACCTGAACCGATCAACTTTGCAGCGAATATCTTCGATGACAACTTCTATTTCTGCAGGGCAAGACCACACACTGATGGCAAGTCAATCCAAACGATCCGATTCGTCATCAGACCACCTCCGCCTTACTTTATCAAAGGACCATCACCACCAACTTTATCGAAGCCTTGACAGCATTTAGTATCATCTAGGCTTTTCTTGTTTAGTCATCTCCATGCTGGTTTGCACAAATCAAATGATCTTTTATTTTTCTGTGATTTATATCGCCACCCAGCAATGTCTCCAAGCAACTCAAACATCACCCTGGGGTACTCTGAAAACCAGAATGAAAATTTAGAAATTAAAATCTCAAGGAATATCAAAGTAATATACACGCACGTTACTTACCTCCACGGCTACGGGGGAGGTGCGTCACACGCCCCACCAGTGGCGGACTCAGGAATTTCACACAGTGAGAGCATATATTTCTCAACATTGAAATAAAATTCGCCATAATATAAAATTGTCTTACATTGCAGATGAAAAGGTTTTTTTCTCCAAGTTGATTTTATAGCATTTACTGCATTTCAGGAATTCAGAATTTCACATTTAAATCGGTTTTGATTTCCGTCAAACTTGGAGAAAGCTATGGTACACATGGTGTAGCATAAAATATTACGTAACTTCTTGGTGTATGTTACCCATGTTTTTTGGTGGTTACGAAAGGGTTGTGCATAATTAGAAGTATATGCATGGTACAAGTTATGAGTAATTTTGAAGAAAGGTAGTACATATTTTTTGTGCCTATTGCTAGTGTTTTTTATGTTTGGTATGCAGAGCCGGCTCATAGATTTTGGAGGCCTAAACCGAACTTATTAAATGAGGTCCACCCTATTTTTGCATACAAAAATTGGTCAACAAGGAGTCTTTATAAAAAACATTACAAAAGGGGTACCCTTACAAAAGATTTACTATCACAAAATGCAAACCTATAGTTATCCAAAAATAAACAACCTCTACAATATTTCAAAATCCATCATTTGAACATTTGTAGTTGTACTAAATTATTTGTGCCTCGTGTGTATATATATATATATATGGCAAATTTTCTAGTTAGGATCTCCCGTAAATAAGAAAAAATATAATTTTTTCAAGTTAAAAATTATTTTTGGGATATTACAGTTTTTGCGAAAAACTGCTTGGATCAAGCCCTTCCCGGTATTTTTTTTAAGATTTCTCATGTGGACCCTTGAAGACATCTTTTGAACACATTGGACGGTTCAGATCGTCAAAAAAATGCTCGAATCACGGAGGTCCGGATAGGAAGTGGAACCATATATATATATGGGTGTACTAAATAATTGGGGGCCCTAAATTTTTATATTTTTTGTGGGCCTAAAGCCCTTACCTCTTAGGCAACATGTATGAGCCGGTTCTGTTGGTACGCATATTTTTTCAGCTCATTCATTATGCTTTTTAATTTTATGGTATCGGATAGGTATTTTTTTAGTCGAAGTTACGAAAATGGTGTACAGTACACCCCAAAATAGCTATGCAATTTTTTGGTTAATTAAGCCTTTTTTTGGTATTAGTTACGAATTTTTTGGGTGTGAGTAAAGAATTTTTTTTTGGTAACCGTACCAAAATTTTTGGAGGTGTGTAACATATGGAGCAATTTTTGGGTGCCGGGCGGGCACCACGTGTCCGTGCGATATTCTGGACGGTCCGGATTTAAAAGAGAAATAGAAGAGTGAGAAAGAATAAATCTGGACCGTCCAAAAATGTTTTGGACGACCGGATTAAGTGCTCGGGCACGGACACGTAGTGTCCATCCACTGGCACCCAAAATGTTTTCGTAACATATGATTCTCCATTCAAACTTTTTGCTTTAGGATATGTGGCCGGCCATGAAGTCCAAGTCAACTCCCCCAAGTCAAATCTCCTACAAGTCTATGAGTGCCCCAAAAAACACTTCATAATCAGATAACATTATCTGTTATCTATGAAAAAACAGAGCTTGATAATCTAAAGAAACAAAAGGAAAACACCCAATTTGCAATGGAAGAAAAGCTAGGTTTCTTCAAGGTACTGAACAAAGCCTTCACAATCCCCCTCAAGAATCCCCGTTTCGCCGTCTTCGCTTTCATCGCTTCCGTTCCCTTGTTTTGCTTCACGTTTACATCCGAAACCATCTTCCAGAAAGCCTTCATTGAAACAGCCAAGATGATCATATCACAGGTTCGTCCATCTCCTTCACAATGCCACGACTGTTTCGACTCCAAACCGCTAGGCCTTGTCGAATTTTTTTTTGAAAGAGTGTCTTTTACCTACCTCCTTGTGGTTCTCTTCAGTTTGGGAATCCTGAATTGCCTAGACTTCATCACCCTTATAGCCATAGTCGATTCGGCTTCGCTTTTCTATGAAGGAAAAAACACCATGAATCTCAAACACATGTTACAGAGACTCACTAAAGAAACAAGGTTCAAAGGGCCTCTGATCACATCTGTTATGGCTTTTTTATTGGCATCCCTAGTAGTATTGGGACTGTTCTCGTTGGGAATTTACGCCTTTATTGCATCTACGTATACACTTTTCATGGCCTTGTTTGTCGTACACTTTGTGGCGTTGTTAGCTAAATTTATCGAGTGGAGCGCGATATGGAATATGAGTATTGTGATGTCCATAGTAGAAGAAAAACAAGGGGATGTAGCTTTGTTCGTCTCGTCGTATCTAAGCAGAGGTAATCGGAAACCTGGGTTTCTCTTTGTGCTTGTTTTCTTCGTCTGGACGGTAGTTTTAAGGTTGTCATGCCTTTATCTGCGGTCGCTTGTGGGAGGAAGTGGTATGGTGGTCTTAGCAGCGTATACCAGCTTGGTTTGTTTAGGGAATGTGATGAAGTGGGTAGTTTTTGTAGTGTACTTTTATGATTGTAAGAAGCGCGTTCAAGAGAAAAATTGTGTCGCGGAGGAGAGTGATATTGCGATTGCGTGAGTTGGGAGGGGCATAATAAGCTTGGAGGACTGGCATCGGTGACCGAGTCCGAACAAGCACAACAGGGAGATCCATTGCCTTTTACAGGTAATGGCACAACCTGGGGAATTTTGAACTGTTTCATGTGCAATTTTCAATCAAGTTATGTTTTCAGGCAATAATGTGAATGGAAATGTAAAACGATGCCCATTTCTAATTCAATCCAATGTCTAATTTAAGGACCTGTGAACCCTGCACTACAAAAACCTATGAGATTATGCTCCCTTGATATGTTGATACTCCAAAATGGATGAATAAATTGAAACTGGTTAGTACTTTATTTTTGCACACTTTCCTCCTGTAGTTATAGTTCAATTTAAAGTTACTGGCCGCTAAAAGAAGATTTTTTTTTTTTTTTTTGGTGCAACGGAATTCACTAAAAGAAGATTATGCGACACAAACCGTTCACCTACGACAAAAAGATATATCTTTGTTGCTCTTAGAGCAATGCTCGAGAGATCTCCTACAATGAAGAGAGGCACAATTATGTTAATTGAATATCGATCAGGATCAATGTATGTTCTAACTTCAAGAAAAATGAGTTGGGCACATTAGATTTCAACTTGAATAATGTAAAGATAAATATGCCAAGATGGGGTATTGATTGACATTCGATCAACATGATTCTTAACGTAACAATCGAGTCCAATACTGCTCTACAAAATGAACAAATCCGATTACCAAAGTGGGCTTGAAATATGGACCAATGCCAAAGTTGAGACAATCTGTCTCCTGAGTTGAAAATGTAAAGATAAATATGCCAAAGATGGGGTATTGATTGACATCCGATCAACATGATTCTTGACGTGATTATCGAGTCCAATACTGCTCTACAAAATGAACAAATCTGATTACCAAAGTGGGCTTGAAATATGGACCAATGCCAAAATTGAGACAATCTGCCTCCTTAACGAAGAGGCTTTCTATGAGCACCAAATAATTCTTCCTATGACAAAGCACCCCCGAAGTCTAAGCACTCTCCCCCGTTTCCCGCGAAAACCTCAACTGTCAACCAACTATCAAACCCCATTTGCGGTTGTCCAAACCACTCCCGCCATCCTCAACCACCTTCCACCGCCGCCCACCACCCTCAATTCTTTCTTCCCAATATCCCAAAAACTTATCCGACCTCCAAACCACGGTGAATTGCAATTCGTGTTCGTCTCATTAAAAGCTCATTCAACGTCTTTTCAAATCAAGCTTGGATACATACAACTCCGTAGAATATTGGAGTATATAAGATCGGTCTTGATTGATTCTATCATAGCACGTTTGAAATCAACTCAGCTGGTAAAACGAGGCCTAATCAAAATTTGTTATAGCACGTTCGAAATTAATTTTGGGATTTGTTCGATTCGTTTATTGGTCTTAATCGAAAATTACCACAGCTCGTTTGGAATGACTCGGCTAATCGTTCGACTCGTTTATCATTCGTATTCAGAATTTGCTACAGCTCGTCCAAAATCAGCTTTGTGACTCGTTCGGCTCGTTTATTGGCCCTAATCGGAAATCGCCATAGCTGATTTGACATCAGCTCGGCTAATCCTTCCGCTCGTTCGGCTTGTTTACCGGCTTTAATGGAACAAGAATATGAATAGAATAATCAGCCGGCCGGCCTCCCAGCTCCGCCACCGCCTCCTACGCCACCAATCCCACCGCCACCACCTCCTCTCCTCCTCCATCTCCATCTCCTCCCTCTTCCGTACCCGCCAAATCCTCGACCCAAACGGCGAGATCGTAACCCAATGGAACCACGTGTTCCTTGTCACGTGCCTCCTTGCTCTCTTCATCGACCCACTTTACTTCTTCCTCCCTTACGTCGGCGGCGCTGCCTGTATGACCACCGACACCGCCTTGGGCGTCGTCATCACGTTCTTCCGTACACTTGCTGATCTCTTCTACTTGCTTCATATGATAATAAAGTTTCGTACGGCTTTTATTGCCCCCAGTTCTAGGGTTTTCGGAAGGGGCGAGCTCGTTATGGACCCACACGAAATCGCCATGAGGTACTTGAAGTCGGATTTTGTTGTCGATCTCGCCGCCACACTTCCGTTACCTCAGGTAAGTCCACCGGCTTGTTTTCAATTGGGGGAAAATTGCATCCTTTGGATACGGTTTAAGCCCGAGTTTTAAGCTCGTTTTGTAAAAGAGTCGAGCTTGAGCTCAAGTTACCCGGCTCGTCCAAGCTTCGAGTTACTCGGCTCGTTGGAGCCCACTTGGCTCATTTAGGAAACGAACCAAACTCAAACTCCTCAATAATAAACGAACCGAACCTTTACCAAAAAAAAAAAACTGAGCTCAAGCTCGAATGGTTGTAAACGAGCCAACCGAGCTTTGAAGTGTTCAGGCTCCGCTCGAGCTGAAGCCCAAATTAGGTTTGTTTACTAGTCGAGCTTGGCTCATTTACAAGACAACCTACTCGAGCACGACTCGTTCACAGCCCTATTTTTGGACTTCTCTAACCAAGTAGGTCATAGTTGACAACACCAATGGGATTTTGAACCATAGACCTAAGAGAGAACAAACTCCCAAGTACTGGTTAACCATCAAGCCACCCCTCGGGCTAATCTGACCAATCAAACATGATTATGATCTTGGATACACATAACCGAGTAAAGAGTGCTTGGTCTGAAGCTTAAGGAGAAATAGAACTTGTTGAATGATTGAGCTGTCCAGGGAAAACTTGGTCACAATTTGGTTCACAGTTTTTTAACCGATACAAGCTTTGATGTCATCGATATAAGCTTCGACATGCTTCACTTGTCGGAAGTTTGAACTCTGTAAATTCTTGTGTTGCAGATTGTCATCTGGATTGTAATTCCAGCGACAAGAGACTCCAGTGCCGATTATGCAAATAATACTCTAGCTCTTATTGTTCTTCTTCAGTATATTCCGAGATTGTTTCTCATTTTTCCATTGAATCAGAGGATCATAAAAACTACCGGCGTCATTGCTAGAACTGCTTGGGCCGGGGCTGCATACAATCTCCTTCTCTACATTCTAGCCAGCCATGTACATACATCTTATCACCCATTTTGCCTTGTCATGCCTTCTGTAGTTTTTGAAACACTATGAAAACTGACTAATCTTCACCATTTACTCTTTGGCTCAGGTTCTAGGAGCATCATGGTATCTATTGTCAATAGGGCGGCAGAACTCCTGCTGGAGACAGGAGTGCTTTTATGAGAGATATTCTGTTCCAGCATGTGACCCTAACTATCTGGACTGTAACAGTCTGCAACAACCTCAACGAAACCGTTGGGTAAATGCCACGCGTGTAATTTCTCGTTGTGATGCACAGAACGATGACAGCGATTTTAAGTTTGGAATGTTTGCTGATGCTTTTACTTCACGAGTTGCTTCATCGAAATTCGTTGAGAAGTATCTCTATTGCCTTTGGTGGGGTTTAAGAAACTTAAGGTCCGGTACACTTGATGCATATTTCGTTGGTCTATTTCTTTGGCCTCATTAAAAGATTGCTCAATTGTTTTACCAAATTCCGAACAGATGGAAAAGAATCAGAAATGTTGCTCTTCACTACATCATGGAAAAAGGGCGTCTTTAACAGTTAGATACTCTAGAGTCTAAACAAAATTTCAATGCTGAGTGCCACCTGGTGCCCGTCGGCTCATCCAGGCCGTCCATCACACGGATGGACGGCCCAAATCTGTTGGGGTAAATTTACTCCTCAAAATTACAAAAATGCCACTGAGCTAAAGGAGGAGGAAGTCTAAAGCCGACGTGGCCTACTTATAGCCTTATTTTGATTTTTCTCTTTATACGGGAACTTCAAACGGGTCTTACAAGCCCAGTGCTACGATACATGTTCAACAAGCGAACAAGTCATACTTCTTTACAACAGTTGATACATTGACCGAAACTCTCGTCTCATTTTCTGCATCTCAATTAATAGGAGTTTTTAGCATTGATTCTCATTGAAATTCTTCCTTTGGTTTTCATGTTTATAACCTGCCTTGCAGTTCATATGGACAGAATTTGACGACAAGCACTTACCTTGGTGAGACATCATTTGCCATCGTTATATGCATTGGGGGTTTGATTCTGTTCGCACAGTTGATAGGCCAAATGCAGGTAACATTTGCTGATTCTGTTTTGCATTGTCATCGTGGGGATTGATATGTGAAATTTTCCAGGAACTCCAGTAACAAATCACATCAGGAATACTTCTCAATGCATGAAAAATATGGAGCCACACCTGTTTGAACACCTACATTATGCAGGAAAACTGAAACCTGAAATTTCATTGGAAAACTAGGTTTACTGTCATTTTAGAAAAGAACACAAAAGTGGAAATAAAAATCTCGAGGAACATCGTATGCTTGGGTGTATGCGTTCTTTCTATGGGCATATGCGTACTAAATGATAGGGGTGAGAATTCCGACCCAACACGAACCCGACACGAAGTTAGCGGCTTAGGGTCAGCTATTTCTAACACGGAACACAAATATGACATGACACGATAACACGAAAAGCTAAATAGATCGGGTTAAGGTTGAGAGAATTCTGATACGAATACAAGATGACACAACACGAACACGACACTGCACGGGAATTTATGAAAGGACACGGTAACACGACACGCATCCGACACGAAGTTAGCGGGTTAGGGTCAGCTATTTCTGACACGAAACACGAATATGACACAACATGAGAACACAAAAGGCTAAACAGGTCGGGTTAGGGTTGAGAGAATTCTGACTGGAACATGAGATGACATGACATGAACATGACACGATGCCCATCCCTACTAATGCCTGCCGAGTCCTAATATATGTTAAGGTGAAATACCAGGGGCATATCAGTTATTAGCTATCTTCAAATCCTGGATTAATTTCGCTATTTTCTCACCTCTATTTCTTTCTTGAAGACTTACTTACAATCTATGACGGTGAGACTGGAAGAATGGAGGGTTAAGAAAAGAGATACTGAAGAGTGGATGAGGCACAGACAATTGCCTCCGGCATTGCAAGAACGTGTCCGTCAGTTTGTGCAGTATACATGGCTTGCCACAAGGGGAGTCAATGAGGAATCCATTTTGCAATCCTTGCCTATAGACCTCCGTCGTGAAATCCACCGGCATCTTTGTCTTAAGCTCGTTCGCCGTGTATGTCTCATCTCAATACTCATATTATTTTCCAACATGTCAAAAGCCATGAAGTATGAGCAAGCACATTAAGTAGATTGATATAAGGAGAATTCTAAAAGCATCAAAATGTGGCTTCTTAGAATCAGCTTCCGATTAGCTTTTTAAGTTATCGGTGGTGCCCGCTCGCGCACATCTAGCCGTCCAAAAATGCAACGGACGGCCCGAATTGAAAGTTCTGAATGGATTTTAAAAAAAATAAATAAATAAAGAAAAGGAAAAGTGTGTTTTCATCTGGGCCGTCCCTTGCATTTTTGGGCGGCCAAATGTGCGCAAACGGGTACCACGTCAGCCATACCCGCTCAACAACAACAATAACAAAACCTATCTAATCCCCAATCATTGGGGGTATGGGCGGGGGATGGTTGAGAACAGACCTGACCTTTGGCAATTTGCACAAAGTGGTTGCGCTCAGAATACCACTGAAACAGTGGCCACACTAAACCTCCAAGGACCGAGGAGTTACAGGAACATTTTGTTGTAGAACCATACCCACTCGGCATTGAAAAATTCCTTTTACACAGGAAAAAGTTGTGTAGGTTGGCACAATTTCCGAGATGCAAAAATTCAAAAACTGCCTCTTCCGATTCGCAGCAAAGATGCTAAAGTGTGACTGAGATGTTGAAAAGCACACTGGTGACCAGCCTAAATGGATATCCGTGAAATGTGTATTGATATCTATGTCTCTTGTTCCAGGTTCTCATTGTTCCGTTTTACAGGTCCCATTCTTCGCGCAAATGGATGACGACCAGCTACTCGATGCCATATGCGAACGCTTGGTCTTGTCCCTAAGCACGCAAGGCACGTACATTGTCCGGGAGGGGGATCCGGTAAACGAGATGCTATTTATCATCAGAGGACAACTGGAAAGCTCCACCACTGACGGAGGAAGATCCGGGTTTTTCAACTCCATCACCCTCAGACCAGGCGATTTCTGCGGTGAGGAGTTACTAACATGGGCCTTAATGCCCAACCCTAGTCTAAACCTACCCTCTTCGACTCGAACTGTAAGAACAATTTCTGAAGTCGAAGCTTTCGCACTTCGCTCTGAGGATCTGAAATTCGTCGGGAATCAGTTTAAGCGTCTTCATAGCAAGAAGCTGCAGCACGCGTTTAGGTACTATTCCCACCAGTGGAGGACATGGGGAGCTTGCTTTATACAAGCAGCTTGGAGAAGGTACATGAAGAAGAAACTGGCTAAGGAATTGGCTTTACAAGAGAGTACTTGCTATTATACGGAAGCTGATGAAAGTAACGACGATAATGGAAACCCTGAGCTCGGGCAACATCTTGGAGCCACATTTTTGGCATCGAAATTCGCTGCGAATACAAGAAAAGGGGTGGTTAATAACCAAAAGGTTCAGGTGGTTGATTCTGCTTCGAGCCTGAAAATGCCTAAGTTGTTTAAGCCGGATGAACCCGATTTCTCTGTAATCCGTGAGGAGGATGTTGAATAGCTTTGGGATTGTAGTTAATCGACGTAACAGGGTAGTAGTTAGAATTCTTTGTAGGATAATTTGTTAAATATGTTTGCATAGTATACGAGAAACAAAAAAACACATTGTTGATTCTTTTGTTGATCCTCCCGTTGATACGAATGATTTGTTCAGTTGTAAATGTACAGTTCATTGTTCATGAAGAGTTGAAATTTTGAGCAACACAAATGACTTGTTTCGAAGTTTTTGAGAATTGAAATGATGTATGTACAGCTGTTTTTACGTGTAGGTGTTTTTAGGCGTACAGCTGTTTGTTTGGTCGGAAGTCACTCAAGAATAGCCAAGGTTTCCACCACTCTGTTGTGGGTACCACCGTGTATTTTTTTGTTATAATCTAAACCGTTCATCTTGTAAAGCCCGCTGAGTAATACATCTGCGCGAAAAAACCAGTTTGATCGAACATCGATGGGTATATCAAAAATTAAATTTTGGTTTATAAAATGAACGGTCATGGATAGTTTAACTTCAAAATCCATGACCGTCCATTTGTAAACCAAAATTTAATTTCTGATTTTTATAACTATCGATATCCAATGAAGCTGGTTTCTAGCATGAATATACTACTATGTGAATCCTACAAGATAAACGATTCAAATTATACTAGCAAAAAGTCCGGTGAAGCCCGGTGATGGAAACCGTACGATTTCTACTGGCGGATAGAATTTAATCCCATATGAAAAACTCAAAGATTTCAGTTAGGTATTCCTGTCAAATCAAGTTAGTAAACCATTTATTGGAGGAACACATTCCAGCTGTTCCACAATTAAAAAACTGAATCAGGTATTAGCCTCAAAACTGCCTGGAATAAATTATTGAAAATTGATTTTGACATCCTTCATTTCCTCAAGAAAGGCTTCTTGGAATCCTCATGGTTTAAGAACAAAACTATCTTCCACCATGGACAAGGGTCATGATTTCTTAATTCATCGATACCCTGATAAATTAAGAAATCATGACCTAATGCACTCATCCTCGGTCGCAAAAAATCCTGATTTTTTCATCCCTATTCCATTGTACCAAAAAGTTGAGGGAACATGAAAATCAAACGAAGGCCGGGTATCAAGAGATGAATGCAAAAACACCCCTTACCCATTTTCAATTTTGAGCCAAAATAATGAAATAATAATCTGAGTGATTCAGGTTTTAACCATAGAAATTCGGGTTTTGTCCACAGCATAGATCCGTAACGAAGCAACATAAGATGAAGATAGCATAACGAATATTGAAAGCTAATATCAAAATCCACAAATGATGGGGAACTGTATAGCTAAACATCAAATCATAGGTAACAAACTGCTATAGGACCCATATCTGAATTTCGTGTATCAAATGCCTCTGCAAACATCGCAATGGTCTCAATCTCATGGTATTTACACGAAAGAACATATTGAACCAAACCAAACGAGGGTGTGAGGGACTAGGAAGAGATGATACTAAATATAAATCGTATGTTTGAGTCCATGTGTCATGCTAGGAACCCAAAGCAATACCTTCACGAGCAACGTTTGTCACGCGAAGGACGGCTTGCGCACTTAGACGGGAGAGCTTCGACTGACAAAAGTGCTCCCATGAACCCATCTCTGAATCCTCCTCCTCGGGTACTGGAGTCTGAGTCGGGACTGAACACTTCTCATATACGGTTTGGAGTTCCAGCAAGAGAGTACGAGCAGCCTCCCTAGACTCGGGAAGCTGGTCACTAAGCTGGGACGCAGCGACTTGGATCAATTTGTCAATCCCGTATTCTTTGATCCCCTCCACTCCCTTCACATCACAAACCAAAATTTATCAGTCCATCTATACTAACATAGACAAGGCTTGATACCGGAAAACTCACATGCTATGCTCAATCAACTAGCTACCAAACTGTTAAGAATCCAACTTCATCAAAATTTATCATTTCGTCTGAAAAGTCAAGCCCCCAGTAGAGTACTTGTGTGCAAGTGCATCCATTTCTTTTGTTTCTTGAAACATTTGATCGTGCAAACAAGCTTCCAAAGTGCACAAACAACAAATACATACACTCAATTCCAAATCTCTCACACATTACTTGTGTCTAATATAATAATACACTAGTATTTGAGTACAGCTATTAAAAGATTCCTCCTCCTGAAAAGCAGAATGGTTTCACACATAACAAGTACTGCAAAAATGTCTCAACAAAACTTCCCTCTACCGAAGTTCGCAGCAAAAGAACAAACGATAGGCTGTACATTGTAATTACTAAACAGTAATATCACCATAACGACACAAGAAAAGAGGTTCTCAGTCAAACATAACTGTAACAACTCGTTGTACGTGAAATCACATAAGACACAGACTGTTGTTTGCATAAATTATACTGATTTAGAAGGCATGCAGAATATGATAGTGGAGATGCTATATCATTATATTTTGGCTGCTTTAAATTCTTCCTGAAGCTCCCTTTCAGTAAAGCATATGAAGAGAAATAAGAGAAAAACACAAAGCAGGAAAGACACTTGAATCAAAAATGCAAATAGAATCGTACTACCAATCTGAAACAGCAAAGGAAATAATAGAATGCTTAATTCTCACCAGTCGTGGTACACTTCGACAAAAGCACATTGAAGCCTTAGCGCGAATTCGAGGATTTCTGTGTTTAAGATAAGTTTCCAGCTTTGGTAACAACAAAAGGGGTGAAACCCAAGCAGTCATGGCTATTAAAGCTCTCTCAGCTGCCTCACATACAAATCTCTTGTCTTGCGAAGACTTCAGAAGAAGTTGCAAAAGCTAAACCCAATACAGCACAAAAGTAACAAAAACATGGTTAGCTAGAATTAGGAAAAGCAATTCATCAAAGCAGCAAACAAGAAGCAGCAGTTTCAAAGACGGTTTGTTACCAGAGGATCCAATGAATCAATAATGTGATCACCGTATGCACTGAAAATATCCGCAGATGTCATAATTGCTGTCTTACACAATGCACTTCTTGGATTCTTCAACGATTTCACAACGAGAGGGATCACATTCTCGCTGTTCATCAAATACAATGAGCAGGTACAAAAGAAATGGAACTTTTTCTTGAAAGGAGGAATATACCAATCTGAATAGCTACATATAATAAAGATGCCAATCCAAAAGACTGTCCCCCTCTTCTTATATCAGCAATAATCAAGATAAAGAAATTTAGACTTACAGCATGTTACAAATTGCTTCCTTGTGAAATATCGATAATCGGCGTACATCATTGAGTGACTCACATACCGAAATCCAATCTTTCGAGTCTAGTCCAGCCAAAAATGTCTGAACAACAGAAAGGAATCATAGGCGCATCAATAAGAATTCCACCTTAAAAGAATACCTATAAACATCCATCAGAATCAAACCAAATAATTTAAAAGTTGTCTGACAAAGCATCATGAGAATTTAGCAACATACTCCTACCTTTAGAGTCATATCCACATCTTCTACATCATTGAGATTCTCAGATTCAATGTACTCCACTTCTATGTTTCCCACCTCAACCCCAGTTTTCACACTTTCATCTACACTCACAACAGTTTCAACCACGGAGGCAGTGGCTTTCCTGTTCCTTTCTTCAAGATTTCCATTCTCAGAGTGAGGTTTAGTAAAGTTCTCCTTACCAGAGTTTTCGGTCTTCCTCTCAGATTCAATGTACTCCACTTCTATGTTTCCCACCTCAACCCCAGTTTTCACACTTTCATCTACACTCACAACAGTTTCAACCACGGAGGCAGTGGCTTTCCTGTTCCTTTCTTCAAGATTTCCATTCTCAGAGTGAGGTTTAGTAAAGTTCTCCTTACGAGAGTTTTCGGTCTTCCTCTCAGAGGCAGGCAGCGTATTGAGATCTTTGAGAGCTTGCCCCGACATCACTGCAAAGAGTCAAGCCCGAACAGAAAGGAAATAATTCAGCAGATCCAATCTTACTGAACCTAGTTTGGGAAGCAGTACCATCAAATACACAAGTGAAAAATAAACCAAATCAAGGATCATACACCCACAAAACTCAATCTATATTTTGGAAGCGGGTTAAGCCAACAAAAGCAAAGACTACAAAAGTTACACAAAGAAGGAGATTCAACGACAAAAACTCAGATAACTTGAAACACTAAAACTTCTAACTACTTGTGTAACATCACACAACAGCCGACTGCAGAGACTCAATTCACCATCTTTTGATGAAGGCTGCAAATTAACCGCGCTGCTTGTCAACAGCTCCAATAAGGCTCTACACTCTACAGCACTTCTCCAAAGCTAAATCACCCATTAATGAGCAGGATCTAGCTTAAATTTCCACCAAAAAGTTGCACATAGTTGTCTGGTACTCGTAGAAGAATATTTTAAGGACTTACAAGCATTGAAAATCGACAGGTCAAGCTATAATTGAGTTTATTTAGGGACTGCATTTTAATCTTGTTAAGACTAAAATTGGAACGGGAATACGCCGCGACTCAGAACAATCTACTCAAATTTACGACGGGCTCAGGCAATCAAAAGTGCGAAGGCAAGCCTGCACATCCCAACACCGGAATGAAATTAGATTAGTACTCATCCTCCCCCTACATGGTGTTAAAGAGATCCTTAATGCAAATGACTTATAATAAGCGACAGCAGTTATCCAACCGATAACCATAATCATGGAAACCAAATGCAGCACACATCCCCCACGCAAGATCATCACGCAGACCTAAATTTCAACTCTCTGGTAAGTTAATGTCCAATTTTATTATATGCACTCGTCTGTTTCCCGGGTGAACACATTTTCCACAAACTCCCTCTGAACATTGCCTTGCCAACCCGAAGTGAAACCCTAACCTTGACCCATTTCCTAAAAAGTTTAACGAAAATAGCATTCTAGTTGTATCTTCTTTCTGCACTTCATGAACAAAAACAACAACAGAAAACAATAGAGCAATTGTAGTGACGACCATCAGATGACCATTACCAAACAATACTGATGAAAACAACCTACAAAGGCAATATCTAGTCGCGATAACACACACAAACAGTAAATACATATAAGCAAACGAGAGATCTACGCATTTCATCATTTCCAAAAATCAATAGAACTGAAGTCACAAAGTGTTTGATTATTAGAACAGCAAGATCTCACTCTACACAGCATTTGAGAGATCGTAATGCTACATACTTCGATCAAATCGTAGTACTGTATCAATACCGATTTCAAGTTCAGATTTCACAAAAACAGTGTCGAAATTTGACATAGAGTAGATGAATACAAGTAGAGAGATTACCAGAGACGAGGAATCGATCGGGTCAAAGGAAGTCAAAATGCTTCTATATTGTACGAGAAGATTGAAGTGTGGGTACGTATATGTACACAAACGATGTAGAGAGAGAGAGTGTGTGTGAGTGTAGAGAGAGAGAGAGAGAGAGAGAGAGAGAGAGTAACCGGCGAAGGCGCCCTTTTATTACCCGACCTAAGCCGGCTAGCACGGGTAAATACTATGCTTGTGGCCGGCGTTGGGAGAAGGAAAAAAAAAGGACAGGAAAAAGGGCAAATCTCATTATTGGTCCCTTGAGTTTGGTTGAAGTTTCACTTTTGGTGTCTACAATTCTAATTCGATCATTATAATCCGAGTGTGATTTTGTTCACCCTCACTAAATGAGAGTGGAGAACATTACCCTCGCTCTAATTGATGAAATGTGTGAGTCCCATCACAAACTAATTTCCTTATTATCAAAAAATATATTGATATTGTGGACCACACACGTTTTCCACCAGTCAGAACAAGGATAAGGTTCACCCTCACTGAACAAAGTCGCATTACATAATCCTATAGTTGGACCATTCAATCTATTTCTCAATCTTCGCCCCATGCTTGCGCTTTCAATCCTTGCTCTAGCAAATTTTTTGTAGTTTAGAATGTTTAATAGACGGTTTCAAAGCTCGCACCCCGCTAATGTACACACACGTATGAAATCACTTAGATTTTATTTACTCTCGTAATTTCAAACTGTCTTCATGTTGGCCCCTAGTTGGTATGAGTTTCCAATTTGGACGAAAATTGTGTTTGGGTCGCTCACATGGACATATTTCACAGGTTTTTAATATCGTTTAGCTTTGTTTTTCAACATTAGCCAACTCATTCTCACTTAGTTATTTTAGGCAACCATCAGTGTTTATTTTGTGTTAAATTAATAAGTTCAAAAAATACATGTGAAATTGTCACAACGTGATTAAATTTTTCCAAAACTAGATAAAATGTGAGTGAGCTTTGAATTCATATGATAAAAAAAAATGATTCGCCTTTGACAAAGTGAGCAAAATACTAGATTGAAAAACCGCTTCGGCTTTGACAAATGGTGATTGAATCATACCAAGGTGCACAAGTGAGAATCCCAAGGGGTTAACAAAGTGGTCTTGCCTAGGGACTTGGGGATTTGCTCACACCTAAGGTCTCAGGTTCGATTCCCCTTGCCAGCAAACTCTTGGGGTCACTGGAGGTTATGCTCAGTCGTCACCTCTAAGGTCTCTGAATTAGTCGAGGTGCGTACAAGCTGGTCCGAACATCCAGCTATCAAAAAAAAAAAACCCCAAGTGAGCAGCCTATGCTCAATTTCCTTTCGAATGTTTACGAGTAGTGGAGGGTGGACTACATTGAAAACAATTTGAAACCATAGGTTTTCAATTGTCCGATTTGGAACTATAAGGTCCAAAAGTGACAACTAATTACCACAAATAGATTGCAAATTTTCTCACAAATGTGCCGCTGATCTTGTCATAATTATCGAAGATGCCACTACTGATTACTGAATTGTATGACGGTGAGTGATCAGTGAAAGTTGAGATTTCAAGTTTTGGGAACTTGACGCTCCAACACAAAAGGAAATGAAATTTTGAAATGACATGCTTTATTCATTTTGATTGTTAAACGGGCATATTTTTATTTTGAAAATATAAATTCAGTGTCTCGTGTCATGTTGTGAGTGTATTCTTTAAAAGTGTGTCGATATTAGCTCTCAAATGTGTTCCAAAAACATTCGTTTTATTTGGCTCGTTAAATTTGTCGACTATGTAAACAATGAGAATCATCAAATATAATATCTATGTAAACAATGAGAATCATCAAATATAATATCAATGGACCATATTATTAGTCAAACAAAATCCACAGTTTAAAAAATAGCACCATGTTTTGGTCAAATCGCCTAGTTTTATTAGTCAAACAAATCCATTTTTTTAAGCTATTGAATCACGGATTTGGGGTGCTCTGTGCACCCATCCGAGCCGTCCGTTCTTTCGGATGGACGGCTTGATTTCATCTTGCATGCGCGCGAAATGAACGGTTCGGATGCAAAGGTGCTGAGGTGAAATTTCTGCCGTCCATCCGAGCAACGGACGGCTCGGATGGGTGCACAGCAGCCACCCCGTGTCCATTGAATCACTATAAATGTTTTTTTCTCTGTTAAGATTAATCCAAGACTGAAAAATGTACACACAAAATTGGGTATGGAGATTTACCAAAAAAAAATATTGGGTATGGAGAATTAGAGGGTATACTTAATTGGGTTGACCTCAGTACATGAGATGATCATGCTCAGAAAATGCCTACTTATTAATTATCCAGCAAAAAGAAATGGACAAATGCCTAGCTATTATTTGGATGACACACATCACACATGGGTGCCACGTGATGTTGTTGCAAGCCATAAATTTATGAATGAAAATCTTAAAATCAGCTGTCGTTAAAATTAAAAAGTGTATTAAAATGTATGAAAAGTATATTAAAAAGTGTTGAAAAAAATAGACTGAGATATGTGTTTTTTTGTCTTTTTTTGACTTAGAAGGAAAACAAATGGGAAAATTTTAGTCCAATTTTCTTTCACGTAGCGCCTAAAATTATGTGTCAATATTTTGAGCAATATTAAAAAAAAACACATAAATGTATTTTCTTTCGTTGATGTTTCTGAATATTCTTCTAGAAATTAAAGCAGACAAGTCCCAAATTTCAGAGGAGTTAAAAGTTATACTAGCATACTAGTGAGTTTAGCGCGTCAACTATTCCCAATACAGGTCTAAATTTATCTCTCCAATTTTGATCTATTATATTGTTAAATGTGATGTGACACGGATCCGGGGTGCATGTTGTCCCTTTGGGGACAGGGACAGCATGCATGTTGTCCGATCTGGACCGTTCGTGCTCGGCGATGGACGGCTCGGATCACATCTTGTCCAAACACATCCGAACCGTCCGCTACCAAACAAATCCGAAATCCATCACAAGACGGACTTCTGGATCGGCGACGTGAGGATTGGGGACAACATGGATGCTGTCCCTAAAGGGACAGCACCATCCCCCAATCCGATGTAACACTTGATGACAAAATGTTCTATCTGAATCAAAGTTCATATGTGAAAAATACAAAAACTCCCAAAAAAAAAAAAAACTAATATCAATAATTCAAGCATGTTTTGGATCAAATTGTCTTTCTTTTTGAGATTTTGTTCATCTAGCTCATTTGTCAATTTAGAATGGTTTTTTTTTAAATTAAGGAACCAGAAAAGAAACGAGCGTGGAAAAAAATAAAAATAAAAATCTGTTCATAATTCAATTCCTAATTTGGAAGAGGAAGGAAATTTTGTCCTCCCCTTCAAAAGTTACTAACTTTTTTTTGTAATTTATCTCTTGCTTTTCTTACCCAATTTCTCCTCTTTTTCCTTTTTCCCACATCCAACACAACAGATACGTTAGATAAAAGATCGAAAATTAAAAAAGAAAAAACATATTCAATTGGAAATCAATAAATCACTATGAAACTATCAAATCTTCGAATCTTGTTGAGTTGAAAATTATGAAGCTAAATGTAAAGTATGTTTTTTCTCACAATATGTAATTTAAGTTAGGTATGCTGCCATTGTAAATAGGGAATTTCTTTGCATAACTCCTTTTTTTTTTTTTTTTTTTTGATACATCGGAAACGAAAATGATATGAGTACAGAAGAATTGAACATAAAATGTACAAAGGTTTTTATTTGGGCCCATTCCGAGTTCCACAAAGATGGTCGGAGACGTTCATGTTCTTGTGTTAAAAATGGATAAATGGATGGAGCATTTACCGATATCCGATTGAGCTGATTTTTTACGGGGTACAATGAAATATTATTTTAAATAATATGAACGGCTCCGATCATCTGTGCAGAACCCGAAATAGCCCAAAACCAACTTATTTGTACATTTTATGTACAAAAGGTTATGTACCCCTAGCATTGTCCCATCGGAAATTCAACTCCTTTTTTGTTGATAAAATATTTTTTCTCACAATATACTCCATCTGTAAGTTAGGTATCAGCTATTCCTCCTTTTTCCTTTTCCTTAGGTTGGTTGGTTGGTTGGTTAGACAGATTTGTGGGGTGAGCCATAAGGGCCACTGGAGCACTGGATAATTTTTCTTGGGAAGAGAGGGTGAGGGAGAGAGGTACTGGTCATTATTCTAATCAGAGATTCAGAGGGGACCACAAGATTGTGTAGTCCTCCGTACTTTATGTTTTTGAGGGGTGTTCCAAACTAGTTTTTTCAAAAACTAGTTTTCCCCAAAAATCACCCTTAGCGAAACACTCCCCGAGTGAATGATGTAAGGAATAGTTCGTTTGCAACGAGCTTGTATAAGGGCAAATTAGTAAATGATGTAAGGAATAGTTCGTTTGCAATTGTGTCTTTACCCGAAACCACGGTTTAATCCATGAGTGAAAGTTATGGACGAAATTACTGTTCACGACACTCCCTCTTTGTGTATAGAATGAGAAATTAAATGAAATTAATATACAAATGAAAGTTTTAATACATGTTGGCTTGAAAATAAAACCTTCATCGAGTTTAAAGGTCCCCACGAGGTTTTGAGATATAGATATAGAGTCTATAGATGATGGGAATGAGCACAAAGATTCGATTCGTATGTCTCTCTCTCTTTCTCTCTCTACATCAAAGACCTTGTTTGTTTTGGATTCTAAGACCGATTTTCTCAAATATTACTTCAATCATTACTTCTATTTGTCCTCTTAGCAAGCATTCTCAAGAAGAATACTATTTTGATTAATATAAAGTAGTACAATAAAAGACAAATAAATTGTAGGAAATAAACATTTGTCTTCCTAATGAGCATTCTCACCGAAATACCCTCTTGATTAATATATAAAATTAATATATTATATTAGTGTACAACAAATGCTCAAAAGGTTTAAATAATTTAAAACGGATAAGGTGTCACGTATATTTAAATCTTAGAATGAACGTATGGAAAACTATCATAGATGTCAGAGATATCTTTTTTCATGCAGCAAATCTTACATCTTCTTCATCTATATGTTTATCATTCTTACTATCGTTACTGGCAAATCCTATGAATAACCACAAGTAATAAGATTTATTTCTCTCTGGTCATTTGTATCTTGAGTGATCTAATCACATCAAATGAGAATACAAAAAATAAAAAATAAAATACTCCATTCGTTCCAAAATAAGTGTTCCGCGTGCAAACCTAGGCCTTTTAAAATATGCATTTTTTCGTAATAAGAATCAAATCTGTTTCTCAAATCAATAGATATCGTATTTTTTTAAGTCGTGAAAAAAAAAATTATTTAACAAAAAAAATGCATCTTTGTAAAGATCTAAGTTTGCGCAAGGGGCGCTTATTTTGGAACAGAAAAAGTATTGAAAAAGAAATAATGGGTGAGGAAAGATTTTGTGACGAGTAATTCAACTTCAAAATGAGAAATGGTAATAACTATATTAATACATGTGTCCTTATGTTTGTAGAGTGTTTTTATAGAAAGGAATAGCAAGAACTTCACTTTAGGAGATAATAGTTTACAGGAAATAAACAACACAATAAAAAAGCTGGAGTACACGGAATACGAGTATAAAAATTAGACACTACAAAATAAAAAGGTGTTGATCTCTTGTAATTGGTTGTTGTCTGAAAATCTTTCTACTTTGTTAAACAGTGGACATGTTGGACATCTTTGCGCTGAACCTTCGAGACACTACAAAATAAAAGCTTTGAAATGTCACTACTAAGATTTCAAACAAAAAATATAGATATAAAGACCCTCATTTCTCCATACAATCTGCATAACAACATTTAAATATATGCTGCAGTAAAATTGTGATGCAAAGATCATTTATAGCAAGCAGAATTGCTAAAAGCTCAATTTACGAGGGGCTATTTTGTGTAGGATGATGTTGAAAATTGAAAAATCAAAGAACCACTAAGAAGAGTAGTAGTAAAACCGTAAAACCAGGACCGCTCCATTGCATTCTTTCCAAGCACAATCCACACAGGCCCGGTTCTGAGAAATTCACGGTCTCAGACAAACTTATAAATGAGGGTCCTTTTTATTTTATTAAATAAAACATTCTTTTTAAATATTGCAATAAGATTACATGATGTAACATATGTTTTTCTTTATTCACATTGTAATGTGTAGTCAAAATTTAGTACCAAAGACTTGGCTTAATTAATTTAACAACACTAAAAAGGAATTAAAGTCTAAAAAACCTTAAAACTTAGTACAATAAACACAGTAAACGAAAATTCAAAAAATGGGGGTTGTGGAGTCTCAAACCCTGTCCAAAAGGGTGCAAGAGGTGATGCTTTTACATTGCACTAGCATTCCTTTTGTAATATAGTGCATTGTATTTACTATATAATACAACTTCAAAGGTATATCTATTGGGGCCCTAAAAATGAGCTGCTATTTTTTGTGGGCCCCAGACCCAGACCTACCCAGCCTGCCCTCAAGGCCGACCTGAATCCACATGAATGTTTTTTATGGGTATTTGGAGCTGCGAGGTATGGTTTGACAATAAATGAAGGAAAATGACTAGACGAGCTCGGCACCTGAGTAACCATAGCAAACCAAATAGGCTAGTCAGAAGTTTTTTATGAACCAGGGAGCATTATCCTTTGCCATTGCAATAACTGAACTGGCAATGAATTGTTTTTTTCTAAGGAAATATTATGTTTTCTTTGCTATTAGATAGCCTAGAGAAATGCTATGAAGGTGTAGAATCTGACTTTATGCATAACAAAAGAGTTTAAGCGAATAATCTAATTCATCAGCTAGTCTTTTAAAAAGCAGGCGATGAGTTAAGAAAAATAGCTTAAGAGACCCCTAGTAGATAAGGGGGCAAAGAGTAATATTAGAGGCATGTGCAGTGCAAGTCTAATAGAATCCCCCTCAGAAAGTCTAGGGGCACACCCTATCAGACACATACCAGCCACACCCACTCGTGCAAGACCTACTTCGAGCTCTTACACATACCAACCACACCCACTCGTGCAAGACCTACTTCGAGCTCTTACACATACCAGTCACACCCACTCGTGCCCTTAGAATATTTTTTCAAGGGTCCGTGAAAAAAAAAAGCTCAATTAGATATCGATAAAGACTCGATTGATTGATTAAAGTTTCAATTTCTAAATCAAACGGACCAAAACTTTAATAAACTTATCAAGCATTTTCCGATATCTAATTGAGCTGATTTTTTTTAGAAACCTTTAAAAAAATATTTTAAACAAATTGAGCGGCTCCGATTATTTATGTGAGACCTCGAAATAGGTCTCACACGAATGGGTGTGACCAGGATGTGACCGAGTGGGTGTGTCTGTAGAAGGACCCTAATGATTTTCCAAGTATAAGGACTTCAAGGACCAGACTATGGGTATAGAACCCATTGCACATAAAATGTACAGATCGAGCTCGGAGACCCACTTTTGGGCCCCACAAGAACAATCCGAGCCGTTCATTCATCTTAAATTTAAATTCCGAAGGCCCTTGTGAAAATTCAGCTCAATCGGACGTCTTTAAGTGCTTGATCTAAGAGCCTCCCGCTCCAGTAAAAAAAAGTTTTTGATTGAAACGGGGGCTCTTAGATCAAGCACTTAAAGACGTCCGATTGAGCTGAAGTTTTACGGGACCCTTCGGAATTCAATTTTAAGATGAATGAACGGTTCGGATTGTTCGTGTGAGACCCAAAAATGGGTCTCCAAGCTCGATCTGTGTATTTTCTGTGCAATTGGTTCTGTACCCATATAATTACCGGGACTTCAATGGGTTCAGGTCCTTCAGGATGAAAGCAAAGTACTATTAAAGTAGTTAAACTATTGATTGCTATAGCGGTACAGCCTAAACATTCCCATTTGTGTGGTATCACCACTCTACTATGTGCACGTAGGTCAGTACATATTTTCACGGAGTATCTCTAATTTCTTTTCAAGAGAGATGCTACAATGTGCACCCCATTTTTGGGCCAAAAAATGAGATTTTGTAACAACAAATATGAGTTTTTGTGGGTCACATATGAGATTTTGTGGCTGAAAATATGAAATGGCACACCATGTGCACCTTTGACCAGATCGACGGACGAGATTGCGCCACATATGCAAAAAGTGACCCCCTATACCGGTCATTTTTATCTCATATGGAGAACCAAAAAAAATCATAAAACCTTGCGTGATTTCTCATATAACATTTTGGGTTTCAAAAATCTCATATATGAAGCAACAAATACTCATAAAAAGTTCCACAAAAATTCGAATGAGCCACAAAATCTCATATTTGCAAAAGTCAACCTTATAAAATGTCCCACAAAATCTCATATGATAGTTTTGGACTGTAGTGAAAATGTGATACATATTGTGTGTATATATATTGATGTGACATGTCTCATATAAGGTGCCACAGAAATAAATATTTTCGCATACATTGAGTCATATGAGATTTTTGTGGAGAACTTGTGGAGGAATATATGAGATTTTGTGACTTTCAAAATGAGTGTTTGTGAAAGAATATATGAGATTTTTGTGGACCACTACAGTCCAAAAATATTATTGTGTATTGATAGTGACATGTCTCATATACTTACTCACAAAAATAAATATAAGGACTCATATTTAGTCATATTCCCTAATTTCGAATATTGGTCCACAAAATCTCATATACTCAGCCACACATTCTCATATAAAAAGCCATAAAATTTATTAACAATTTTTGGACTGTAGTGGACCACAAAAGTCTCATATTATGTTTCACAAACACTCATTTTGAAAGTCACAATAGTTGTTACATATTTTGGACTGTAGTGAGTCACAAAACACTCATATATTCTTCCACAAAGATTCATTTCTCAAACCACAAAATCTCATATAGATTATTGAGAACAATAATTCATAGTTTGAGCCAGAAAATCTCATATTCAAAGCCACACAATGTAATATAAATCTAAAGCAATAAAAATCCTTGTTAAATACAAAAAAATTATATTCTAAAATATCGAAAAAATATTGTTCGATGCAACTAGGTACGGGATGTAAGTAATAAGAATTTTTTTTCAACAATCGAGGCCGTTGATTTTGTTCTTGTTATTAATTAAATCATACTCGTACAAAATAGGGCCAGTATGAGGGCCGAAACTGTTAGAAAGAACCTCGATAGAGAAAAACTCCCTTATTTGGATGATATTTTTTGTTCGATTAAATGCCTATCTATACGCGATGGACTTTATTTCAGGTACGAATGATATTCCCCACGATATGTAAAGGATAGACGGTTCCGATCGCTAAAAAAAAACTCAGGTGGTGCTTGGGTTGTTCAATATAAGTCTTTAATGATTTGGGATCCATCCGATGACTCGATCGCCGATATCCGATGATCTCCAATTTTGGTGTCGATGACGTAGTCAACGAGACGTTTCATCGTAACGGTTCTGATCGATCATTGTGAAAATTGACTCGGTAATGACCTTTAGAATCTATACGTTCAATGTAATTGTTAGCCAACTAAGTCTTGCGCTGTTGTTGAATGTTAAGTAGCTACGAAACTGCGACACAATCACGTCGATCGAGACCGTTTATTATGTTTTGCATATTAATTGAACCATTGTCCTAAAATTTTGGCATGTTCGGGTTTAGAAAGGCCGTTGATCGGGATGCAATTTGATTGAGAAAATGAGTTTTTACGTCCAATTACGTGTGTTGCGACTCTATTTACTTCACTTTTTTTACGAATAATGTAATAAGCTAATATAAATATTGTTGATTCTCGATTGCAGAAAATATCTCTGGTGGGGCCCAATCGGCACATCGTAAGAATTAAATGCATCGGGACGCTTTAAACTGATGCTTTAAATGTCATGTGATCACATAGTTCTCAATATCTGACGATCTCTGATTTTTGTGCCGCAAATGAAATTTTGAGATTGTAAAATCCTAACGGTTTAGATCGATCATTCTGAAAATAGTCTTGGCGATTAAATTTACAGTTTGTATATAATAATTCTGCGATACGGGAATAGTTAAGGCTATGTTTGGTAACACTTCTGTTTTCTGTTTTCTGTTTTCTAATTTCTGTTTTTCGTAAAAAGGAAGTGAAAACAAAAAATATGTTTGTGTGACATTATTTTCAAAAAAAAAAAAAGTAAAAACATAATTATGAGTCGGTTGGAGGTGTGCGGCGGGAGGCTGGAGGTGGTGGGTGGTGGCGGTGATGGTGGGTGGTTGGTGGTGGGTGGTGGTTGGAGGTGGTGGTGGGTGGTGGTGGCGGTGATGGTGGGTGGTGGCTAGAGGTGGTGGGTGGTGGCGGTCATGGTGGGTGGTGGTGGTGCATGGTGGCTGGAGGTGGTGGTGGGGTGGTGGGTGGTGGCGGTGATGGTGGGTGGTGATGGTGGGTGGTGTTAGGAGGTGGTGGTTGGGGTGGTGGCGGTGATGGTGGGTGGTGGTGGTGCATGGTGGCTGGAGGTGGTGGTGGGGTAGTGGGTGGTGGCGGTGATGGTGGTTGGGGTGGTGGGTGGAGGTGGTGACTGGGAGTGGAAAAACAAAAACAAAAAGTGAAAGTTGAGATTTTCAACTTCCTCAAATTTCATAAATAGTGGAAGTAAGAAGTAGAATTTGAAAGTGGAAACACAAACAACATTCCTTTCTTTAAATTGTGAAAATTCTGAAAACAGAAAACAGAAAACAGAAAAGACACCAAACAAGGCCTTAATTTTTCCTCAAATTTCTAATTTGTACCGCCTGTGTTTTTTTCCCGAACACACTTTCACCAAATTTTGAAATTTCACCAAAATTTGGAGCCCAAATGTGCAGGATACGTGAGAGAGAGAGAGAGAGAGAGAGAGAGGGCAGAGGGAGGTGGGGTTCCCACCATCACTGCCTCAACCACCACTACTGGCGACCAGCACCACCGGCGAGACAACTAAAGTAGCGATGGGCAACAGCTCTCTTACGACCCCCACCTCCATCGAGGACCAGCCCTTCCCTCTTCGCTCATACGAAAGTAGCGACGGGCACCTGCGGATCTGTGCATCCACAGCAAACCCAGCGGCTACCCGGAACGCTCACAATCAGGTGTCGATGGTGCGTTTTACTCTCATGTTAAATCTTAACTGCGGTTTGTGTCTGGAATTAGGGTTTTGTTAGTTACAAATTGGGGCTTTTTACAAATTAGGGTTTTTCCAAATCAAATGGGGCTTTTCTTTGGAGTGAAGAGAAGCAACCATGTTATACTAGTGAAGAACTTGCATTATGGTTCTTCTGAAGATGAACTCGACAAGATGTTTCGAAAATTTGAGAGTTTGGACAAAATTATTCTCCCTCCATCAAGAACACTGGCTCTCGTATGCATCTTGCCTGTGGAATACATTGTCAAAAGTAGAGCATAGAGTGGGCTAATGTAATCCTTCTAATTTTGCTTACAATTAAAAAAAAATAATAGTAACATTGGAATTATTGGTCAGTGAAAAACTACCAGACGTGCATATACATTAAGAGCCTCAATTTTTGTGGCTGTTTCTCTGAATTTTATTCTCTGTTGTCAGTTTCTGAAAAAACTTGCTGAATTTTATGTTGAAGTTCTGAGATCTGGTTGAGATTGAACTGGTATGAGGTAAATTTGTTTCCTGCACTTTTACATGCAGTTTCAGCAACCAAAAATCAGATTTTTACACTTTTATACTCATTTTCAGCACCTAAAAACTCGTTTTCTGGCACTTATGGACACAAACACAACACGATATGAACACGGGATACGGTTAAACATTTTTTCATATGGCCATAACATGATGAGCCAATTGTGGAAACCTGGAGTTGGGAAAGTGTATTAAGTGAAGTTTGTAACGTATCATCATCGTCAGTGGTAGTATCATCATCGTCTTCCTCTCGGTTACCATCCTCATCACTATCGTTATCCTCTTTGTCATCGTCACCCTCGGAAGAAACCACGGGAGAAGAAACTTTGTAACGCTGCCTGACTGTAGCTTTCTTGCCACGGCAACTCGGAGTGCCACGTCTATGAGCTGAAATTGTGTATAAGTGCTAATTGGAGAGTTCTCTGTTATGCATGTTTAAAAAGTAGGTAGTTCTCAAAAAAAATTGACAACATCTCCCTTATTTTCTTGTTTAGCCCGACGTCTCAGCGTCTCATCAGACAGTCAACAACAACAACAAACACAATTCATATAATTAAAAACATGTTCCAAGGCCAAACTTCATTCGAAAAAAAATCGGCATTGAGTCACGG
The DNA here is from genome assembly GCA_016920895.1 of Vaccinium myrtillus. NCBI lineage: Eukaryota > Viridiplantae > Streptophyta > Magnoliopsida > Ericales > Ericaceae > Vaccinium > Vaccinium myrtillus. The sequence continues at coordinate 36,170,752 of CM029274.1, forward strand.
CTTTAACAAGAACATACATGAGTCCAAGTGTTACATATGTCCAAAAAGAGAACAAATGACATCAATGTATGGAACATCTAATGTAGCTCTATGTACAAATAAAAAGAAAAAGAAGAAGCCTAAGTGTCTAGCGTCCGTTTTTGGTTCTCAACTAGAGGCTGAGTATTTTGCCATCCTCCTCCTCTGCCCCTGTGCATCCTCCTCTTTCTCTTTGTCCTCATCCTTGTCCTCATTAGTCTCACCCCTGCTATCGAAGCGACATCGTGTCCAGCCGTGGGTATGGGTACAACCGTACAAGTATCAAAGCATAGAGACTCTAGTAGCTATAGTCTTAAAGGTGAAGCCCCCGCGTCCTGCTGAAACTCTTCCACCTTGAGCTTGAAATGGGCCACACTGCAAAAGGGACAAACAAAACAAAAATATCAATTGTTTGGGGACGCCATCGATGATAGACGGAGGAATGGATCCTCCAGGAAAAATAAAGGCACCCGTAAGTTTACTCAAACACTTGCATTGTCAAACAAATAAAAATGAAAAATTAAATGAAACCCAGTTAAGTTTTGTTTTATGATAAACTAAACACAATCTCAGAGCAGTTAAATGCACATCAATTTCAACATCTATAGCGAAAAAACTACACATGCCCCGTTTGCTAGCACTTGTGAAGTTCCACACATATGTTTTATCAGCAGCTATATCGTCTCCATCACGCCAGAAAGGAAGTTAATGCTTCACGTTGCCGAGAAGAAACTTTCATGAGCACCAATCGGACACGGACGTGTACCTACTGCAAGTGAGAAACCATGTAACAAGTATTTCCACGAGGACTTCAAGATTGAACAAACAAAGAACCATTATTTCACTAATGCATTAACTGATGATAAATATCAAATTCGTCCAAAAAGCTTTGTGATAAGAAGACATGCTCTACCTTAAAAAAGTCTTCTTAGTTCACCCGAGTAGTACTAACCAGTCAAGCCTGGCAAAAACCCTAATCCAAAGCTAACCATGGCCACAGCCTTCAGAGCAACGCTTATCAGTTGTAACTTGTAATTATTAAAAACAAGTGCAAGGTCTAATTTTGAACTAACTAAATTCTACTCCTAGGGCTTTATTATCCGCAAGAGCTGTATAAACGCAAAATAACATCAAATGGTTTAAAACATTTCACTTTCAATAACATCTGAAACAATAAGACTGTGTTAAGTGCAGAGTCTTAAGTTGAAGCAAGGACAGAAAAGGTTTGTTCCGAGATTGAATTGGTGGAGGGATTTGTGAAGCTAAGATTTTACTTTACTTTCACCCTCAAGCATCCTACCATAAATTGGAGTTCGAAACAGAGCCTGAATTGGAAGCAAAGCCAGAAAAGGCTTAAAAAGATGGTGAAAAGACCAAGATGTTAAACTAATTGTACTTGGCAAGACGCTCTAATCTGCATGGCGCTCGTGTCTTAATTTGGCCCTAATATAGTGAAATTCAGGAATAATCAACATTACAATGACTAATTTAACAAGAAAGAGAGAAACTACTGATAAAGCCTTCTTAAACTTGGACTATAGTTACCCTTAACAAACCCACAGAGAGATCAGCAATAAAACTCCACTGCAACAGAATCAAAATGAAGTATGTCAGCGACTTGAGCTTTCTAAAAGTTGTGGAAACAAATGCATTGGATAAAACTTCTATAAGTTCATTTTCAAACCTGCGGTGACTGGACATCAGTCCCCAACTAGCATGGACATTCTCACAGCTTCAATGCTCTCAGTTACAGATCCAATTTGATTAACCTGTTTCCAGAACAAATAATAAAGTGAGACACATTTATAGTTGGGGTCCAGAACAAAGTATGAGCATTCTATCAAACAAACAAGGGTGTTGCAAGCTTTACAAGTAAAATGTAGAATCAGGAAAGGTCACAATGAATCCAAATGTTTCATTTAACAAGTTAGTGCGAAGTTGAATCAATAAGTGGAGCTGTTGCAGTTGTTAAAGAAAGAAAATGTGATGTTTCACTTCAACATCAAGTAATAGGTTTCTTTAGGCAAATGCGGAAATAACTATAGATGCACAAAGTCTCCCATTGGTCATCGGGTTTAATCTCAATGATTTAACCTTATTGTCAAGAAAGGAATGCATATTTTCCAAATTTGCTATAACTTAGATCTGGGCTTACTTTAATGGCTAGAGAGTCCTGTGTCATCTCATTGTAAAACAAACTTAAGCAAACAACAGGGGGAAGACAACTAAGTCATATACGCAAAAGTAGAGTGTAAAGAGCAATTTATCACCAGACTTTCAAAACAGCTAGACACTTCTAAAAGTCAAGCTCCTAACTCAATCGAGTCCCCCGATGAAACATATCAAGTCAGTAAATTTCTATTCCTGGCCAGATTTTCTTGATTAGAAGTAGGTGTTAGTTGCATGTGGACTTATAGTAGAAACTGACAATTTAACACTGAAAGCCACAAAAACATCAAAATTGAGCTTCTCACGAATCAGCTTTGGAATTTATGTATTTGAATGTATTTAAGTCTTTCAAACTAATTTCAGCTGACTTCATTAGGATATTGAGCTTGGTTGTACTTTTTGGCAAGAAATAGAAGTGTATTGGTACTCATAAGTCCAAAATGTGCAAATGGAATGACCTATCTTTGGGGAAGTGAATAACTTTATTTGCTACTTGCATTAAGGGCAAACCCCATCACTTACTGTGACACCCGTTCTTGACATACAAGAAATTGACAGCGTGCCTCTTTTATGTGCCTTCAAGTTTTGGATATAAACTATTTGCAATCTATGTACGTAACCATATAGCTAGCAGATATGTTTTTTTATTTGGTCAATCACTTGGCTCTTCTTAAAAAGCATTCATGTATAGAGTACGTCCAGTCAATGGATTGCAGAGGAGATGTGTAACATTTACAAGAAAAAAAATATTACTTCACAGTAGATGAAAGCATTAGGCACCAATAGAGATACTATATATTACAAGTTAGGAACACTTTTTATTCATTTAAATCAATTGAAATGATGCTAGAAAGAACAACTAGACAAACACATTGCACAAAACAAGGTATTGCTTCTGCTTATTTCAAAAAGAATGAAACAAGTTACAAGCGGCAGCTATGATGGATAGGCAAATTGGTTTACAAATAAGCACCTGAAAAGACCATTCTTGCCCATTAAAGACCATTCTTACCCATTGAAACACAGCAAGTGCAAGCAAATTCAACCACAAAATCAATAGGAATGTGGACAAATGGAATGTCACATGAAAATGTGCACAAATGAATCAAATTGGAATTCAATCATCTCAGCATTCACTGTTGAGGTAAATCAGTAAAATAGAGTATCCATTGCGACATAGTTTTTTCAAATTAGGGTTCTGCAAATTCGAATTAGGGTTCTGCAAATTCGAATTAGGGTTCTCAAATTGGAACCCTAGTTTTTCCAAGAATTAGGGCTTCCAATTAGGGGATATCTTAATGAATGAAAAAAGCTGTGTGAGTGTGTGTGCGTGTGTGTGTGTGAGAGAGAGAGAGAGAGAGAGAGAGAGAGAGAGAGAGAGAGAGAGACCTTCATGGTGGTCCTCTTCTTTGTCGTAAACTAAGGGGAGGAGGAAGCTGATCTGAAATTTCTTCTCAGTATTCACTAGCTTTGGTAAGTTGTTGGCCCAGCGCTGATGACGTGGTGGTCGTCGTACGAGTTGGTGGTGGTGGCTCCGGTGACGGAAGGTCTTTGATTTGGGAGGAGAGAGATACAACCAATCTGAAGAGAGAGAAAGAGAGAGACGAAATGGTAGGAGTTTCTGTGATTTGGTGGTAATGATCGACGGAGGTTGGGGAACGCTGGGGCTGGAGTTGGCCGTCGACGGAGGTGGGGGAACGCCGGTGACCTCTCTCTTCTTCTCTGTATGTATCGATGTCAAGAAGAAGAAGACAACGAATGGTTCAGAGTTTTGTGGTTTTTTTTTTTTTTAAATTGCCAAGTGTGGGCCCAGTGACAACCGGTTGCAAGTATTTTCTATTTTTTTATTGCAAAACTTTCTCATATCCATATGAGATTTTGTGGTCTTATTTATTGTGTTTTGGTCTTCTAATATTTTTTTGTGAGTTTATATGAGAGTTTGTGACTTCACATATGAGATGCACATCATATGCCAAAAGGCAAGGTGCACATTGTAGCAATACTCTCTTTTCAAATCCATCTAAAAGAATGGGATGATTTATTGTCTTATGTGTTATTTTTATGTTTTTTGAATCTTAAGTTCAATTAAATTAAAAAGGTGAAATAGATAAAGGTAGATCTATTTCACTTATTCGACTATAATGGCAGCAAATTAAACAAAAAAAAGTCATCAAAAAAATGACTCAGATAATCGAGTTAATATATATCGTATAGAAAACTATTCCACTTATAAGAAAGGAGGAAAAATAAACAGTGGCTATTAATTCCACTGCGTCAAATAAATAATCTAGCTGTAAGAAACTGAATTTCTGTATAGGAGGACGGACGACTAAGAGACTCAAAGCATTTTTTATTTTTGCTTTTCTTAGTAATATCGTTTCATACGTTAAGGAACTTCACAAAAAATGCTTTGAGTCTCATAGTCATTCGTCCTCCTATACGAAATTCGGTTCTTGCAGTTAGTATCTATATGACGATTGCCTTGTGTACTACTACTTGTTACACATCAAATATTGCCTGTCTATCATAACTTCAAAAGTATGTGATAGTTTGCGACATAATTTAGAAACTTGGCTAAAACATCGTTGAAGAATATAAAAACTTTCAAATTTCTTAAAATTTATGTAAGTTCCAAAACCAATTTTAATACTATAACCTAAAAGCTTTCACAAAGACTCCTTTTATATAATCATGCAAAGCCTAACTACGAGTACACCATTTGGTGCACACTAAAGGTATGCCAGAATTGGATGAGACATATTTTGACATATCACACAAATGATCGGAGCCGGTCAAGTTGTTCAAAACTTTATTTTAAGGATCATTATAAAAAAATCAGCTCATTCAGATGTCAAATTAAACGATATTCATCCCTAAATTTGCCGGGACAAAAATTGAATAACCTGATCAAACTCTTACCCATATCCAAATGAGCTAATTTTTTTACTGTAACTCTTAAAACATTTTTAATTAAATTAATCGGCTCTGATCTTGTGTAAGACTCTAAAATAAGTCTCACACAATCTGGTATACATTTGATGTGCACCAAATAGTGTACCCATAGTTTTTCCCCCCCTAAAATAACATAATAGACATTACCGTAAACCTTTGCTATCAACTTCTTAGGGCTAGTCCGTATGAGCTTGTATGAGCATTAAATGACTTCTATGCGATTAAACAGTGGAATTAATTAATGTGTGCATATATTGACCCATGTATGGAGCGTACACTACATGTGTTGTCATAGACGTGTGGTAAGGTTTTTTTTTATTTACATTATTGCATATATTAGTGGATTTGGGGTACGCGTAGTGACACAAGTCACTACACTCCATAGTGACCTTAATTGTGAACCTTCTATAATTTGTATTTGGGATCGGAACCGTACAATTTGTCGGGAATGTTGAGTAAATCATTCATGTAAAAAATTAAATTATTTGAATATTAGTAGCAATATGGTCGGATACCATTTATATGGATGACCAATATCATTTAGAGAATACACTGTAGGATAAATTTGTATCAATTGTGTGTCTACCAATCTCCGATGATCATAATTTTTTGTATTCATATTGTGCTCAACATTCTTTAAAAAATAAATGGTTCCGATCTCAAATAAAGATTTCAGAGTGCACACAATTGAAGTCACTACGAGGATATAATGACTTGGGCCACTACGAGAATCTCAAGTCATATCAATGGGGGATAGTGGGGTAAATTTTAGTAAGTTAATAACTGAAGTGGGTTTGACGTCTTTCCATAGGCTCGAATATCAGACATTCTCCTTGCTAGCCAAGAGGTACAACTAGATGGGCTAACAGGCAACCCACTTCTCAATAACCTCTCAAGTCCTCTCTCTAAAACTTTTTACCCTAGCCGCCACAATCATCTTCTTCCTCCTTCCCCTCCCCCATTCTCGGGGTATTCACCCTCTCTCTCTCTCTCTCACATTTTCCTTTGACAAGTGGGTGCGGTGGTGGCTTCTAGAGGTGTCCTGTGGTGGTGTTTTGGTGGCGACGATGGGTTCTTCTCCACCCCCTTACACTAGTTGTGTCTCGGCCATGGCTGCTTTGTTAGGACCAGTTATTCTTGCCTAACGACATGTCGGTTCTTTCATCTCTCACGCCGGCTTCATTGATGGATGATGTCGGTTTCTTGCCTAACGGCTTGTGATGGATGATGGCTGGTGTTTTGGGGTTTTGCTGGGAGGCGCTGGGTGGGTTTGGATGTGGCGGTTCCGGTGGTTGTGGTGGGTGGATCCTCATGGGTCAGTGGTGTTTCGGCGGCGGCGGCAATAGGTGGATCTGGTCGCTGGATTTGACGGGGTTGCTGCTACTAGTTGGGGCTTTGTGATTAGGGATGGCAATTTCCCCGGCCCCCGATCGAATCCGATCCGTTCCCCGATCCGAATGAATCGGCGTTTTGGAGATCTGTTTGGAGACTGGGGGGGGTATTCACCCTCTCTCTCTCTCTCTCTCACATTTTCCTTTGACAAGTGGGTGCGGTGGTGGCTTCTAGAGGTGTCCTGTGGTGGTGTTTTGGTGGCGACGATGGGTTCTTCTCCACCCCCTTACACTAGTTGTGTCTCGGCCATGGCTGCTTTGTTAGGACCAGTTATTCTTGCCTAACGACATGTCGGTTCTTTCATCTCTCACGCCGGCTTCATTGATGGATGATGTCGGTTTCTTGCCTAACGGCTTGTGATGGATGATGGCTGGTGTGGCGGTTCCGGTGGTTGTGGTGGGTGGATCCTCATGGGTCGGTGGTGTTTCGGCGGCGGCGGCAATAGGTGGATCTGGTAAAACTAGTTGGGTGTGATTAGGGATGGCAATTTCCCCCGCCCGATCGAATCCGATCCGTTCCCGATCCGAATGAATCGGCGTTTTGGAGATCTGTTTGGAGACTGGGGCGGATTTGGGGATTTTTTTTTTTAAAAATTCGGGGATCGGATCGGGGACGGGTAGCAGTGTATCCCCGCCCCGAATCCGATCCGATCCGTCCCCGAATCCCCGTTTTATATTTTATTATATATTTATATATATATAATATTTATTTGGGGTTTGAGTTAAATTAACCCTAAAATCTACTCCTCACTCTCACTCCTCGAAGCCCTCCTCTCTCTCAAGTCTCGAGATCTTATCACACATTTTGCCCTCCTCTCTCAAGTCTCGAGATCTCATCACAGAGACTCCACCGTTCACTCGACTCACCGGGTTCTCTCTCTCTCGATCCCTCTCGTCTCGATCCCTCTCTCGAGTCTCCTCCCCCATTCTTTCAACTCTGCCAAAACGATCATCCCCCCAACTTTGTGAATACCGTCAATGTCATTTTCCGAATACCGTCAATGACATTTTCCGATTCCGTAAATGTAACGATGCATGTATATATTCTGATTGATTAAAGAAAGCAAAAAGAAGAGGAAATAAAATGGCATGATTCGCATGAACATTGCTTACAGACAATTGAATAATCATTTTTTCAGCAATTCCTTTCTATCATTTCCATCCTTTGATGCAGTAATTAGAAGAGTCCATGTAGCGGTAGTTTGAAAAGATTAAGATTTTTCAGCTATTCCAGAACAATAGCCTTGACATAATAGATTTTCGAGTCCACTTCATCGATGATTCTTGGATAATGTACATATGTTGATATATATATATATATATTTTAAGTAAACTAGATGAAATGCTGAATTTTGGAATTCCCCGAATCCCCGGTTTGGATCTCCGTTCCCCGTTTGGGGCGGGGATGGAGGGGAAAAAATGATCCCCATTGGGGATCGGGGCGGGGACGGGGATGGGGGAGGGATTCGGGGATTGGGGACGGGGATAGTAGTCTCCGGCCCCGCCCCGTCCCCATTGCCAACCCTAGCTGTGATGATTGTGCAAATGATGATGGCAGGGTTTGTTGGGTTCGCTGGCGACTTGGAGTAGGGGGGGGCGGTTGGTCCGTCCTTGGGGCAACAACAGGGGCTTGTTCCCCGGGTTCTGGCAGCGGTGGTGGCAACGGTCGTTTTCCTCTTCAAGTTGCCGGCGTCCTGCGGTGTTGGCGGCAGGGGCGGCAGTGCTTTGTTGGGAGGCTATTTAGGGTTTTAGTGGTTGGGCTTGGCCCATTTTATCTAGGCATATTTGGGCCTTGGGTGTTTCTTATGAGCTGATTGTTTTATCTGGGTCTTTTAGGACCCATGATGGTGTTGGGCTTATGCCTTTTAGGTGGGTACCCTTGATTGATTTCTTACCAATCATGGAGTAGGTCTCAGATTGGGCTGACATTTGCTTGTTTGTTGTTTCCTTGTCCTATTAGTCTTGTAACAATTTCAAGATTAATGAAATTTTTTGCTTTTAAAAAAAAAGATGGGCTAACAGGCCCAACCACATCCATACCTGAGGTCCAGCCCCCTTCAGTTTTCAACAACAAAGAAATGGAAAGCTGCTTAAAAAAAAAACTCAATTTGGTCATTTTAAAAAATTCTTGCGGAGGATAACCTGGTAAAGATTGTATCAATATCCGAAAAAATTGTATCAATATCCGTATAAGTGTATTGTTAACTTATCCGTGAGAGTTCAAACTCGTTTGTCTTTATATACATGTATATACCCTCTGTCAAGTAGGCATAGGTTAGCAAGACCTATTTACAAAATAAAGTCAGATCAAACTAATTTGTGGCAGGAATACTTTGGGATGAGTTATACAAAATAAAAATATGATATATTTTTTCGAATCCGTGAGCTAAAAAGGGTAAATTCTAAGTACCCATAAAATTTATCTAAAAAATTGCCCATAATTTGATTCAAATTAGGCAATTTTGTGGGTAAATTACATGGATATGCAGGGCTAAAAAATGAAAAAACTAGAGGAGATGGGACAGGATCAGGAGCCCAACAGTGTTACACCATTTTGTATTTTGTGTACATCAAAAAAAAAAACAGTGTTACACCATTTTGTGTACATCAAATTTATACGACCATTTTGAGGATCTATAATAATGATCGAAACCATTCAATTTGTTTAAAATATTTATTTTATTGGTCCCTGCAAAATTTCAGCTCATTCAAATTTCAATAAAGAATTAATTGATTCATTCAGTTTTTATCTCGACAAATTCAGAGACAAAAATCAATCAAGCCATTACCGATATTTGAATTAATATTTTTTTTGTTTATAAAGTCTCTTAAAAATATATTTTAAACAACTTGAACCAATCCGATCATTTATCTAAAAAATTTTCAATATGAATTCTACTCAAAGTGGTGTACATTTGGTTGTACAACAAATGGTGTACCCACAAATTTCTTTTTTTGGAACTCAGTCGTGTCGTACAAACGAGTTGCCCTAGCACCCGCCAATAAAATCCACGACATCATCATCTCTCTGCTACGGCCCACTTCTGTTTCCTTCTTCCTTTCAACTTCCCTCCCCCGCCTAAGTCGGCGCGCCAAACGAAACTGAACCAATCTCCCTCCCTCTCTCTCTCTCTCTCTCTCTCTCTCTCTCTCTCTCTTTATATATATATATATATGTATCTCTCTCTCTCTTCACTTCACTTCCGTTGATGGAACAACTCATCGATTCGATTCGTTCGGAACCGAACCACCATGCCTCCATTACCATCGACCTCAATGCAACCCCTCATTCCTCTTCTTCACCCTCAACCCCATCATCCCTATCCCCCTTCGCCGTCGCTTCTACCTTCCACACCCACCCGCCGCCGCCACCCGGATCTCCGGCGCGTATCCCCGGAGCTGATTCTCATCCATCGCCGTGCGCCGCGTGCGGTGAGGAGGGTGGGGAGAGCGCAGTGGTGGTTTGCGATGGGTGCGAGCGCGGGTTCCACGTCGGCTGCGTTGGGGTACGGGCCGGGCAGGCGGCGGAGGCGGTGGAGGAGGAGTGGTTGTGTGGGGAGTGTTTGCGTAAAGGAGTGGTGAGTAGTCGGTGGAGGTTGGGGTCGAAAGATGAGGGTTTAGGGCAGAAGCGTAGAAGAGTTGAGTCATTGGACGTTAATGGTGGAGAAGCGGGTAGTGAAGGGTTTCTGGATTCAAGGTATGAATTTCGCGCGTTTATACTGTTTTGGTAGTTGTAGTACTAATGATTTCTATTTAGTGGGGCAAACCACGTGTTTTCCTACGTTAATAACAAAAACTATATCCCGTACGGTTTATATTACTCTTTGATAAGCCTGGAAAAAAGAAGAAGTCAGAGACGAAATTGTGTCTTTCTGTGTAGCCGTTACTGAAAAAAGAGACGAGATTGTGCATATACGAGTAGCCGTGGTTCAATTTTATGCATGCAACTAGGATTGCAAACGAAGCCAGCTGTTCGTTCTCTGTTTGAAGCTCAACTTGTTAGTAAAGGAGTCAAGCTTGAGTTAGTTGTAACTTGGCTCGGTTGTAAAAGCTTGCTAGTTTATAGAGGTTTGTGTAGTGAAGGAGCTGAGCTCGAACACCTCAATAATAAACAAGTCGAGCTCAAGCTCAAAATACATCAAAGCTTCGGCTCAGCTCGTTTGCAGCTCTGCATGCGACTTAAAATTATAGATGAGTTAAAATTTAGGGGAATTGTTTTTCGACACACAGAATTTTGAGGATTGTTTTTTTCACCAAATGAACTTACAGGGCCAATCTCCCAGAAAATTTCCAAATCAACATGAAAAACTAGCATAATTAGTGAAAATAGTTGTAGTTGTGTACTTGTGCAGGGCCTGGGCTCCCCGGCACCCCCTTGTGTCCGCCCCAGAGTGTAGTTACATGTTAACACAATGATGAGTGATGGATAATAATGATAATGGGTCAACTATTGGGCTTAGTACATTTATGGAGCTATTATCTAAGAAGGAAATTAAACTGAGCACAACATTACGGTTTAATTCCTTCCATTTAGCACATTTTATAGCTGGATATAACATGGGATGGGTTAGATCTTGGCTCAGTCCTTGCATCATCTAGTCTTGATTCTTGAATGGTGAGTGATGGGCATGATTTTGGCTACTCAGTTTTTTTCCTGTAATTGTTTGTGGCAAATAATGCCAAGAAGCTGCAAGTACGTGAAATAGGGGAGGAAGCTGCACACTTGTACGCAACACGTTTCCTGTTATTTTAGTGATTGTGTCAAGGTTGTCATTTCCTATATGCGTGTGAGAAGGGTTCAGCAAAGCTATCTTTCTCCAGTGTTTTAAAAGTTGGCCGACTAGTCCCCGCCTAGGTGCTAGGCGGTAGTCCAATGCCTAGATTAGGAAGTCGATTAGCCGACTAGTACCCGCCTAGGTGCTAGGCGGTGGTCTAATGCCTAGATTAGAAGTCGATTAGCTGGCGCCTGGTCCTCACCTAGGGCGCTAGGTGGCTGACTAGTTGGCGCCCAAGCCCTAGGCGCCCTTTGTCCGCCCGACTAGGGCCTAGCGAGTTTTAGAACATTGTCTTTCTCTATATGACTTGAGTTTATTTCTTAGTTTGTGTTTCATTTTCTCTCCTTGTATTTCTCATTTATTGAAGAACTTTATTTACCCCCAAAAAAAAAGGAACAAACTTTCTTTGAGTGCTAATATTTTTGAAGTGTTAAAAAGTATTACATTTTGTTTTGGGTTTTTAGAAGCACACTCGTAGTTTTAATTCAATTGGTGGCAAGCAGTTTCGGGGCCAGGTGGCCTAATCCAACTCACTGTTCGATAGATTATTATAGATATTTGTTTATGTATCGAAAAGCACTGGTGTTGTGATGCCGGCTGTCAAATTCTTTGAAGATGTATTGAATCACACTCGCACCATGGCTAGATGTTTTGAGCAGGTAGATATGCACTTTAGGAAGGCTTAGGTGTAGTAATCATACAGCTACAAGCCTAGCACCACAGAACCTGAGTGAGATGTATTCGCAGGCTCTTAGAAAGTTCATATCTGAAAAGCTTGGTGTTCTGGAAAAAGTTTGGGGTGTTGAATTCACTACATCCTGGGTAGTGGTGGAATATATCCTGTCTACTACGCTCTGATGGCAAATTTTTTTAATGCTGTCCCAAAGTTGCTTATTATCTTGGGGGGTTGTCCAATAGCAGTTCTGTATAACCTGAAGTGAGAAGCAATAGATCTGCTTCACTGCACTCTTGTCACATTTAGCCAGAAGAAGAAAGTTTGGAAGACTTTCCAGGGTCTATGTTGCTACTGAAAATAACAGAACTTTCAGTGGGTTGTGTGAGGATTTCTAATCTGATTTTCCTTCTGTGGTCATGCAGATTGAAAATAATGTAGAAAACTTGGGAGTTAGACCATAAAAAAACTGTGGCACTGGGCCTTGGCAATTTAATGTAACTGAGTTGGTTGCTTATCTTTGCCACTTTTCTTTTTCTGTGCAAGTTGGCTTTTTTCCTTTTAGCTGGATATGACTTGTGAGCTTATGTCAGAGCATGGCTACGAGCTTATAATAGGTCTTTTGTGGTTTGTAGCTTGCTCTTCATGCCTGATTTCACGTCTGCTTTTTTTCAGGACAGGCTTCCAGTTCAATATGAAGATTTCTTCGTGCTTTCTGTAGGAAAAGTTGATACCAGACCATCTTATCATAATCCCAACCAGATCTGGCCGGCAGGCTATAGATCCTGCTGGCACGATAAAGTTACTGGGTCCCTTTTTATTTGTGATGTGTCAGACGGTGGTGATTCTGGGCCTGTTTTTAAGGTTAGCAGGTGCGCCTGCTCTGCAGTGCCTGTTCCAAATGGTTCAACTGTCATGTTGATGCCAAATGTTGGGCAATCTTATTGTGTAGACAAAGAGAAAAATGATTGTTTGGCTTGTGTTAACATGGACTATGAGGAATATTGCAGTGTCCAGATGCTTCTCGCAGATGCTTCACCGCCTGTGGAAAACGATATTTTATCATGCCTTGGCAGTTATTCCGATAAATCTCTTGATGTTCAGACATCCAATTGCTTGCAGCTTGAAGCCAATACCCTTCATGAAGGCTTGAGGAATGATTTATCTGATCCAGAGGGCGTTAGGGACGAAATTGGTGAGTTCTTTGTTGAAGAGTCATCGTCATCTTCAGCATGGAGAATGGTAGCCAAGAAATTCGTTGACGCATGTCGTAAGATATATTTGGAGAGAGGTACTCTCAAGTTGTTCTGTGAGCATGTTGGATATGAAACATCCTATACTTTCGTTGATTGTACATATGAAAAGGACGAAGGCAGATGTGCCTCCTTAGCCAGATTTTTTGGCTCATCGCACTCTATCAAAATCCCCTTTGTTATCAAGGATAGCGTTCTGTTTGAAACTGCATTTGATGTACTGCTGAAATGGCTGGACCAGGATAGATTTGGATTAGATGTTGAATTTGTGCAAGAAATTATAGAACAGCTACCCGGTGTTTCTGCCTGTTTGCAGTATATATTATTAAAGGAAAGAATTAACTATTCGTCATCTATAACTATCGCAAATGGGATTCTATTGGTGAAGACGAAGGATGGTGTTCAAGGTAAGGACAAAAGAACCAGGTCAGACATGGTTGAAGGCCCCGCGATTGAAAGTCCTTGCCCTCCTGCTGGAAAGCCAGTTAGTTTAAATCTTCCTGTTGAGATTGTAGGTGATGTTCTGCAGGTATGTTCATACTCTTTCAAGTGTGTTAAGTGAAAGCAATTTTATGTATTAATGAAAATTGGTATTGTTCATCTGCCTAGGTATGGGAGTTCCTGTGGCGCTTCCACGAGGTTTTGGGTTTAGAGGACCCTTTGTCAATGAAAGAACTTGAACAAGAACTTGTCTGCCCATTGTTTAATGGCCTTAATCTCCTAGAAAAAGTTGGAGGGAAAACAGGAGTAAGTTGTGATGTAACTTCTCCTAGAACTGTTGGTTCAAGCCAGCATATTGTACCCTCAAGCACTGAATCTGGTGGTGCAGCAGTTACCAGAGAAAATCCAGATGCATTCTTAGGAATGAAAACAGAAGCGACAAAGGAAGATACCGAAGGTAGAATGGAATCAGATACTTATTGCAGGTGGAAGGGTAATGCTTTGATTATGGCTTATAGCTCGCTATTGAAAGTGCTAATATGTGAGCTCCAGTCCAAAGTGGCTGCAATGGTGGACCCGATGTTTGATACTGGAGAGTCTAAGCTTAAACGGGGCAAAAGGAAAGATATGGATTCCTCAGTTGGCAAAAAGGGCACCAAGGTGAATATGCTTCCTATCAATGAATTAACCTGGCCAGAATTGGTTAGAAGATATATTTTGGCTGTCTTATCCATGAATGGAAACATCGACTCTCCAGAAATAGCTTGTCAGGAAAGTGGCAAAGTGTTTCGCTGTTTGCAAGGTGACGGTGGAGTGCTTTGTGGGGCACTTACTGGAGTGCTGGGGATGGAAGCAGATGCACTGGTAAGAGTGGAACTGAGTTCTTTATTCTGCCTTTTACTGTCTTGATGGCGACAGAGTTTGTTTAATGTTCGAGGTACAGAGCCTATTGTTCTTGAAAGAATTTTAGACATGACCTCAACCATTCCTTTTGACTTAGAAATGGATTCTGAAGTAATGGATTTGTATTTGATGCTATTGACTTGAGGTGCTACAAATAAAAGATGGTGTGGGGTTTGGTGGGTTTTATCTGTTCATGATGAACCACCACTATTGATATGTTCTTTTGGATAAAATAGTGAGTTCAGCTTCATGCGGTTTTGTAAAAATGTTTATCTGCTGTGAATGCAAGGGAACAAGTAAAATTTATAGTTTTGCTTCTTCCTTTTAGTGCATCTAGTAAGTTGGCTTCATTCCTTTTGTGGGACTCAGCACAATTCTTATGAGATATTATTTTTGTTTTTCATTCCATTGATTTGGATGATATTTCCAATAGAAATGATTTTATTTACGTATTTGTTTATTATTGTTGTTGTTGTTATTGTTGTTGTTGTTATTATTATTATTATTAAATTTTTTTTTTTTTTTTTTGGGGGGGGATTTAATATTTCCCATCTCTGAGTGTGTCAAGCGTCTACTTCAAGTATCTCTTCTTGGATTTGATTGTGAGTTTACAATTACTGTCGACATTTGTTGTGATTAAACGGTTTGATACTGTGGTAGATGCGGACATAAAAAATCACACTGGTTATGTGCTAAGTTCTTCAGATAAGTAAGGTAAGGGGACGTTATGGTCTCTGACTCTCAATTAATAGAGGCTGCTGGGAGGTTAAGACTTGTTCTTAGTCTCATAGACCTAACCTTGGCTGCTCTTAGACGTGATTCAGCATTTCCACTGTTGGCAAGGGATCTTTTACTATTGCACCTAGCAATGCCTTTAAATCAGAAGTATATGTTACTTGCGAAGTGTTTGGATAAAGTACTACATCTGAAATGCTCCTCATGCGTTCAATGCCTCCATTTATGCACAATTTTATATCTCCATTGTAGCGAAATGGATTCTGTTGTCCTTGCATACAAAACTCTTCACTTTTGGATGAGGTTTTACTACTAAAATCTTTGAATCTCTTTTCACTATTTCTAATCGGTTGGGGAAGAACCCGCGCTGATGAGCTGACTTCCGTTTCTGTTCAGTTACTTGCTCAGGCTTCGAAGAAAATTTTTGGTTGTTTGGGCAGAGAGAATGATATGCTCAGTACAGATGATGGGGGATCTGATGCAACTGGTGCTTGTGAAAGCATTACTCTGAGTGATGATAATATTCCCGAGTGGGCACAGTTGCTGGAACCTGTTAGAAAATTGCCTACAAATGTGGGAGCTCGAATAAGGAATTGTGTCAAAGATGCGTTGGAGAAAGGTCCTCCTGAATGGGCGAAGAAAATATTGGAGCATTCAATTAGTAAGGGAGTTTATAAAGGAAATGCTTCTGGACCTACAAAGGTGATATTATATATGATAACCTAACTTCTGTATTGTGATGATGATATTGCTGTAGGATGGATAATCTGTTCTATTAGTCGACCAATTTTACTTGTAATGTACTGGTTTATTTGGTTCAGATATGTTGCTGAGTTCTTAGGGCTTGTTTTGTTCCCTAATTATGGTGGGGGATTAGGCATTGGGAACATGTGTCCACACGTGTGCCCCTGGATAAATTTAAAGAGTCCAACATTTGTTGTGTGGGGTATAAAGATGGGACTGGATTAGGATAGGACTATTTGGCCATTCAGTAGTCGACCCCTTTGGGTTTATCTCCCTCTTCAGCCAAAAATCTTCTGTGCTTTATCCCATTCTTTATCCTGTGGTCCCACCCAAATAAAACAATCCAACTAATCCAATAGTATAAACGGTCTCATCTACTATTCCGGGGACCCCACTTGTCCACTCTATCTTCGTCCTTTAGCTCACCTTTTCCAAATCCGTCCAAAAAACAATCGGGCAATCAACTCTTAGAGTTTATGATGAAAAAAGAAAGTGGTCTTAGAGTTTGTTATGCACTCTATATCGCTAGGCTTTTAGTTTTCTCTTCTGTGTTGAGTCAATTCAGACAGCAAAAGAGACAGCAGTCAACATCATAATGTTCTTAGGTTGAGAACTTCTCAATTGGTGCTTCTTCTCTAGGACAGCAAAATGCTGTTTGGCAGGGGAGCACAAGTATAAAAGAAGTGTGTATTAAAGAAATTCTTTTTGTATTTCATTAAATAATTGTATGCTACTCATAGAAAACAGGCAAATAGTTAATTGATTTCTTTTATAATATTGTAATAGGTTAGTTTCCAGCCCAATGCCTCTGTACGTTTTCTTTGGTTATTAGAACTCTATTCTGATGATTCAGGAAATGTTCTGTTCCTGTCGTTTGCTTGCAAATAACAAGTCATTGGCTAAAATGGCAAAATAGTGATCACTAGTCGTATATTTTGTTCTATCTTATGCTCTCTCTTTTCTTTTTTCTTTTTTCTTTTTTGTCACCATGTTCCGTCTATGTTTTTTCATGTCCTTTGAGATCTTTCTTTATAGTTTAAGTTTGGTACACTGGTTTTGAAGTTGGAGTCACTTGTATTTTTGTTTTTATTACAAGTTCAATAGGAAGTCCCATTGGCCAATCCTAAATCGATTACCTTCCTACCTGTCGCTTTTTATTTTTAATGTGAGCAGAAAGCTGTAGTTTCAGTGCTAGCAGCAGTCCATGGTGAAGGGATGGGGCAGAAACCTCAAAGGGAAAGAAAGATGAAGAACTTCATATCTATAGCTGACATGATGATGAAACAATGTCGTATTGTTCTCCGTCGTGTGGCTTCCGCTGATAGTGAAAGAGTTTTCTGCAACTTACTGGGGAGAAGACTGTTAACATCTAGTGACAATGACAATGAAGGAATTCTTGGATCTCCAGCTATGATATCACGTCCTTTGGATTTCAGGACGATCGATTTGAGATTGGCAGCTGGGGCCTATGGTGGATCTCATGATGCTTTTCTTGAGGATGTTCGAGAGGTCTGTTTCCACTTTCCCTTTTAAGTTGGATTGATTGCAACCTTTCTACTGAATTGCAATAGTTGTGCACCATCTTAGTGAGGTTTTCTACTAGTAATTTCTTCTTAGTTTTCCGTAGATTATGATACACTGTTAGTGCTATATGTTATCGTTGCACCAACCTCAATTGATTTGCGTAAGAATTTTTTGTTGGGTATAGTTGAACTTTGTGTTGTTTTGGTATCTATTATCCAACTAACCCACTATTTTCTTCACTTTGAACCGCATTGTATTTACGTTACGACTGGTATTTTTCCTTCAGTTTTGGTGTAGTGTTTCTAGTTTGTTTTCCTATCTGCACCATTGTTTTGAGTGTTTGCTTCCCACAACAAGAAGTCTTTTGATGGTTTACATAATTTAACTGTATCAAGCTTGCCACAAACTTCACTGTGTTTTAATTTTGTTGTCTACTTGTCTTTAATTGCTTTCTGGTGATATTTGTATGTTTACCAACTTACATAAAAAACATTCTAACTTATTTGTTCAACTGGCAGTTGTGGACCCATTTGCAAACTTGTCACAAGGACAAGCCTGACTTGGTTCAGTTGGTTGAGATGTTATCCTCTAATTTTGAATCACAATATGCAAAGGAGGTTAGTTGAGTTTCTTCCTCTCATTTCCTCTCCTTGAAACAACAACCCCTTGTCATTTCTCTCAATTCCTCGTCATAGCAAAGTACTTACCATTCGAAGTTGAATGGAGCTTTGAGTGACTCATGGTTGTATAAAGAATAACATCCGATATGTTTTATTAACATCTGCGATACCATGTCTCCCCTCCAGTGGTTTATATATAACACAAGTTTATGACCCATTAGTACTTGTACATAAAGGCAGCAGTATTGTTATGACCAAGCTCCCATCATATGCAACTGTGTGATGATGTAAATTGCACATGTGCTTTTTTTTTTTTATTGTTTGTAAACAATTTGTAAGCATTTTTGCGATGAATGATCAAGTTTCTAATTATAGTTTGGGCGGTGAATAAAATCTATGTTAGAGAGCTGTTATGCACTTTCAAAAACCTAGAGTGGGAAAAATAAAGCAAGATGCATCTCTTGAGAATAAATTGCGTCATAAATGCATGGCCAATATTCTTTCTACCCCCACTCTTTGCTTCCCTCTGATTCTTTCTCCCCACTGCTAATCTAAACATTACCCTTGTGACTTGCTTGAGAGATTACTCTTTCTGATGCAGGTTGTCAGCCTATTTCAGAAATTTGTGGGGTATGCCAAATTAGGGTGCTTATCTGCAGAGGCAAAGAAGCAAATAGATGATTTTCTCGTCTCATCAAGTGAACTTCCCAAAGCCCCTTGGGAAGAGGGTGTATGTAAAGTATGTGGCATTGATAAAGATGATGTCAGTGTTCTCCTGTGTGATTCTTGTGATGCTGAATATCATACATATTGCTTGAGCCCTCCACTTCCTAGGATTCCTCAAGGAAACTGGTACTGCCCATCGTGTGTCACCAGAAAACATGATGTTCAAGATGCATCAGAATGTATTTCTATTGTTCCATTCTTTCGGAAAAGATCTCATGGAGAATTCACCTGTGCTTACTTGGACACGCTTGCACATTTAGCGTCTGTACTGGAAGAAAAGGAGTATTGGGAGTTCAGTGTGGATGAGGTCGGTCTGTTTTTCCCGCAATGATAGCTTTTCGTCTCATAACTCGTCTTTGTAATGTTTGATTTTTCTTCTTTTTCCTTTTTTAATCATAGGTAGTTTTGAGTATTTTGATGCTATCTTGGGCCCAGTACTTGCATTTGTATGTCTTGCTATTCGTTGATTGTGTTCGTTAGCCTATTTGGTAGTCCTTAGACGCTATTGAAACCCAACCAATGCTGATACTGTGTGTACGCATTCATCACCACATTATGTGACAGGATGTCATGTACATGTCATCTTGAATCATCGGTCATATCATTAGAGTTCTGTGATTTTTATATTTGGTCTGTACCTACTGTACATTCCTCCTTTGGTTTTACAATGTTAGATATGAGTTGCAATAACTATTGCTGTATTGCATTTAAGGATTTGAGACATAAGTGGAAGATACCTGGTGTGGCTTGTAAATTTGTTGGTGGTGCTTACACTTCGTTGTTTCATTATGTTCACTTATTTTCCTCCCTTTTATTTCGAATGCAGAAAATTAGTTATTGCTGACTTGCTGTATTGCATTTAAGGATTTGAGACATAAGTGGAAGATACCAGCCATGGCTTGTAAATTTGTTGGTGGTGCTTACACTTTGTTGTTTCATTATGTCCACTTAATTTTCCTCTCTTTTATTTTGAATGCAGAAAATTTTCATGCTTAAATTCCTTTCCGATGAGTTGTTGAACTCGGCTCTTGTTCATCAGCATCTTGAGCAGTGTATGGAATTGTCTGCTGAATTGCAGCAGAAAATACGTTCTGTTTCCATGGAATGGAGAAACTTGAAGTCCAAAGAAGAAACCCTAGCTGCAAATGTTGCAAAGACCGATAAATGTCCATATTTCAGAAGTTTGGAGGAGAAGTCTGCTGGTAACAGCCTAAGTACAGAACCTTTGGATGCTGAAGATTGCTCGAGTGGAGAGAACAGTTTCCATGGTGGCATGAAGCAAAGGGATGATAACAGCCTTGACTTGAATTCAGTTCGGAATGAGATTTTACTCCTGCAGGGCTCTGTTAGAAGCATGGAAATGCAACTCATGAAGCTATCTTTGAGGGGTGATTTTTTGGGTAGTGACTCAGCGGGCAGATTGTACTGGGTTTTGGCTGAGCCGAGTAATCAACCATGGATGATTGTGAACAGTAAGGAGATGGCACCATACATGCATGATCTCAGTGATGCTAATACTGCATGTTTTCCATGGGTCACTTACCAATCTGATGAAGAAATTAAAGGACTAGTGGAATATTTGAGATGCGATGACCAAAAAGAAAGAGAACTGAAAGAATCCATTTTGCGCTGGCTGAAACTAAGATCCCTGGACTCAAAACATGCTGAAAGCCAAAGTCAGGATGAGCCTCAAATAGCTTCTTCTGGGTCGACAAAAAGGGAAAATTCTTTGTATTCTGAACCGTTGATCACCAAGGCAGGCAGTTTGCTTGTGAATAAATATGGTCCATGGTCTGAGGCAGACACCATTGACATCTTGAAGAAGCGGGGAAGAAAGACAAAAGCAAATAATGAAGACAAAATGTTCAGGTGCGACTGCTTAGAACCTGTGTGGCCCTCTAGATATCATTGCATTTCTTGCCATAGATCCTTCTCCAGTGAAGTGGAACTCGAAGGGCATAATGATGCTGCGTGCAAATTAGATATACAAGCCTCCAAAAAGAGCAAGAAAAATAGTGCTTTAAAGTGTAATGTAAGGTTTAAATCTGGGACAGTGGAGGAGGAAAATGGTTATTGTGAGCTCAATTCGAAATTGATAAAATATCAAAATGACGGACTAGTTTGCCCATATGACTTAAAAGAGATATGCTCCAAGTTCGCGACGAAGAATTCTCTCAAGGAATTG
This sequence comes from Vaccinium myrtillus, assembly GCA_016920895.1. Classification (NCBI taxonomy): domain Eukaryota; kingdom Viridiplantae; phylum Streptophyta; class Magnoliopsida; order Ericales; family Ericaceae; genus Vaccinium; species Vaccinium myrtillus. The sequence goes on from CM029274.1 coordinate 36,191,861, forward strand.
GTGCAGGAAATAGGTCTTTTAGGTTCAAACGGCATTCCAATGCTTGTCCCATCTGTATCTCCGTATCTTACAGATCCTATTCTAATGCTAGGTCCCCCTAAAGTAGATGTAGATGGTACAGGTGAAGAGCCTAAGACTGATGAACAGAGAGTATTTATGGCGAATGCGGAACATGATAATAGTTATCCCAGAACATGTGCCGCAAACGGCTTAACTGGAGCACTTGTATCAGATAAACCGGCTTTTGGATCCTCAGAGCAGAAAGATGGAATGGTGTCATGTCACAGTCTTGATCCAGCTCTAGATAACTGCTGTGTCATTCCAGAGTCTGCACTAAGACCGTTAGTTGGCAAAGCTTCTGTGATACTAAGGCGACTCAAGATTGATTTACTGGATATGGATGCTGCGCTTCCTGAAACAGCTCTGAGACCCTCAAAAGCTCGTTTGGAAAGGAGATGGGCCTGGCGCTCATTTGTTAAATCTGCAGATACTATACATGAGGTCAGTCTAGTCAAAGTTTTCTTTGAGTAGTTATTTACATCTGGCTTAGGATGAGAGCTTTTCTTCTGTAGTTATTTACATCTGCCCCCCATGGTTATTCATAGTAGTTGCTACTAAATTTCTTAAATGATAAAGGATAGATTGCTTTGCTGTTAGTGCAAGGGCCAAATTTTTGAGTCGGACATCTTCACCATTGTAACACAAGCGACAGAATGATGGTAGTAACATTTAACATCCAATTTTAATGAGTTATTCATCCGTAGGGTGAGCGTTGGGATATTGGCGAAGAAACTGTGGCTGAAGTCGATGAGTATGCCTTCATAACTTTTAGATGATGCTTTTTTATTTCAAGGGCACCGCACTTGTGGTTAAACTGATAAGAAGGGATAAACAAAACAGAAAGAGGGAAGAATGAAAGGTGGAAAACGGGAAAAAGAACTCTTTCGGCCTTCTAATTACTAGACTAGAAAACCTATGGAGGACACTTCATTCCTTAATCCTTACTAGCAAATAGTGAACCATAAATGATCCGATTCCAAAAGATATGTAAAATCATCCCTGAAGCAAAAATAATCTCTCGGATTATATATACCCATTGAAACAGTTGTTACTCATTTCCCATCTCGTATATGTCAACTTGCTCTTGTTTTTCTTGACATATGTGAAATGAAAGTGCAGATTTGTTGATCTTCAACTAGTTTGTGCAGAACGCCAATGCTTGGTATATTTAGTGTGTCAATACGCCAATGGTTGGTAGATTTGGTGTCAGTGTAGATTTGTCGGTCTTCAACTAGTTTGTTGATGTTCATTTTTCTCATCATTCCTCTTTCTCAGATGGTGCAAGCTGTGATTGCATTCGAGGACATGATTAAGACGGAATACTTGGAGAAGACTTGGTGGTACTGGTCATCCCTATCAGCTGCTGCCAAGATATCTACCTTGTCTTCCCTTGCTCTGCGGATATACTCCCTGGATGTTTCCATTGATTATGAAAAGGGTTCTTTAAATCTTGACAAACTTAAACCGAAAGGCAACAAACCAGATCACAAGCCAGTGTCTGTTTCAGATGCAACTGAGAAACTTAAGCTTGGCAAGAAACAACAGAAAAGAAAAAGGGAACAATTGGAGGTTTGATTTTGAGTTTTTGTGGTTCTGTAATTGAGGAGATTGAAATTCAACGAATTGCTTTTCCGGGGAACTGGAAGAGTTGGAAGCCGGTCAAATGGGATTGAGGGCGAAGCTGAGGGTTGGAAGCAAACAGCTAGAATGGCAATCTCCTGATGTACATATAGAGGAGTCAAGAGGCAACATATGCTAATCTCCAGATGCTGAATTAGGAAGGCAGATTTTATTAATGCTTTTTTAAGAGGGGAGAAAACTCCATAGGAACAGTTGCATGAGAATGCATACAATTTTGAACTGTTTTCTATAGTTTCCGTATTTGCTGGCTTGGACACAGGTGGATGGATGTTTTTCTGGCATATTTTTCTTGATCAAGATTATTTTCTGATAGAATAGCAAGATTCGTTGATGGAAACTAATGTAAAGAACAAAAGAAAAAAGAAGGAAAAAGAAATGGCAAACGGCAGAAAAAGATGTTGCAGATTCTCTCTCTCTCTCTCTCTCACACACACACACACACAGTTTTTGCAGATAAATGTGTTGTGATCAGCTAAGGTGTTAAGCTTGCATAACTTTTCTTTTTTTTTTTTTTGGTTTTACATAGCTTTTTTTGCTATCCAAAAGAAAAAGTAAAATTTTCAGGTGGTGCAATCTGGCGAAACAATATCAACCCCTTTACCACTGACCTTTCGGAAAAGCAGAAATGGTGGATTACCCACTACTGTCGATTTTTTTTGTCACTGTTAATAAAGAATTATGGAAACCGATGGGTTGTCAAATGAAAAGCCTGGATTTATGGACCAAGAACATAGTACGTAGTCACTAACAGAGAGAGACAGAGAGACACAGAGAGAGAGAGAGATGAGGGGAAAAAGTGGGGAAGAACATATGCAAATGGTCTGTGCAACTTGGGGAGTGGTTGGTGACGGGAGCTTGAATCCCATCACTTGGTATCCCGTAACCGTATGATGCATGTGGACCAAACGTGTTTATTATGAAATGTCACATGTCATCGGCATTTTGAACACATTTGTAACTGAATCTGTGACAAAGTATTTGTACCCGAAGCATTATTTAATTACAAATACTCACGAATGCCTAATAAGCATCCAATAACGTTTTCCCACCCCTAACCACGAGAGAGGAATGCTAAGGGGTTGCCTGAGGTTTAGGGGTTTGCTCCTTCAAAAGTTTTAGGTTCGATTCTCCTTACCATTAACTCTGACGATTGTGGGAGGGACTGTAAGAGTTAGTTCTGAAGAGTATAAATGCTTATTCGAAACACCTTGCATTACCAGCCCAGGAGATAGGATATATGTAAAGAATTAGTGAAGTACAGTTGTCTTTTCCACATATTGTCCTAGAACTGATGGTCCCCAACTCCTGAATAATTTCACTATTTTTGGTGCTATAAGAGAAATTTGACAAGTGGGTTTTTGATTGAAAACTAGTATTTAATTTTGGATGATATTATCTTACAGATATGCATGGAGATGGAGTATTAGGTAAGAACTCCTGATTGGAGGGTGATGCTGCTGATTGATGTACCTGACAAAGACCACCTTATTAGAGGCTAGAAAAGCCTCCATCTCTTTCTGCTATCCTGTCAAATTTGGCATCCCTCAAACATTATTCAGGGCTTCTCAACAGGGCCGGCTCTAAAATTTCGGAGGCCGAAGGCGAATTTTGAAGCAGGGAAACTGATTGTTCATTTGGATACTGGACCTATATGTGGGCGTACTAAAAAGAAGTTTTGAGCTTATATATAAGGTACTAAAAAAAAAAGCTGAGTCCCTAATTTTTACACTTTTTTAGGCGGCCTCGTAGGACTTGGCTCAAGAACGGCTCTGTTCTCAGTGATTCTACAAGTAATGCCTCAGGAGCATCGGATAATTTGTTGTCAACGAGACAACGAGGGATTTTTTTTTAAAATTTATTTTATAACAATGAGGGACTTCCTTAAGTTTGCAAGTTCAACCCTTTCCATTAGCATTTTCTTTTGAGGCGTTGTAGATTTGATTGTTAACTTCGTGACCGTGACTCTGGAAATCGTTGAAGTGCTTGTAAGTTGAGTTGAAACGAGCCAAGAGAGGTGAATCATTTAGATTTATTATAATCTGAGTTAATTTGAAATGATTTTAATGCATCGAACAATAATCAAGCTAAGAGAGGTGAATCATTCAGGCAGGCTCGCTTCTTCTCAAATCCGATGGTTTTGCCAATTTGCGAAGCTCAAAACCAGAACGGCCTCGCTGAAACACTCGCTACTTCTCCCTTTGCTACAGTGGCTCGCCACGCATAGCAAGTTCTATAGCTGGCCCTTTTTCTCTCTCTCTGAGAGAGAACCTCAAAGGCGAGGATTCCACACCGTCGGGCTCTGTCACAGTGAGTTAATTTCATCGGATTTTTCAATAATTGATCTCCAGTTAAGTCCAGTGAATGAATAAATTGATTTGTTGTTTGAATGAGTAAAGCTCTGAGTTCTAGATGAATTGGGAGTGGGATGGGTGTTGAATAGCCATTTTGAATAGGTTGTCAGAGTGTTTGATAGCTAGCTAAAATAGAATTTGGCACATCTTGTAGGCATTTTGGGTGAGAACTGTCGGAGATGCTCTGAGAATAATTTTAGGGTGCACCAACTATTTGTAGCACTTAGCATTTGTACTAAAAACGGGAAACTCAACCTGACTCACTCGGGTTACGATCTGTTTTTAAAAAGGGTTTTACTAACTTCCACTCAATAGGTGGAGAATACGATCTGTTTTTAAAAAGGGTTTTACTAACTTCCACTCAATAGGTGGAGAATAATATATGCATACAATGAGAAACAAGTACGGATATCAATGCACATTTCACGGATATCGATAATCTTTCACATATATTAACACACTTTTCCCATATATCTATGCACTTTCTACTTATTATTCTCCACTTATTATTCTCCACTTGTTGGGTGGAGATTAACATTTTCTTAAAACCCAAAAGGAGCTGACACACTAAAGTACTAAACAAACAAAAAGCACCAACCAAACTGATTTTTAAAGAAAAAAATCAGCTATTGATCTAACACACTTACGGATCTGCGTCTGCTTGCAGTATGAGTCTCAAAGCCCCAGGCCCGTCGTGATTCTTTGTGGTGTGCTTGTGCCGAGCCTTAGTTGTATCGGTTCATTCTGTTTTTTTGAAATCGTGTACGTGCCGAATGGCTTGGCTTTCGAGCCTTTATTAATGAAATGTCTTCCAGTTCAAAAAAAAAAAAAAAAAAAATCCAATACACTTTCTTTTAGTCAACAACAAAGCCAACCATTTACTTCTTTCTTTTTATTTCTTTTTTAGCAACAGAAATGCACATAGAAGATAAACTCTTTCGTCCTTCCAAGTCATAAGATAATCTCTACATAAAACACAACCATTTTAGTGGCATGATGACAAGAAGGTTTGACATACTACATATTTTTAAGACCAGACCCACGAGCCCAGTGGCTCGCTCTCCTCAGGGTGTTGCTCCACCGCCGGAAATGCATCAGGGAAGTAACCCTCTTCGTCTTCCGATTGGAACCCATCCAGCGGGGCTACAAATGGAGGGTAGTCAGTGTGAAGGAAGTACGAGTCACCACTGTCCATAAGCTGCAGGACATCCTCGTCCACAACCGCACTTCCACTGGTTCCGGTGCTCAGGCGATCCTCCGATTTCACATTCATTTGGAGGGGTGGAAAATTGGGCACGTCCTCCGGATGTGTGTCCGGTTTTGGACCTGATATTGGTGCTCCGGCCACCTCTTTTGCTTCCAGCTTCTCGGTCAAGTAGACAACCTGAAGTCCTACCACAGTTAGATTCACACCCTAAAAGCAATACCACAATAGATAATGAAATTGCTAAAAGACCCTACAGTTAAATTTAGAATATATTTTATTTTCAAGAGATCTAAGGTATATTCTTCTTAGACAATGAAATCCAACTTTTAAATTCAGAATGGAGTTTGGAACATATGCCTTTTTCCTTTTCATGTTCCAGAAAACATAATTTCTGTGTTGAGCTAATTGTTCCAAAACACACATACAGACACACATATACCTATTTGTGGCTAAGGAAGAATCTCATAGCTAGGACCCACTACAGGAAGGTCCCGATCATGTTCAGGTCTGCTCGCGTGTTCTCGAGATTAGGATCTAGTTGTCTGATCCAAACCTTAGCTTTGAACTATAATTAACAGTAGAAAGAAGTGGTAAATCCGAAACTATTTACGCTTCTTTTTCTTTACTGTAGCACCAACTGTGTAGAAGACACACAACCCCGGATATAAAGAACAATGAAAACAACAGTATGATAAAATCTGGATTGTGTATGATAAGAATTGCCATTGCAAATAGATTCGTGTTGCAGTTTTCTAAGTTCATATGCTATCAATGATAAGCAAGCTCCTCAAGTCTTAGTTTGATCATTGCCTTTGAAACATCATCATATAAATCCAGTAACAAGAGCATCTGAGATGATGTCGATAATAGCGTGAAAACGTTAAAAGTAAAACTATATGGGTCTAATGTTCTATTTCGTCGGATAAATTATACTTTGCATCAGCCACTTTACCTCAAATCTCTTCTTGAACTTGTGATTTTGAAAATGAACCATTATGTATTTTAGGTCAAGTTGCATGTCCATTGCTGGTCACTAACTACCCTTGCACTTTCTGATGCTATTGTTCTTTGTACACCATCGCACTTCCTTCTCCGCTTGCAATCCAGTCTGTTAGATCTAATTGGACAGACAAAAGCAGGAGAAATTTACATCCATTTTCTACCTATGTCGATGTGCAATTAACATGACGACTAGACTTAGAATTTCAGGCTTTGGAAAACATAAGGCCAACCAGGCTATTTGTTGAAATTTTTTTACAAGGATTTATGCGCTTAAAGAAAAATGTACACAGTACAAACATACCTATTCCAACAGAGGTTTACATGAGCAGATATAGTTATTGACCTACTTACCTCAGACCCTGGGCTTAGCCCAAGTTGTCTACCCTGTGATTGGTTTCCAAAGACGAGGTTACAATTGACGTACTGATGGAGCAACATCAACCCTTCAGAGCACCCTGAGTCTCTAACTTACTAACATCCTACGGTGTGGCGAAAGAAAAAAAAGAGAGACCCGTTTACCTCAGCTTTGAGCTTCTCATTCTCCTTGCAAACGCAGTTGTAGTCAGATAAAAGTGATTCATATGATGACTTGAGGCGATCGAAGTCTCTTTCGAGCTGTTTGGTCTTCCACCTTGCACGGCGGTTCTGGAACCACACAGCCACCTGCCTGGGCTGCATCCCCAGCTTTTGGGCCAGGTCAGTCTTGCGCTCCGGCTCCAGCTTGTTCTCCTCCTCAAAGCTCTTTTCCAGCAGGTGTACCTTCACCAGAAATATCAACCAGTTAAAACTTCAAGTCAAAATTTATCCGAGATGGCCACATATAAACCAAATACACTGCTAATCAAATTATAATGATATCTCCCACTCCTTTTCTCTGCAGTATCGTCACAAATGGGTTGCTTATATATCCACATATTAAACGAAGATACGCTATCACATCATAACCAAATTTCCCCTCTCTGCAGTATCTTCACGAAAATGGGTTGCTTTTATATTTAAATGAAAAGGATCTGATACTGATACGGTTCAGATATAAAGAAACCACATAAGTAGTTTGTGAATATGTTGATCTTATCTCAAAGGAACTTAAAAGCGTCCACTATTAGAATACGCAATCTGGTCAACCTCAAGCATATTGAAATTTACAAGTGGGCAAGTCACTGTCACAGACCTGCTCAGGAGTGAGGCGGCGTTTCTTATCCGGCGACTGCTCGTCGTAATATTCTTCGTCGAACAGTTCCCCCGGCGAGCTGAAAAAAGGCCGCCTCTTCAGGGTTTCCCCCACACTCATCACCGATTGTGTTCCTATAAACCCACCACATAACTGAATTCTGAAAACAAACTATTTTCTCAAAAAAGTTCAACCCAGCATCTGTCTTGAATAAAACTAATGGATCATAAAATTAATTGTGTGGCACAAGATAAACACAGGGTTGGTTGTTTCTGGGGTTAAAATTAGTGTAATCAATTGGATTTTATTCACAAGGTCTAACCCACATCCTTATCGGACGCAGGATTCTGTCAATGCAGAATTTTGTACTAAATTATCAGAAACAATTTTTCTGATTTTATAGAATAATGCATCTGAGCAAAAAAACAGCTCGCTCGGACGTCAATAACAAGAGTCTAATGTCACACACAAAAAAAAAACCCCGCAATACAACTTAAGGGGAAAAAAAAACTAATCCACATGCAGAAATATGTGATTCATGCTTGACATCATAAACCTCATACTTGGCAAAATTAATCCGATTCGATCATGTAGTTAGCGATGTCCGACCTAACTTAGATTTCTCACACTGATGAATTTCTCTGCGGGCTCTACATGATGAGCGATTCGAATTATTGACGTGGGACATGTGCAAATGATATGAACAGAGAACACATAAAGACATAAAAAATAATAATGAAGAAGATGATTATTTGCTGCTGTTTGTGTTCAAGTACGATTTCCAAAAATTAGCACTCCATATTGTATGGAAAAAAAATTCTAACTTTAAATTATCAAAAAAAATTGCGGTTTTTCTGAATAAGAGGACAATATCATAATCTTTTTGGAAGGAAGAGAGTATAAAAATGAATTACAAAATATAAATCACCTCCAAAAGTGGGATCGCAATTCCCGAAGAACAACGTGTTCCCGTATCCCGATGTGTCGAAGAACAGGCGACCAGAATCCATAACCCCAAATTACAGTAACAACCCAACAATCGAAACCCAAGAACAGAGATCAGATACAGTATATATATATATATATATAGATTTGCGTGTATATATATGTGGGTGTGTATATATACAGAGGGGGATGTGATGTTAGAAGAGCATGAGCTTGTGGCGGAAGAAACTGGTGCTCCACAGCAACCTCGCCGGAGTTTGCAGCGGACAAATGCCAAAACCCATCACGCCAAAACCAATGTTATCCACCTCGCCGTCAAAAATTTCACGGCGAAATTTCACGGCGGAGAGGAATTGAAGTGGAATGATGTGGGATTTGGGAGAAATCAGAAGGTTATATATAGCTAATAAGCTGGAGAATTATGAAATCGTTTTACTAAATCCCTCTCTCTCTCTCTCTCTCTGAGCATATGTGTCTGGTCGGAGATTATTTCCGGCTAAAATTGGTAGAGGTGCGACCACTGCAATTTATATAGGCAGTCGTTCTTACTAATCCGTCCCTCAAAAAAATTGTCCGGTCCTCTAAACGACAACTTTAAAAATGTTTTATTTTTATTTTTATATATGTCATAAATGATCCAATTTTTTGTACTCCCTCCGTTCCTTTTGAAATGATCCATATAAAAATACGTGCAATTTCAAATCCCTAAAAAATATATTTCTCTATATAACTTTTTAATTTGTTTTATACCAAATTAAAGTGCTCATATAGAGGACTTTAATTGGATGCAAAAGAATTTAAAAACGTTATACGTAAGTACATTTTTAAACGTCCGCAAAAATGCACGTTTTCCAAGTGGATCACTTAAAAAGGGACGGAGGTAGTAATAAATTAGAAGAACTCATACTTTAATAACTAGAGGTAAAAAGTATATAAATTATTTTTCCGGCATTGACATTTTATTTTTAAGTTCTCGTTTTACGAACGGGAGATTTTTTTAAGATGGAGGTAGTTGAATAGCCTTTTGAAAGTTTACTTTTAAAAACAATGCTCACTTCACTTTTTCTCCCATTTTTTAAAAAGATTTTCAAAAAGATTTTCTAGACTCATTACCTTATTATTTCATTTCTCTCGCTATATCTCTCTAATCATTACCTCATTATTCTCATTTTCAAAAACTTAACCAAACACTATCTCAAAAAAAAATCTCAAAATTTTCTTTTAAAAATCTATCCAAACACAGCCAATGTTTTCGAGTGTCGTTTGGAAAAAAATCAGCTCAATCAAATATCTCTAAGTGCTTGATCCAATCTTCCAATTTTTGACAACCTTAAACACTTAATCAAAAATTTAAATGTAAGATCAACACTTAGGGGGTGTTCCACTAACTAGTTTTTGAAGACATGTCATCCTCTCACAATACATCACATAAAAAAGTGTGAACACAAAAACTAAAGCAGTTTTAAAACAAAACTCCCTTAGTGGAAAGTTACCCAATTGAGCATATTTTTAACGAGGTCACTCGAAAACATATTTTAAAATTAACGAACATATTGGATTTTCATGGGGATCTTGAAGTGGGCCTCACGTCGCAATCTGTGCGTGTAAACGATTTGCCGTCCAAAAAAATGGATAACATTAACTATTGGACGAAATAAGTTGCAATTAAATACTTTAGGGATAATTTATGATTTTCATTGTTTAGGGACAAAATAAAAAAAATATAGATAATTTAGGGGATAAAAATATAAAATAAAAAATAAAATAAAAACTCTTACAAATAACCAGGACAGGACAAGTGCTATGCTTACCATATATTATTAAAGAAAAATATTTGGATGCAAATATTGAATTTTTTTATTTCATTAAGAAATTTATTACTACTATTTTTGTAGCTAATAAGGTCAATTTCCCCAATGAATAAAGGTGTTCGTTTCATTGCTACCGTCACTTTTATGTAAATCTTCAGTTTGCACCTATTTAACTTTTGGATCTAACAAATCCGGACTTATTATTTATGCTGATTTTTTGAGTTTTCACTATGATATTTTCGGTATTTTAAGTATTTTTCATAATTGTTTGTGAGGAGAATGACTTGTTTATCACTTTAATCTTTTTTTTTTTCCCTTCAATCCTATCATGCATAATTTTACGTATGGTCCTGCTAACGGAAGCCCATAATGTCATCATTAAGCACAGAAAAAGACAAAAAAATAAAATAAATAAATACTAGGACCAATTATTTTCACACTTTCCAATACACTTTTATATATTTTTCACACATTTCAATACACTTTTTAAACCTTAATAGAAGCTGGATGGACTTCTTTTATCATTTTCCTTTTTACGTATTAAATCATAGACTCTAATCACATAACCTCATATCACACCATGGTAGCACAAAAAAGCTTACACCAAATCATACACAGAATATGAGTAATATGAGAACATGAAATTGTGTTTTACAAATACATTTTTAAAAAAACACTCACATTCTGTGGATGGTTCGGTGTAAATTTTCTTGCACATAGCATTTCTGATTTGATTTCCCGTCGGCTGTATAAGGGAAGTCCCGAATACCACTTTAAGCATTCTTTTTATCCTTTAATTCCATCAAACATAATTTCATTTATTCGTAGACTCCAACCATTAATCCTACACCTTTAATATTTCATTATTCTGCAATTATTCTTAAAAATCAACACAAAAAACACACTTGCCTTTTCAGAGTATAGAATTTCTTCTTTGCTAAGGTTAAGGGAGGTGTCTAAGTGGAATGTATCTTTTGACAAGAATCTCAATGGAAAATTTTACAATCTCTTTCACTTTAGAGAAAAGGAGGGGTCTGAGTGGACTCGGCGGCCTGTAGTGAGCAAACTCACTACACTATTATAGTAAACAATCATAGACGTTTATTCAACAATCAACAGTCCGGATTATATTACATAAAAGATAAATGTTTTACACGTAGGATAATTGCATTTAATTTAAATCGTTAATTGTCAAACGGACGACCGTGATTACTCACTATAGAGTGTCGTGAGCTTAGCAAAGTCAAGGGAGTGCTAATGGGTAGAGAGAATTTTGGGGGAAATGAAAAAGCTACCAAGTATAGTGTAAATATTAAAAAGGTGGGAGGGCACCTAAGGAGGAGCAAGAACAATGCTTTTAGGATATGTTTGGGAGTGTGCATCCCGTGTCTATATGTATGGATATCTTTAGATGATAAAGACTTATCACAATCTTCCCTGTTGCTTTTTCTTTTTGGAGTAGGGGTGTCCGGGCCACCTCGACTAATTTCCTCTGCAATCTAGTCAAAGGATCGATGCCGGAACTAAGAAATTCACAAGAGAAGTTTTTGCGGCCTCATCCCAAGAAATTTGTTGAGTTTCGAACTCAGATGTCTGGAATTACAGGTCATCCCTACTTATCACCATCTTTATGAAGTGGGACAACATATGGTAATAGTTGATCACCCCAAAAATGAAAAAATCCTAGTGGTGCTTGCTTTCATATAACATGCCAGGAATACAGTATGTGTAACAACCGTATTTTTAGTATCTAAAAAAAAATGTTGTAGGAACCATGAGGTGGAACGGATCCACGTGGGAGCCACTTGGAAATCATGCATGTCTCTACTAGAAAGCTCAAAAGAATTAGAAAGAGGTCAGTCCAAAAGAATTTAAGGCGGCATTCGGTGACTTGTAGACAATTATAGGTGAATCTCATTCCTCTGCTATCAACTTAGTTCCTAGGCTAAGGAGCAAATTCATTTTACCTAGCTAAATCTTTTTGCAAAGAGTGTTCCTTGATTCTCTCATATTTGTACTCTTTTGATATCTAAGTTTGTTGGCTCTGTTATTGTCACATCTTGTACTGTGACAAAGAAAATATTTGGTTGAAAGCCATGGAGCAAATTGGTACACGTGCAAGCCCACCGGGTGAATGAGTAAGGAATTATGATTGATTTACTTGAGGGAAATCTAATGTATTTTTATATGGCCCGAAAGGGGCACACGAATTTGACTTTGGTGGTGTTTGACATGTTACCGAGATGAGCTAGGAAAGAGGCTGCAAATGAATGATTTGTGATTCGCTTTGATTTGCTATCGTCGATTAATTGTGCACATCTTTGTGGTGAGCTATGTTTATTGTCCTTGTATTGCACATACTACCCGGCCGTTTTATATTTTTCAGGTGCAGAGTGAGTAAGTGGCAGCTAGAATTGGAGCATTCGGATGATTAGCTATGAGAGACTTTTTTGAGAATTTTGTAATTTTTGGGCTTTGTTGTATAATTTTGAGGATATTTGGAAAGATTATTGATTTCGAGGTGTTTCAAATTCGGGTCATCACAATATGTAAGCTCCATAGGCCGAGCTCCTTTATGGTTGGCAATTTCATGTCAAAACACAAATTTTCATGTATCCCATTTTATCAATTTGTATTTTCTTTTTATTATTTTTCTGGAGAGTCTATATAGGTATGGAAATGAATCATTTTGTTTTGTATTTCACTTGAGTGCGGTAGTCATTAAGTCAAGTGATTTTATGGTTTAGGAAAGATTGTGACTCGGAAATGTTATGGGAAGATTGTGACTCAGAAAGAATTATTGAGAAGATTGGGAAGTTTGTATATGGGAAGATTTTGTCTCTAAGGAAGATTGAGAAGATTAAAAGATTGTGAAGATTTTACTCGGGAAGAATTATGGACTTATTGCGTTTGGGAAAACAAGAATCCTGGGGGAAAGGAAATTAAGAATAAGGAAACAATGTAATTCGAGATGATCATTTTGTTTAACGAAACAAAATAATTAGAGATGTGCAATTCGCCCAAGAAGCAACAAGTTCGCTTGAGCGAGTGGTTGAGCGACAGCATCTGGGTTGGTTCTGCTCGAGCGAGTTGGTCGAGCAACATGGCGTTCTTTTATTTGCTCTATAAATACAAAGACATTAGGTTCAAGATTATGTATTGAGAGCAGCCATCACTTCTAAACCTTTGTTCTTACACTTCCAAATACCTTTGAGGGCAAAGGCTTATGTATCTTGAAGAGTGGTGAAGATCAATTGAGTCTTGGTGTTAAATGATCATCTTCAAGAGGTTTATTCTACATGAACAATCATCTTTTTGAGAAAAGCCCTAAGGAGGATTCCTAGGCAATAGCAAAAGTCCTTCGGTGGATTCCGGGAGGCCAACGGAAGGCTTGTGGATTCAAGGCAGCGGTAGTAAAAGCATTGGGTGTGGTGAACGTGGATTCGGCAAGTAGATCTTAGGACCGATTGTGAGGATTCTAATCGTAGGTAAGATTACTTGTAACTACACATTTGAGTATAGTGTTTTTTATTCCTTCCCGTGGTTTATTACCCATTTAGGGTTTATATCTTGGTGTTCTTCGATTGTTTGCTTTCCGTTGTGTGATTGATTGACTTTTTTATTAGTGAGCGTTTTTTTACAAAACATTAAAACATAGCAAATCTATAAATAGGCAAATTAGGATTTTTCACAGTATTAATCCTATTGTTATATACAGACAGACTTTGGCATTCTGTAGACAGACTTTGGCATTCTGTATAAGTTGTTAACGACGTCTAAAGTTGACACATAAAACAGTCTTTTACCTTGGAGATGACATATGGACTAATCGCGGAGGACCAGTCCCACCTAATTACAAAAGATGAAAGAAAAAAAGAGCTTGGAGTCTGGGACAAACCCCTTTCGGTTGGGCCAAAGTGGATAGTACCTTAAGAGTGCGGCGAATTTTGCGTGTTACATCTATATGGTATCAGATTCATGATCGTGTCCGTGCCTGCACGCCGTGCTCAAGGATGTTTGGCATCCCATATTAGTACTCCATTAGATACACACATGGTATCAGATTCATGACCGTGTCTGTGCCTGCGCGCCGTGCTCGAGGATGTTTGGCATCCCATATTAGTGCAAGCAGAATTTAGAGACACAAGGACTGAGACGTACGAATATAACTGCAGATCAGTTGGTCAGATGAGGAGAAATGTCATTTCTACATTTACAAGTTGCAACTTGCAAGTTATTTATTTAGATTTGGACAGTTAGCTGTTCGCTAATTAGCCCTGTAACACGCCGATAAATAGATATACGTAATCTATTTATCGTCCAAGGAAATATGTAATTTCAACGGCTCGAAATACGTAATCTATTTATCGTCCAAGGAAATATGTAATTTCAACGGCTCGAAATGCAGTAAATTCTATTATCCCATATGTAAAAAGACTAATTCAAGCCCTTAAATGATGTCATCATCCCCGCCAACGACCACCATCCCCCACCACAATTGTCAGAACCTCACCACCATACAACCATTGCCGCCACCACATCCACAACCACCACCGTTGCCTCTTTGTGCATCAAAAAAATGATTCAACTGTTTGCAGTGCCAGAATATCATAGCTCACACGGTCAAATTCCCAACCAATAAAAACAGTAGAAATCATTGATACATGGAAGCACATTGAACATATGTTCCATCCCATTCTAGGACTGGACTATCAATCTGATCCGGGGACCTTGTAGCGCCCCAAAGCGCTATAGGGTTGTAGCACGCATCACAACCTTGCAACTTGGCAATCAATGGTCGGGATTCGCAGACGCTTTCTTACCGGTAAGAAAGCTTTACTATCGGTAAGAAAGCGTTAGCAAATCCAGACCATTAAAAACATTTTTCGACGGCTGTGATTGGGGACTACAACCCTGTAGTGCTTTGGGGCACTACAGGTCCCCGGATCCCTGTCGAGATCTACAGGTCCCCGGATCCCTATCAATCTCGATAGTCACCATTAAGTAGAAGTACCAAGAAGGAAATGAGAACAACAAAGAAAAGCTTTACAACATCACGGCCCTAAAAGAAACTGGGATCTCAGTCCCTATTCCCTTAGTCTTGAATCAACTACAACTTGATGATGCTTAAAACTATGCATCTCAAGTTCAAATTGCTGAGTCTGCCTTGAGAGAAGTTTCATAGTCAAGGCCCTCGGTGCCTACGGAGGCAGAAACAACCCTGAGACTGATCAGGAGGGATCATGCCTCCACCTTTCGATGTGTCTATGGCTTCCAACAGGGAAACTACTTCGTCCATCTGTGGCCGTTTGTCAGTGTTAGCATCCCAGCATCGTTTCATTACATTCGCAATGGAGCTTGGGCAACATCGAGGTATGTCTGGCCTCAAATTCTGTTATTCCACACAGAAAGCTTTGATGAAAAACTTCACCAGTGACTTTTTGGCACTCCCCAAATTGTTAAAAGGCACTCCAAAAGGGAGTGCCAATATCAATCCCTATATGGACGTGATATTGACACTCCCCTTATTGATATGATATTGGCCTCCCCTTTTGGAGCGCCATTAACAATTTGGAGAGTGCCAATATAAATTTTCTTTTTATAAGATTCAACAGCGGTGAACATAAGGTTGTAAAACCTTGGCGGCACCATTTTCTGTTCTATGTTTCTTTAGGAAAACACAGAAAACTTGGTTTGGTGAAATGTTTCAGAAAACATTTTTTCAGAATTTCGAAATCCATCTGTTTCTCAGAGGAAAACAAAATGGAGGAAACAAAATCAATACCAAAGAGGCCACATTTCGTTTCTGTTGCATTGTCAAAACCAATGTTCTCGTATTTATTCACATCAGTGTGTATATACCTGAAGGACAACAGCTGATGTCACTTCTGAGAAGCTGAGGTCAGGATATGGCATGTCACAGCAGTATATCTCCCACAGGCAGATACCAAAACTATACACGTCGCATTTCCTGTCATATGAGTTTCCATTTAGAACCTGTACCATTTTCCAAGCCGATATAAGAAAGGAGAAGAGCAAAAACATGATGTGTAAATAGTAGTTTCATACATATACAAAGCTAGCACAAACACACACACAGAGACACACACAGAGAGCAAACCTCAGGGGCCATGTAACCAAGGGTTCCCGTCTCGCCAGTCATTTCGTTAGGATTTGAAGCCTCAACACGAGCAACCCCAAAGTCGGCTATTTTAAGTGTCCGTGTCTTGTCCAATAGCATATTTTCTGTCTTCACATCTCTGTGGACAATCTTCTTTGAATGAAGATAGCTCAACCTGTAAAACAATGAGAAGAGTGGAGCAGTTTTGGTAAAGCTCAAGTTAAAAATCAATCGGAATGCCAAACCCTGCAACATCTATGAAAAATTATTACTTTTGAAACTTAAACAACGAAATACTACCAGAGGGAGATCGAGAGTTTTACCCTCTTGCAAGATCCAGAGCTATTTGGATGACTACTTTAAAAGCTAGCTTCCTCCTCCTGTTTTTGATAAGGAAAGATTTCAGTGTACCCCCAGGAAGGTATTCAACAACAACACAACAAACATTTCTCGGCATGTCCATGTGACCATTATCTGTCTGTATGTTGAGCTCTGGCGTGCCCAATGTAGCCCCGATGAACTGCAAAATCAATCCAGCGAAAAAATGGTGAGTGCGATTCTCTGATAAATATCTATGACCCTTGCCCAGTCTTTAGTGAAGTTCTTGTCAGGATTTGATAAAACTAGCCACCCGGGTTTTAGCGGATTGTCCCCAAGGAACTGAACTTGAATGACTTGTGCCTCATTTTTGGATAAGGTTTTTTAATACCAGTCCGTCTTCACCATATTATCTTAGGTTCAGGAGCTTGGTTATGAGGGGGGAAGGGTTTTATGGCACCCCCCCTCATCCGGTTCGAAGACCGGTCTCTACTAAGCATCTGTGGGATTTACAAGATGTTTATCATTCAACTTTAATCATGTAAAGGGGATGTGGGAATGGGAAACAAGTAAACAAGTACTCAAACATAAACTAAGTGACGGTGGATGCTTGTGCTCTGTATGCTTATGAAATGAAGACATGATATGACAAGATAATCTAGAATAAACAACCATGAAATAATGGACTAAAACAGAGACAAGAATGTTAGACAAAGATCAGAAGCAACAATATAAGATATTAGGGAAATGGGGACTGTTCTGAACAAAAACCAGTTTTTGCCTCTATAATGGGTTTGAGCGCTCAAAGTACCACCTTTGAGCGCTCAAAGAGGTTGCTTTGAGTGCTCAAAGCTGACACCCATTTTGATGCTCAAAAGTTTCTTATGGCTCATTTACCTAGTGCCCTTTCAGAGACAATGGCCTTCTTGTTCTTATTGGAAAGATCAAAATATTCAAAACAAGGCAACATGGGGCGACTACTAGCTAATAATCTAGGAAACATGTTGCACAGCACTGACTTCCTACGATGCGACTCCATTCCTCCCGCTCTGTCTACTAGTTGACTATGCATGCAGTCTAAACAAGGAAAACAATTGTTGCCTCAACCCTCAGCATGGAATAGAGTGTGGTAGCAAGAACTTCAAGATAATTGGAAATATGTGACAAATCTTAAACATGCTAGGTTTTCTTTGAAAGGAAAATGGAAATAGAGACGAGCTATGTTATGCATCATGCTTCCTTGTACAGTTGTACCTCACAATTTAGCCAAGTTTTAAGTTTCCAAAGCCCTGACAATTCAGCAAGTCATAAGGGCTAACTGATTCTAACTTCTTGTTCGACGAACAAACTTATCTTAGAATGTCTTTCAAGACTAACTTACCAAAATCTAAAGTTTTTCCTATGCCAATACAAGTTTTCTACACCTCCAAAGAAGAACACACATGCAAACATAAGAGAATGAAGTTGAGGCCTAGTTGGTACCTTTGTTACATTGGGATGATCGAGTTTGTGCCACACAACAACTTCTTTCGTAAAATCTGCTCTTAGTGACGCTATTTCTGTGTCTGTCCTTTGACCCTCTTCTCCCCAGTCAAGAAGCTTAACTGAGCATCAAAGGAAGAAAGGGACTCAAGGATAATGAAAGTAACGACAAAGATCTTGCATTTACTTTCAACCATCAAAAGCCACAATAATAAATGAGAATAAAATCTAATCAGATAGCTAAACCAGTCCACGCGATCTGATATTAACAGGGCCTAAGTGATATACAAGCAAAGCATGTGATCTAGACCGTGGATATCTTACCGATTTCACCTTCTTCTTTTTACCAGAGAAACGTGCCCAGAGACAAACTCTAGCAAGAGCATCCAAAGCTAGAATATCAAGTTAATCAATAGGGGAAGAGACAACCCAATTAGGAGGAAAACAACCTCTGAATTGTGGAGAGGCTAGAGCTAATCCATTGCCTTTCCTGGATGTCCAAGACAGCTGTCAACCACATGAACGAACCATACCTCTAATATACATGATCATGCTGGCAAAACCCCATGGAGTAACAAGTTTGGATACTCCCAAAAGAATAACTTCTTTGTTATCACTCTCAATTCACACCAACTCCACATTGTTGCTCCTTGCAGTTAGTTGCAATATGGTATTGGTTCAACTTGTTAACTTTGGTATTCAATTGGTATCTGAATAGCTAGCTACCTACCCGGACCAAGTGGATTCCCCAACCCAATCCAGTAGCTTTTCTCTCATTTTAACTCCACCGTACATTTTTTTCTCACTGGGTTAGATTTCCGAGAGAAAGTTTGGCTTTTAGAATTCTTCAATCATTAAAAATAAATATAAAAAAAATACTTGTCGAAAACCAAACCGAGCCTTAAGTTCCAATTGATTCTAGTCGGCTATGTGAATCCATTTTCTCCATCAAACTCTGTCGAGAGCATCATATTCCGTCAACAAACCTAGATCTTAACCGAACTACCACCGCTTCTAAAGAAACTTTTGGTATATCTATCCGTTCAATGTTACCTTTGCCATAACCATATCACTTCATCCTAAAACATGCCCAAACCACCTTAATCTATTCTCTCTAGAACATCCCATGCTAACCCACAAAAGGCAATTACCCCGAGTCAGAAGTTCATATTTCACCACAATGTGAGCTCCAATTGTATCTCCAAATTCCAACTATTTCCCGTTCCACAAAATGACTTAAACTGAATAAGTCAGTGGAACTGGCCTATGGAGTGTAATTGAGTTGACGTGTTGCGAGAGAGTGGCATGTCTCGTAGACTGCAATAAGTCAGTTTTGTCAAACACTCACCAGTTAACTCGAGACTAAAAACCAGAATATATCCAAAACCCAAATAGGTATTCCTAGATTCGTAGACGAAAATTCGAAATGGGTATTTTCAGAACTAAAATTAGAGACTCCATGTGTGTGTGTGTGTGTGAGAGAGAGAGAGAGAGAGAGAGAGAGAGACCTGCGACGTCAAGGCCGTCGTAGAAACCGCGGTGGACGGTGCCGAAGGTGCCACGTGCAATGGCGGACTTGATGATGAGCTTGGAAGGGTCGATTTCCCATTCTTGTCTAGTTGCGGGCCTCTTCACATTACGGTGATGATGATTCTCTTCTTCTCCTCCTTCTTCTTGCTTTTTCTTGTTCTTTTCCATAGTCCATGCTCTGCTCAGATGCCTCTGAAGCTGCTCGTCTAAGCTCTTCAGATCTATCTGATCTGCCCTCACAAACCCTTCATTTCCTTCCATCATCCTCTCTCTCTCTCTCTCTCTCTCAAGCTCTTTCTCACACTACCTAGTTCTCTGGTATGAATATAGAGCTTTATTAGTATATGTTTGGAGGATTATTGAATGTTGGATTCAATGAAGGGGGCAACGGCCGAGACAGAGTAACTGCCGTTGCTGGGGTAGTCTGCAGCTAGTATTTCAGAGCAAAGGCCCGGGATCCTCTGTCCCCTATTTCTGTCCCCATCTCTCTGTACCAGTCTTTATGTAGTGCCATGTGTCCATAACAAATCTCAACCGTTCAAAGCAAACATGCACTTAACGCCGTCATTTGGAATTAACTCTTGAAGAACTCTACCGCCGTGGCCACCGATGAACACCTCTACAATCTCCACGGTAGACTACCCATTTGCTGCCATTCTCTCCGGCTTGATTGGTGAGGAACTATGGTAAGTATTGCCACCATGATGATTAACGAAATAAGTGCAGCAGCTGTGATGGCCATGGCTGCAGATTCAGCATCTGCCCGCTTCCATTTCTTCCCTCCTTACCGTTTCATATTACCAACAAATCAACAATTCATAAGCTTTCTTTATTAGTAATTGGAAGATGACAAAAACCCTTTAGATTTGGGGTGACTTTAGACTCGACTCAAATAATTTTATTGCTTCATCTGTTTTTCGGATCTAGAGTTCTAGTATCCAATTCTGGGTTTGTGTTCAGAAATCTGAGTCTATCTGTTTCTTTTAGGTTAATTAATTGGATGAGGTGAGGACACATTTGCATTCACCGGAGCAGATGAGACCAAGATAGAGTTGAGTCGACTCAACTGAGAATGGATAAACGAGTCATGACTCATCTGAGTGTGTTTGAGAGAGAGAGATGGAAGAGGATTTTTTTTGAACTGCGAGATGGAAGAACTAACGGAGTTAAAACATGTCAAACAATAAACAGGTGGCAGTCTTATAGCTATGGGACAGAGAGAGAGGACAGATAAAAGGGGACAGGGGATCCGTGGCCCAGAGCAAAAAGTAAAGAAAATTGATGTGGATATTTTCATATTTTGGCACAAATTTTTTCAATCTCGGCAGTCCAAAACACTTTTGAACGGTCTAAATTTTAATAGACTTTTTAACACTTTTGGATGGCCGTAATGAAGCATGGCTAGTATCACGCAAGGCATCACGTGATACCCGCTTGGCATTGAAAAATTTATTGTAAAATACTCGCACGTCTTATAATTCTCGCTCTCCCAAATTTTGTACAGTGTGTTTAATATGTTTTCGCTATGTAAGAAAAAATCATGTTCACACATTTTTTCAAAAGAGGCAAACACATCTATTTACGTAGATATATTTTTTTTATAACTAGATGTCTGAGCCAATTATTCAAGCAAATATGAAGTTTATAGGAAATAATGAAAAACAGCAACTGTAAAGGAAAAAAAAAAAACCCACTAATGATGGAAAATTGGAAATTCCAAAATGTATAGTGTGAGATGTGATGGTATCTCTGTTCGGAGAGTAAGATTGAGTTTTCGCTAAGGGATTTTTGATATTTTCTCATAAGTCATTCTACTAACATACATCAACTGATTTGATAACTTATAATTTAAGAATTAGAAAAAAACCAAAATGTGTAGTGTGAGATGTGATTGTATATATGTTCGGAGAGTAAGGCAGAGTTATCACTAAGGGGTTTTTGGTATTTTCTCACAAGTCATTCTCCTCACATACATCAACTGATTTGATAACTTGTACTCTAATAATACAGAAAATACCACAGTTTAAGCTCATCCGAACTGTCAAAAAGATAACCGGGGTCCATGTAGTGCCAAATCTAAGTCGTTCGTTCAGTAACTAACAGTCCAGATATTACATGTAAGATAGCATTTGAAATCTATACCACTAAAAATACTTTTCGACTCAGATTGAACACTACAACTCCATTTCCCAAAAAGATTTCGTCCTATTGCAATTGAACAATTGGTAAGTATATCTACCGTCTGTTCAGCTAGAACATGTGCTGCCGGTTATACTTGTTCTTTGCTGTGTGGGCACTTGGATTTGCATCTCTCTCTCTTCATCGTCGTCATCCATGAGTGCACATGGATCATGAAGTCAGTCTGGTGTTTCTTGACCCACCTGGTCTCCTCCTCGTTTTGATAACCAGACTATGAATGGTGTGATTCGTAAGGTGATGAGATTAGGATAGAATTTACAATGACAAAGGATTGTACCTCCTCTAGGGTTGTGTTGGATGGCCAGAATCTTGAGTAGGAATAGGAATGTAATTACCGGGAATCAAATTCCCTGGAATTTCTTTGGGTTGGAATAGGAATGTAATTGAATTTGATACCTGGAGTAATTTTATTTCGGTATTTGGATTAATTCAATAATCTTTCGCCGGAAATAATTATTTTGGAAATTTATTGAAGTCAACATTTCTTTTTTCTTATTGAATGAGCCAGGAATATGAGATTCTCATGGGGTAAGGATGAATCATATTCCCACTCAGTCTAGGAATACGATTCCTTATTGAGTATGTCATCAGGAATCACATCCATGTTCCTGTCTCTTCCAAACGTAGCAATCATAAAAAGAATGACATCACATTTCCATTCCTGTCTCTTCCAAACGATGGAATCATTGAAAGAAGGGATCACATTCCCAATTCCCTCGAGATTACCGCCATCCAAACTGAGCCCTAATTTCAAACCATGTTTGTTTTCAACAGTATTAGACTTTGAGATTGGATTATTACTCCTAACCTCATGTTTGTTTGAAAAAGAGAGGATGTGATTACAAAAACTAAATTGTCAATTTTGCCCTTGACTATTTCCTTATTTTGTATGAAACTTTTACAAGTCAATAAGGCTAATTTTGGCATGGATTATTTGTTCATCTTCATTCATTTCTTATTTTTATTTTTTTTTCATTTTATAGTTTTGCGTCATTTTTTTTGTTTGTTATTTAAAAAAATAGTTTTTAACATAATTTTATACTTTTTAGATTTATTATTTAAACGACTGCAACTTTGTCTTTCTGAATTAGTCCTCTTGGGATTGGATTACGAATACCAAGTCTCAAGGGTATTACAAATTCCCCTATGGGCCTCACTGCTAATCTCATTAGACTAATAGTCCGGACCTATTTTGGATTATCAAACCAGGGATTGGGAAGCCTCTAAGGCTCAAGAGAGTTATCAAAATGGGGCAATGAGCTCAAATCCTCTTAGACTGGACGGAACAGTCCAAATTAATTAATTGGAGCAAATGTAATTACAACAAATTGATGACACCGTCCTGTCTAAATTAAAGATGGGTGAGAATCCAATTCCATCTTTAATTTATGCACACAACCATCTGTCTCCCTCTCTCTCTCAACGTGGTTCCAATGAGGTTTCCAGATAGTGTACTTTTATGCAATAATGCAAAGCCAAATCAAACTCTTTGTTCTCCAACTACTTTTCCGTTAATTTAATGAATAAAGTAGACCAGTTGTGGTGTTATCCAATTCTCCAGGGGCACGACAACGGGCCCTTTATCCAACACATATTTGGTATGGAGTCCGAGACAAGTGTGTAGGTTCCACTCTAATGTGTGACAGATAGAAGGCCTGTGGTACTAAATAATCTCTCTGGGTTTAGACTAGTTGTCTAAAAAGACACGTTATTTAAGTTTAGATTACCCCTTTTGTTTTAGAGATATACAACGTACACAGATTTTATATGCATAGATTCAGAAATATATATATATATATAGGTAAATCTTCTAGTAAGGACTCCCGTTAATAAGAAAAATGAAATTTTTTCACGTTAAAAATTGTTTTTGGGAAATCCGAACCGTCCAATGTATTCAGAAGGTGTTTTCAAAAGTCCACGCGGAAAATCTTCAAAAAAAAAAAATACCGGGAAGGCTTTGATCCAAGCAGTTTTTCGCAAAACTGGACGGATCGGATCGTCAAAAAAATGCTCGGATCACGGAGGTCTGGAAGTCCGGAGTCCGGACTAGAAGTGGAACCTATATATATATATTCAATATTGTTTAACGCACGTGATCTCTAAGAAAAACAAGGAGTTACAAGTGTCTGGATGATATGGTTGTTTTTTTATAGTGCTAGTAATGGGAAAATTCTAATGGTCGTTTATAGAGTGGTAGACAGCATCAATTTTCATGTCAAAAGTGTGGAAGATTAAAAAAAGATAGAAACATCCACAAGGGATGTGCAATAATGGAGGAAGCATATGGGTCTTGTATAAGGACGGAGTCAGGATTTTACTTTTGTGGTGACAAAAATATATATACTTAAAAAATTTAGTGGTGGCGAATCTATGTAATGCAAGGATAAATTTTTATTGATAATTGCATTTTTTGAAAATCTTGTTGTGGCGACCGCCACCACTCGTCCCCCTTTGGCTCCACCCTTGGTCTTATATGAGGAAGGTTAAATATGGGGACACTTATAGCTAGGCAAAAGCAATGCAAAGTACTATTCCCTTTTCTCTTCTACTTACATTTCATGTGAGTATATGTGTTGTGAATGAAAAAATTATTAGGTCTTCTTGGGGCATCCCTTGGTAAGGGGTGCCCCAAACCTCTTAACACTGGCGGTGCCCCAATGCTCTTAACAACACACATGTTGTGCCATGCCTTTTCTTGCCCAGTGGCAAGCTTATTTCATTCCCTCCTCATCTTGGACACCATGCCACGCCCAAGGCGCCAAGTGTCGTGCACAAACCACTCGACACTTAGCACGAAGCACGGCTCGTGTGCGCGTGATTCATGCCTAGTGTCACACACGCCGGTTCGTTATAGTTGGTTTATAAGCATTTGGTGGCAGGAAGAAACATAACCTCCACTAAGTGTATGGATCACACAAGAATGTGTGGTGTTAAGAGGTGTTAATGCACCACATGACGGTGCCCAAGACTAACTGAATAATTCTCCAATGAATGTCACCCACTTTCTTTGAAAAATCAGATCACTACATTATATTGAAGTCCAACAACATTCATGGGGCCCCAAGAGCAATAGGCTTAAATGCCAATGTAGGGAAAAAGAAACCCCATAGTCACATGCTGTCTTTCACAGCAAAATTGGTGGGAGGTATAGTCATGTTACCATTGTCTGAGATGCTTGTTTTTGTGTTTTGGTATCACATGGGGCCCCAAATGCCAATGTAGGGAAAAAGAAACCCCATGTCTTTTCACAGCAAGTTTTTGGGTTTTGGTATCGATCTTTCAGAAACGGGTCCTCTCCAGTAACTGTTTCCGACAACCCTCACAATTGTAGGTCCACAAGAGAGAACCTCTGACCGATGAGTCTCACTCTCACCACAAGAGAGAACCTAAACCCTTAATTTTAGGACATGTGAATGGTGTCCAACGCCAGAAGGGTTCTTCATTCTTGTACTCAAGTAGGAACAATTTCTACCGACACAAACATGTGAGGATTCTCACAACAATAAATGAAAGTTTCTAGCCAAACTCATACAATGCCAAAACTAAGATGAACAATGAGAAGATAGTTTCTACTGCTGGTCCATTTGATTTACCAAAACTTCGTTTCACTGTCTAACCCATCCCACAGCGCAAACCCTCAATTTAAATGGGGCCCCGCTAGTAGACGGTGAGATTGGTCTCCAAGATTATCCGAGATATGGCCTGGTTATCCGAAAAGAAAAAAAAAAAGACAAAAAACCTCGGGCCCCAAGTTGAGTATGAAAACTTTTAAAGTATTTGGAAGCACCTTTAAAACCACCCTTTCTTCTAATCAAAGCATGCTCTTTCTCGAATATAGTACTCTATGTCCCAATTCCATGATGTACATTTCAAATTCAAGAAACAATTAGTATTTGGTACATAGTGCTTTCATTACCTAAAGGTATCAAACAGCCTGACTATAACAATCAACAAAGGAATGAGTAACATGAAAGGAGAAATAGTAAGCCACTACCATTCTTCTTCAGATTAACACCATAAATTCCGGTGGAATATCTTGAAACTGTAAGATCATACAAAACTCAAGCATACACTTCCCCACACAAATAGAACGTACTATTCTTTTTGCATGTCCAAACAAATTATTCCGTGATTGATGAAGAGAAAAGGAAAACTGTCGAATTGTATCTTCCTGGGTTCCAGGATCCATGACCATGTCGATGAATATGAAGGCCATGCTATAGTGGAGTTGCAAATCCTGTCACAACACAACAGACTCCAACGTGATGTTGCTTTTTAAAAATCCATGTACTAAATCCAATATAATTCAAACAATTAACAAGCATGTCACAGAAGAAAGACTTAAGATTTCCCATAATTCATCATATCTATGTGACTGAAGTCTTTTAGATAACTATGATTCCAAGTCATCTGCTTAACAAAGCCTTTGGAGTGAGAACCTTGGGTCTAAACTTCATGAGCGAACAGTACTAGACAGCAGATTAAAAAAACAGTTCTAGACAGGAAAAAACTAAATTCATCTGGTCCTTAGAACTCGCCTACTGAAAAATTAAACCTATGGCGGTCTGTTGCTTTTAAGCAATTCACCACCTCAAGTATCATGCTTGTTGAGGTTCTATCATAAAACTTTTTTGGATGGTTAACGATGAGTTTTAGTTAAAACTGAATGCAACTTGACGCCTTTCCTTCCATCAACGTCAACTAGTTTGAAGTCGTTTATAACAAGAGGATATGAATAAAACCCCATTTTCTGAGGAACATATGGCAATGCACAAAAAGGAAAGTAGGAAACACAAGGATGGATGAATGCTATAACAAAATGACCAAACCAAAAACATTGTTTAGTATCTCTGTGCCAAATTCATAGAACAACTCCCCAATGCATTTTTTAGTCAGAAATTGAAAGGATGAGGACGGTACCTTCAGAAAGACAACCCCATTGGCCAACCTTTGATGACAACATGGAATTGAGCAAGGCAGAGGCAGTAGCAGAGTGCAGAGGCATCAACGAATCTCCACAACCCAATTCCACTGGCATCCTACATTCACCATTCACAAACCACATCTGAGTAAAATTATAACAATCCACCAATAGACTACATTCTCAGACTAATAGAGAGGAACTAAGACTACAGACCCATCTAAGAGAAAATCCACCGATGAGCCATTTAGGCTGTCAAAATCAAAATTTGACCCAAGACAATACGACAAATAGTGCTCCACCCGTAAGCCAAAGTCAGTGTCAGAAGATCACAGTCATCTTTGGTGCCAAATTTGGCAGTAAGTTTGGCTATGCGAAATCGATCATATCATCGAGGTCAATGTCAGTCTATCAAACAATGAGATATTTTAATTCAATGGTCTGAAGTTTAGATTGTGGCAAAATAGAACCAAATAGGTGCAATAAAATTCCTATTTTATATTTTTAATCCTGCAGTGATCACAAATTAGCTCCAAAGATTCATCTAAGAGCATCTCCAGCCGTTACTCTTTAATTGACTCAAAAGTCAAAACCAAATTTTGAGTAAAACCACTCTAAACTCACTCTAGCCCTCCTTGACTCAAACTCGTACTAGATTGAGTTTTACACAAATTTTTTAACCAACTCAAGAAATTCTTAAGCTTCTTTTCCCTTCATAATTTACAATTACGCCATTAGCGAAGCTTGTATTCAAATTTTTGCTTAGATTTCATTTGTCCAATAGCGTGCTCCATACCCAATGAGGCTTTTGCTCAAATCTGAGTGAAATTTTGGGCAAGGCCCGGAGATGCTCTAATGCAGAAAAAGATCATAGACATATATACATATGCAACATGTATTAGTAAAGATGAACCTTGTGGAGAAGAAGGGATGGCGAGGGCGAGATAGGCGGGAGGAAGGAGCAGGATTCGATGGTGCTAGCCCACCGACGCTAGATGTCCCTGAAGAGACCAACGGTGGTGATTGGGTTTTCCCGCTACGACTCAGCGAAGCTCTAGCAGCCGCCGTTGATCTCTGCAACAGCCTTCTTGTAGAAATGGACGCCATTTTCTCTTCTGCTAAATTTTTTCTCACTGGTTTCCCCTTAAAACCTCCGTAATATTCAAAATCAAGAGATCTAAAACCCTAGCATATCGAGTCGGGTCAAGATTGGCGTCAAACCTGGCCCATTTTGTAAAGATAGGGCCAAGCGGCCCGGATTAACATTCGGTTGCAATACTTGATTCGGCCCATCAACGACGAAATTAAAACGAGCCGAACACAAGACGAATAAGTAGTTTGTTCGAGCTTAGTTTCGAAACTTAATAAGTTGTACAAAGATTGTTTTTATCTTAATTTTTTTCAAATAACCACTCTCGATGCGAATGAGCTTTTTGACGAGCTAGTAGCTTGGTTTTTTGACATGCTTTGAGTTGGAAGAAATACATCCAGTACAATTTTATTTGCCATTTTTAGATATTTATTAATTATTAGTTGCTTGGTTTGGTTTGGTTCGGTATTACAATATTTATCTGCCATTTTTCAGTGAAATTTCTAATGAACAATTGAGCTCAAAACATGTAAAACGACACAACTACATATATATATATATATGCATATTTATTTTTTATCTGGTTTGATGGTCAATGTCCGGATTAATTTACGCCCACCTCGACTAATCTCCCCCGGTCCGGTCATGGACAATACACGCCAAGACTAGGGAATTTATGACAAATTATTACTATTACTTTCTTGCAATCTGACCTCGAGACTCAAACCCTAGTCATTAGTCAATTATATGGAGAAGAAACTCCCAACCAACCGAACTAACCCTAAAGCTTAACACATAAGTATATGATGATTGAAGAACGGGGCAGTCCTTTTCTCAGAATCTGAAACATGTCTAACAAGACCTGAGCCAATTTGCCTTGGGGCGAGCCATGCGACTCAAAATAAATGCATTTTACATCCTTTTAATTTCATGCTTCAATTTTGTGAGAAAACAGATAATTTGCAACGAGCTATTTCGGAGAAACTTTGGAAAAACAAGAGCAACCAAGCAAATGAATGGAAATAGATAGCAAGAAGAGATGCCAATAGTGGATTGGGGGATGGTGCTACACTACGTAGTGCGTCAAACTGACCATCCATTCCGACAATGAACGGCTCGAGATTTAATCCGAGCAATGAATTTAATCCGACCGTCTCTTGTTTGGATTAAATCCGAACCATGCATTGTCGAAATGGACGGCTGGATGTAGTGCACTACATTGTGTCACGTTTTGTGCACTAAAGCCAATATTAGATCAATAATGCAAAGAGAAACCACATTATACCAACTACATAAAGTTGCACAATAAAACACTTTACCAACTCCATTTGCATTTTGCGCAATACACATACACACAAAACATCCATAACAAACAGAAATCCATGTGGACCATGTCTTTATCTTAACATAAACAAGCTACCAAATCAAATATCTTTCATCTCATTGGATTATTATCACAGCAAGTGGTAGAATTCTTTTCCCCTTTTTTCTTCTTTTTCCCCCCAGTTGCCTTGACAAACCCACCAAGGGACAATCGGATTTTGCTGTAGACCTAAAGATTTTTCTTCCTAAACAAGAACTTCACCCAGGCATCGTATGCAAATCGGATGACCTGGAAACAACTTAGCTATCATTTTGCAAATATCTTAAACCAGAAATCCAAATCTTGCCTGATTCAATTGCTTGGCCCGAGAGTAGTTGCAGTGACCCTCATTTCCATGGGTCACTCTTCCACCACATTTACGAGCTCGTATTCCACCAGTGACAGATTATTCTCCTCATTAACGGTGAAGCTGGCTGGTTCAGTCACTTCTACACGACCCCACTTGTCCACCGCAAGCCTCATTGAGCCCTTGAACATATCAATCTTTGCATTGCGAAGAATTACAGTGGAATCAGGCTTCATCAAGTCAACTGCATATAAAGACACACAATAGTTAAACTCAACCAAACTCGGCAGAAACTTCCCCTAAAAACTATCAGATGCAAAAAAATAGTCAAACTCAACCTAACTCAGCAGAAACTCCCCTAAAACTATCACATGCACATCACATCCTATGCAATTCTCAGTGTTTGGGGGCTAAATTTCTATCAGAGTTGAAATTTTACGTATCATTCTGAAGTTTGCATGGCAAACAAAAGTGGAACCAACATTCTTCAAAATCAAGAAAAGGTAGATACTGCTGTTACGGTGGGAAATAAGCGGCTGATAGCATAGGGCTGATTAAGAGTCATTATAAGGATTTGCAGCAGGCAACGTAAACTAGATTGCAAAGGCAATTAGGCATGTTATATCAAAGGCCCAAGACAGTGCAATAAAACAACTTGGTGAATGTGTAAAAACAACAAAAACAAGGAACCACCAACCATAATGAGCAGCAACAGCGGAAGCATATGGCCGGTAACTGTACATGGCATTTTAAAAAGACCATAAGGGCAGACACCATAGTTGTCAAATCGTGAATCGAAAAAAAGGCCTGGTTGAGAATCGTGAATCGAATCGAATCGTGAATCGCTCCGATTCGGTCATTTTTTTTAAAATGCATAAAAAATTAAGATTTCAAGTTGGAATCAATAAAAGAATTGTTGCATAAGCTAAATTGATGATTATGTGGTCTAAATAGGATAAAAAAATGGGCAGGTAACAGCCAACAAGTCATAATAGTTTGGAGTGGGAGTGGGTCGGTGATCTTAAAAATCCAAAATAAAAGGGTCAGTGGGATATATGAATATTATAGTAGAAACTGGGATAGTTAGAGGTGAGAGTGGAGAATATAATATCATATATGTGGGACCTTGAGAATATAATAAACATATTTTGTGATAGTGGACAAATAAAAGCTCATTTTAATACCTGGTTAAAATTCTAAATGGACAACAAATAGTAAGTTCTTCAGTTCGACGAAGAAGATCGACAACCAGCTCTGCATATCGACTAGCAGCTCTGAATTCTTCGACGTCCAACGAAATCTAGTGGAGACTTGAAGCTCTGTTCTCTTCGATTGAGACCCAGATGTGTGTCAAACTCAAGCTCTGTTTTCTTGATCGAGGCCCCGCAGGTGTGTAAACCCCTTAATTTCTTGGACGACGCTGTTTGAATACCCAAATCGATCGACTAATAGAGTTCGAATTCCACTTTTGACCCTTTGTATTGTGTAAAAAACAACATAAAAGTCCGAAATTTTAGTTTATTTCCGACCTGACCCATAATTGAAGTATGAACTGTAAAATAAAACGAATCGTACGATTCATGCGAGACTCGTGCGATTCTTGCGATTCGAGAATCGATTCTTCGATTCAGACCACGATTCTATACCTTTTGCGATTCTATGTATCGGTTCGCATCGTTTACCTCCCGAATCGAACCGAATCATACGATTCGAATCGAGAATCGTACGATTTCAACAACTATGGCAGACACATTTAACCAATTCTAAGTTTCAAACTAGCATCATGTTCGATTTTATTGGGGTAAATGAGAGAGATTTCACTCTGATATTTCATTTCAAAAGAATTAAGTAGAGGTGACATCTCTGACTCACAATGCAAGACAATAACTAACAGGCTAATTAAACGAACGAAGAGACTTCATGAGCGTCGAATACTACAAAGCTCAATCTGATATAGACCCGCCCTACAAAAATAGGTGCTTTACAAAATAATGCCCAAAGCTACTACCTGCTAGGAAAGAAAAAAGCGCAACAGATTGGTAAGTATGGGAAACAGTCCTTAGTTCCCCATAGTCCCTTACAATGATTTTCATTATCTTAACAAGAGGAAGGACAGGAACAAACCAAACCAGCGTGATTTACAATGAAAAACCACACTGGAAAATCATACCTTGGTCATTCCTTGCAGTAAACAGAATTGTCCCAGTTTCATCACCAATCAAGCACTCAGCAATCCTCATTTGGCGTACTTGAGGGCCATCTGGGCGGCCTTTCTGCAATACCATATTCGCACTAACAACCTTTACAGTCAGATTATGTCCACTGGTGCCAGGGCGCAGCTGATCAACTTTAGTAAAAACTGGTTTCCTCATAGCTGATTTTGTTTCAGCCATTCCTAACCACCATAAGAACATCAAATGAACAGATTAGTGATTTATCCCTTGTAATTACTGAAACTTGAATCCCTCATTCTCAAAATGTGAGTGAGGAACTATTCCATGCCACAAGTTACGCATGACAGGAACAAAAAAATCTAACAAAAAAACACAAGCACCACAAGAGCATATACAGGGAATCATAAAAACATCAGAACCAATCTTCACACCTCATGGTATACACATTATTTAGAAGCATCATCTAATTTATCCTCTGATTTACCATTATGTTCTATAAAAACAAATGCATCCCATTGAAGACTGCAATTTGTACATGCCTTAAGAAGATGAAACAAAAGCTATACAATTGCTAAAGAAATTAAACAGGGCCAATTATTAACATTCTTACAACATCTATTTATCCATTGTCTGATCGCTAGGGATCTCTAGGTTGTGATTCTTTTTTGGTGGGACATGTCACGGATTTTACCTTTGACGGCAGTGGAGCTAATTCAAGAAAGGTATGGGGCTAGAGTCGATAGAAGGGTAGAGTGGAGAGAAGAAGAAAGAGGTTTCGAGGTTGATTCTGTTATGTTTGATGTTGTTCATTTGGAGAGAGAAGAATCATACAGTAGATATTTTGACCGGTCGAATGTCATCACTTAAAATTCAGAGTCTTTCCCTTTCTAGTTTGTTTACTTGGGAGTCGAGGAACTGTAAATTAACCCTCGATCAATTCTTGATATGTTATGTATTTTCAGCGTTCAGAGAGGCATATAGGCTCTATATATTGCTTGACCTCTTTTGGTTTCCCTAGTTGAGTTCTTAATAAAAAAATTGCTCACAAAAAAAACACCAAGTACCTCAATAAGATGAACATACAACAAAACTAGCCTGGATCACAGCAAAAACTACATTCCATGCCGCATATAATCACAAAAAACAACTGAACACAAAATCGCAGTGAGTGAAAAATCCGTAGGCGAAGTTGTAAACATGATTTGGTCATATTCAAACAATGCAATTTGGAATAGAAAGAGAACAACAGATTATCCAAACTTCACCTGATTATACAAAATCAAAACCCTAGGATCGAAGACGTTAAGAAAATTAATCATTGAATCAGATTGAATTTGGAAATAAACATCAAAACTGATTGAAGTTGATTACCTTTGTATGTTATCGATCGACGAGGAGGAGCAAGGTAGAGAGAGAGAGAGAGAGAGATCTGCTTTTTTCCGGTGTTGGTGAAATGTATATGGTGAGTCGGTGACCGTCGAATTCGCTTTTCCTAACGAGAAAAAGGCTAATGAATTGATAACCGTTGATCTTCCGCGCTTTAAGAGCAGATCTCAACCGTTCAGGCTTTGGAGTATGGGGGACGGCAAACGCGTTTGTCGTGTCGTGTCACTTTTTTTTTTTGTCGTGTCACTTTTGTTCGGAGGATCTTTCTTTTTCCCTCTTTTGGCAACCACGCGCATGTGTTTTTTTTGTAATTATTGTACCATTTTATTCTCTTTTTCTGGGAAAAAAAAAGAATTAGATCGATTGGCTTGCCTGCCTCACTGCTTCGGGTGTTTTGGTTTTTAATCAAGATAAGTTTTTTACTAGTGTGTAGGGATGCAAACGAGATGACCCATTCTTTAGCCATGAGAGGTAGTAGTAATCTGGGTGCCCGTACATGGGAAGACTACCATCCTTTGTGATTTTCTAGTCTTTTTATTAAAGACGAATGCTATATCTTGGTGTTTATTTGTTTCTTATCAACGAGGTTGTTTTCATTTTGACAGGAAAAAAAAAAAAAAAAGTACGACTTATCAGGTTAGAAAGCCTAACAACGCCTTTTCCTTTACCACTTAACCGATAGCAAACGATAAAATTTGAGTTGTGATTCTCCAAAATTTCAACAGAAAATTGAAAAAAAAACATAAGTTACAAGTGTAACCGCTAGTCAAAATGTCATACATCTTATATATTTTAGCAAATTTTCAGAAAAATCGTTGAAATATGAAAATGTTTTCCGGGTTATTCAATTCAATTTCTTTGCAAAGTGAGATGAACCTTTTAAGTTATCTAGTTAAGCGCATTGCACCCATACGACGACGATAAAAGTTTGAAAGATTGCTTCTCTGAAAATGAAAGCATTTGTGCTATGAAATATGAATTGCTATAACAGCTCTACTTAATCACACAGTTGGAATAACTTCAAACTCCTTCCCAACATGTTTTCAAAT
The DNA here is from genome assembly GCA_016920895.1 of Vaccinium myrtillus. Lineage (NCBI taxonomy): Eukaryota > Viridiplantae > Streptophyta > Magnoliopsida > Ericales > Ericaceae > Vaccinium > Vaccinium myrtillus. The sequence continues at coordinate 36,225,989 of CM029274.1, forward strand.
GACTGCAAATTCTATCACCATAAGTGACACCCCTAACAACGCAATCCTTCCTATAGAAAACTGCATTATACATAGTAAAGAAGTTCATCAGATTACAACAATACAGCGTTCAATCCGTATAGATATAAATCTAAATTCCGAAACAAACACTCCAGCTGCAACAACATTTATTTCATAAGGACTTGTAATAAAAAAAGAAACTTATTTATGGAGTAACACTTGGTGCTTAAGCAGATTTATTCTTGGAGCAGACAGAACGAAGCTTTGAACTAGGGTGAAAACAGGTTTTAACGGTATTGGCTTGCTAGTTCACCTTCCTTGACAATGTAATTCTGAGGAGGAAACTCTTCTCCCTTGAAGTACCTCTCCAACATGTCCTTAACTCCTGCAGCATATCGCAACTGCACAATTTCCATTCACTGTTTCAGTTGCAAGAACGAAAAAAAAAAAAAAAAAAAAAAAAAAAAATGCTGTTGTGAAAAGAGGAGTGGTTGGGATGGTTGCAACAACTTTGGTTACCTGTGCATCAATGGTGGTGCCAGATATATGAGGAGTCATAGCTTGGTTTGGCATATAACGCCATGGATGGTCCTTTGGAGCTGGTTGAGGATACCAGACATCCCCACTGTAACCTAAGAATGGAAAAACCAAGATCAATAGGCAGTCAAATGATGGACAGCGAGCGAGACAGAGTTTGTGTTTGGATCGTGGATTTGTAGAGGGGTTTATGGAGCAAAAGGTGAATGGTGTTGGAAAGATAAGAAGCCAATGGAGTGAAGGTAAATCTTCATTATAAGTTTCATTTCTCTTGGCCACAAATCTTCAATTAAACAACAGCCAGAATGTATCTTGCAGCTCTTGCTTGTGTTGTATTTAACAAGTACAATAACTCGGCTCAAAAGAGCTCGATTTTTTGTTTTTCTTGTTTACTAAGAGCATCTTCTCCAGGGGGCTTACCAGTATCTCCAACAAAATCAAAATGTTAAAAGTCATTCTGAAACCATTAGTATTTTAGCTGATATGTCGTACAAGGAAAATCAAGTCGCTCAGATACCTGCAATATGCCCACTGGTACAGGCATCAACAACTGCTTGTGTATCCATGAGTGCTCCTCTGGAGTTGTTCACAATTAGAACTCCCTTCTTCAACCTAGCAATCCTCTCCTTGTCAAACATCCCTCTGAATCACATTGGCAGAAAACTGTTAAGTGAGATTCATATCTAAACGACGACCAGAGCAGGCTTATAGCATAAGCGAAAGAAACCGCGGTTTTGGGCCTCCAAAAAATTCTCTAAATAGGGGCCTAAAATATTTAAGGTTCTTATATATATTAGGTCCAATTATTTTTGTTTAAGTCTCTACAAATAAGAATAGGCCCACTCCAATACTTTTGCCTCTAAAAGTGCAAGAAGATTAATGTTGAAATGATAGATTTTAAAGTATTATAATGATTGTTCGTTTTTGAAACACTATATGTTTAAATTTTTTATTGGTTTTTTATGAACACTCTTGTATTGATCAATTTTTGATGCAAAATATATCGAGGCCCATTTAGAAAGTTCGTTTCGGGCCTCTAAAACTTTTGACCCGGCACTGACGACGACTTAGATTGTCATCTCTGATGGCCTAATTTAACCTTTCACTGGCCAAGTCAAGAGGTTAGATTAACTCCCTCAACTAGATAAACCCATAATTTATCAGGCGACAAAATCAGTTGCAGATGCAAAGTGTTTGCAAAATCATTAGTTACATCTTTATTTCAATCTGGACATTTTTATGTAAGATTACCAAAAAGATGAATGTTGCACTGGTATTACTTGTGCAATAAAGCTAAATATGAAGGAGAGTCCTCACTTGGTTTTCTCAGTAAGTGGTAAATTGGTGACAACAATGTCACATTTTGGAAGCATGGCATCAAGATCCTCCTCAAACTTAGCACCGGTTTCACTCTCCAAACCCGAGTCCATCTTGATCCTATCATGGTACAGAAGATTACAGTTGAAAGGCTTCAACCTTTGGAGTAAAAGCCTACCAATACGCCCACAGCCAACGGTTCCAACAGTCTTCCCTTCAAGATCATAGGCTCTATGGGCAATAGCAGCAACATTCCATTCCCCGTTAACAACCTGACGGTATCCAGGCAAGAAGTTTCGAACGAGAATGAGAATCCTCATGAGCTGATCTTCCGCGACTGAGACTGTATTGCTTCCAGTTACTTCCGCAACTGTTAGACCAGCAGCTGCAGCAGCCTTTAGGTCGACATGATCTGAGCCTATTCCAGCTGTGACCACTAACTGCAAGTTTTTAGCCCTCTTGATCCTATCGGCTGTGAGATAGGCCGGGTGGAAGGGCGTTGGAATGAGGACGTGCATATCAGGAATATGTTTCTCCAGTTCTGCAATGAGGGAAAATAGATTGCTAATAATCAGTTTTATCCAGCATACAAGTTTATGTTTCCTTAAAGACCCGAGAAAGGGAGAGAAAAGAAAAGAAATGAGAATCCTATCACATGTTTGCACGAATAAAAGAGCTGAAAATGGTGAGAAATGAAGTAAAATGATAAGTTTTTAGCAACACATTTTCTTTTCTCACCAACTCTCACAATTGTGGAAATGAGAAACCATAACCATTTCTTTTACTCATCATTTCTCACAGTTCAAAGGTTTGCAAAAGTATCAATTAAGCAAAGTTTTTGGTCTACATATTTACCACAGTTTGGTCCATCTTTGTCATCTGTAACAATGTATTGGTGGCCTTTCGACTCCAACCAGTCGCGTATCCCCAAAGCTCCCTCGGCACAACCGACGAAATTGGGATTCATTGAAGCATATTCATTTGCTTTGTAGAATACTCCAACTATCTTTTTGCTCCCAGGAGAAGCCTGTGTCATATGATAGAGACACATGAGTACTACATGAGCACATAAAGCATATCTCAAAAAATTGCAAGCCATTGTCATTCAAGAAGAGCTCTTAAAAATCATACTCATAAGAAAAACACCTCAACATTTTTCAACTTGGATCCCTATTTTTTCTTATTTTTCTGGACATCACTTGTTGGGATGAATCAAAATAATCAAATCTTTTGACCAAAATTTTGTAATGCAAAAATCACTACAACGAAAATTAACTATTGTCTAACAAATTTAATCAAACTCTTTGTCAATGGACCATGAAATTGGATCTTTTAAAAATCAACCTGTCTTTTAAAATTAGCCGAGATGTGTATAAGCTGGCCTGAACACCGTCAACAAAAGAAAAAAAGGAAAAACTATGGTAAACTCGAGGTAAATGTAGTGAGACAAAGCTAACATGTAGCAATGATGAGATGAATATATGTCATGAAAGCTTGAAACTACTACTACATTAACAGTTGGAAAACCATTATGCTGTGTAATGAGATAAAACCCAAATGCAGGGCCAAGAAAAAAAAATTCGTTGTATTTGCTTGAGATCAATGGTTTGAAACTGAAATTAAGCGAGTGTGTTACTAATTTTCGATCTCCGTTACTCGATATGAAGATGGAAGAAAGTTGGGTTGATTGCTTACATGGAGACGCCTGGTGAGAACCAATGAATTACTCGAGGAAAGAGCTTGGATTGTGGTTGAGGCAACACGCTTCATCGCCATTTCTCTCTGTGTTTTGTTCTGAGACTTTTGTAATTCAGTTGTGAGTTTGGAATGAGAAACTCTCTCTTCCTCTCTCACCTTTTATAGGCAATTTCTTAAAACCCAAGTTTGAAACAACCTTCACAGGTTTGGCCTTTCGCGCGCGCCAACTGTTTCGGTATCCTTAGGTTCCGTACCCTTATTGACAGCAAAGTAACGTCTCCACAGCCATGTCACTAATGGACCCAACTTTGTGACCCAAACTTCCGGGGAGGCTAGCCCACCACACTAGTTACGGCCCCTCGCTTAGTGCAAGGTACTCACACGGTAGGAAATCAAACTCTAGACCTTGAGGACTGCCCTCAGGCTAAGTTTTCCAAATGATAAAATCAACCATGATTTAAGTGTCTGGTAAACTCATTTGCTATAATCATGGTTGATTTTAGCAACTCAGTTGCTAAAATCATTCGGAAAACTCAGTTTGAAAGACTGGCACTCGCCTTAACTAGTGAGACAACCCCTGGGTGTGTCCGTACCCTTATCTTTACCGAGTGGGACTTTAGTGTCGGATAGCAGTGAGTGACATTGTGTAGCTAGGGGTCACGGACACTCCGGGCCAACTCCAGTTTAACCTCAGCTGCTTCTCCAGCCGCCTGGCCCGGCCCGCCTTACTCCACGTTTTAAAAGTAAAATTAAAAGGCATTTCCACAAAGGGAAAGACTTTTCGCACAAATCCATCTTTGGCCGGCCCGCTTCGGGGTCTTGCTACTTGCACAACGATAATCTATGGGTACAGTTTTTTTTTTTTTTTTATAACAAATTTGTTGTTTTGAGATTCCTCGGGGTCCCATGCGGATGATCGGAGCCGTTCATGTTTTTAAGAATGATGCTTACTTGTACCCATAATAAATTAGCTAATTCAGATATCAGAAAATACTCCATCTGTTCTTCCAATTTTTGATTCAGAATTAAAAACTAGACGATCCAATTGAGAATTTCTAGATATCCGATTTAGTTAATTTTTAGCAACTATAATAATTAGTCATTTTCCCCTATAAATCCGTGTGACTAGCATATCTGCTTCTCCATATACTAATTATTTTTCCAGTCAAGTTACAATAATTGCAATTTGATTCTCCAGATATAGAGTAATTATTTTTCCAGTCAATTTACAATAATTGCAATCCCTGTCTATCGCTTTTTCTTCTAGTGGATCACGCTTTCACTGTTATACAAATTACTCCTATTATTTTGTCGGTTCAGCTTCCCTAAGACCATCTTTAATTCAGCCCCTATGTCTCTATTTTGAGGCCTCTGCTACGGTACAGAAAAAGAAAGCATGAAAATGCATAGAAAAATGCATTCGGCGGGTGAGATTTTCACCTGTACCGAACATGTTCCCTTCTATTTTTTCCTTTAAATCTATCTTTTCAATCCTCTATTTTCACATTTTGTTTTTCCCTCTATTCACCTATAGAGATTAATAAAGACACAAAGTGTCCCATCAACTCACCAAAATGGAGAATCCAACCTTTCAGGGTGCATGTCGTCCAAATATAGAGGGTGGAGGAGTCCAATACTCAATTTTGGAGAGTTGATAGAACACTTTGTGTCACAAATCATCTCCATAAACTATATTGAAGAAATATAGCGTGGATCGGAGATGCCCAAGTAGATAATAGACACATAATGCTAAAGAGTTAAAGAGTTTCATTGAACTCTTCCCAGAGTATTAATGTAGTTTCAATGATATTTATGCATTTCACTTATAATAATACACTTTTTGTGCATGAACCACTTTCATTTGTACTGAGACAGTGCTAGAATTTAACTTAGAGATGTCCAAACCTTAGTCACATGATCCTTCAAAATGGCTTTCGCTCTTGTTCTCAATTTTCGTTCTGCGCTCGTGTTCTTAATATTCGCACTCATGAATTCTAATTGTTTGGGAGGTCCTCGCACTCACGAATTCTAGTTGTTTGGGAGGTCTTTGAAAGACGCTTCCACACTCGCGCTCCACCACCCTCGCCTGATTTGCATTATTATGTAACTTATTAGGTCCAAGCATATATAGTACGCCCTCCGTCCCAAAATGATAGTCCATTTTGAGACTGCACATCATTTTCAACTGCTTATATCTTTTAATTTATAATAATTTTAAAATTTTTCCATACCAAATTAAAGAAATAATCGAAATCTTTAATTTTGTGAGAAGAAATTCAACAAATACAATTTTTTTAATTTTTTATTCAAAAATTACACCCGGCTTCCACTTGGAACTATCAAAATGGGACGAGTGGATAATTTTACTGGGTAGATTTGTGATATACAACTGATAAGTATGCGTAAGTGATACAACCACACGTGGCAAAGCCCAAGTCGTGCTTCTCTACCCTTGGGCGTTTTGACAGGACAAGGGGTTTCACTAACGGGGTCCGTTAGTGAAAATACAACCTTTGTGGTTTGTGCTTTTCTCTGCCCCTTGCCGTTAACGAGAGGACACTTTCTTTTGAAGGCGTCCTTTCTTGGGGGTTTCTTGGGGAAGGGCACTCCGTACTAGTGCCATTGTTTTTCTTTTTGGCATTAACGTTTATCAAATTAGACACTTATATCTTTAATGTTGGCGTTGTGTCCGTTCGATACACGGGACCAAAAAAAAAAATTGTGGCTTTTTCGATCCTATGTATCGAACATGTACAATGCTAATTGATAAAAAAGATAGTTTAATTTTTTTTCCTGGCCTCATGTTCGATGCAAATATATTAAGCAGAAAATTTAAATCATATTCTCTACGGTGAAGTGTGCAAAGGGAGAAATCAAAGGGCCCTCCACGCTAGTCCTATAGTTAGCGGGACTTGAACTTTGTCGGATCGTGTACGAGAAGGAGGAGCACTTAAGCCTACTGCCTACTCCCCCTTGCCATCTAGGTTACCGCTAGTGGTTTGAGTTTGGGGTTTGCCGTGTGACTTTTGTTTGGAGATCTTTTTTCCCTCTTTTGGGCCACAACGTGCATGTATTTTTCTATAAAATTATTATTTCTATTCTTTTCAATCTATTATTGCTATTATTTTCTTCTTGGGAAAAATTTTTATCAATAAATTTTATTGGGCAGTGATTTATCAAGAATTTTTTTATTGAGTTCAAAAATTCAATTTACTTTTTATTTTTCCGATAGTGAAGTTATTGTGCGGTGTTACAAATTCCTGGTTTTTATCGAGGGAGATAACAATACGAATCAATTGGACAATTTTGTGGTCGAACAAATAAACTACGACTCAGGTCAGAAGTTCAACAACGCTTTTTCCTTTTCACAGTTAACTAATAGCAAATGATAAAATTCTGAGTTGTGATTCTCCAAAATTTCAACAGAAAATTTGAAAAATAGAAAGTTATAATTTGATCTAAGTGTAACCGCCAATCAGAAGGGTGGCTAACTTTATGCAGTAGAGTTCTTGGATGCCTCTCACACTGTATCCCGTGATCGAGTCTCATTATCTCCTCCCCTATGTAATTGATTAAGAATTAGGAATGACGAATGACAAAAAAATCAGAACGGCATAACAAGGCCGGCTCTAAGACTTGTGGGGCTTAAAACACATTTTTCATATGGGGCCCTCAAAACTCAATATAATTTGCATTGCTTGAAATAATTAGAAGAAAAAGGTTTTTTCCCCTCATACACTGACTGATATAGGAGACATGTGCGATTTGAAAACACAACTCATTTAACAATCCAACCAAAAGATTCAATAACAATCCCAACTTTAGAAAATTCAAGGTTCAAGTAAACTCACCTAAGCATCAAAGATTAAGATTTTATTCTTTCAAGGGTTACGCGTACGCGTACAGGAATCTCAAATTATGAATAATTTGCACCCCAACCAAAATAGCATCTACTCTAGATAAGTAAACCAAAGAGTAAAATCGTCTTATTTTTGGGCCCTTAAGTTCTTTAAGCAGGTTAACTTAATTTTTATAAAGGCCTACTCATATATGGACCTATAAACTTGGAGGTCCAAAAAATTAGTCAAAAATTTGAGAGCTTAAAGCGATAGCTTTATGAGTTTTAGCCTCGCTTTAGCCCAAAGCCGGCTCTAGTCATAAATAGTATAAGATTTTACCTAATTTTCAGTTGCATATGGCACCAAACTATTGGGATTTCAACTTTCATAGTGAAAGTAGCACATAAGTGCACAATATTGCCACATCTTTTCTCCCCATTTCCCCTATTTCATCGCTCACTCTCCCAATAGTAAAATCGTTAAAAAATATATGAAAATGTTTTCCGGGTTATTAAATTCAATTTCATCGCGAAGTGAGATGAACTTTTCAAGTTATCTAGTCAAGCGCATTGCACCCATACCATGACGGTAAAAGTTTGGAACATTGATTCTCTGAAAAATGAAAGCATTTGTGCCACGAATTGCTATAGCAGCTCTGCTTAATGACAGTTGGAATAACTTCAAAACTTGTTTCCAACGTGTTTTCAAATGACTGCAAATTCTATAAAAGCATAAGTGACACCCCTAACAACACAATCCTCTGTATAGCAAACTGCATTATACATAGTAAAGAAGTTTATCATATTACAATAATACAGCAACAACATTTATTTCATAATGACTTTTACTTGCAAAAAACATTCTTATTGCACACAAACTGGCCCGGACATCCGGTTATAAAAAAAACAACACTTATTTATAACACTTAGTGCTTAAGCTGATTAATTCTTGGAGCCGAGAGAACGAAGCTTCAAACTGGGGTGAAAACAGGTTTAACGGTATTGGCTTGCTAGTTCACCCTCCTTAACAATGTAATTCTGCGGAGGAAACTCTTCTCCCTTGAAGTACCTATCCAACATGTCCTTAACTCCTGCTGCGTAACGCAACTGCACAAAGTTCCGTTCATTATTAAGTTGCGAGAAAGAAACAAGACAAAAACAAGCAATACTATCGTGAAAAATAGAGAAGCAAGGGTGGTTGCAAATCTTTGGATACCTGTGCATCAATTGTAGTGCCAGAAATATGAGGAGTCATAGCTTGGTTTGGCATGTAACGCCACGGATGGTCCTTTGGAGCTGGTTGAGGATACCAGACATCCCCACTGTAACCTAAGAACGGGAAAACCAATATCAATACGCTAGTCGAATGGAGATTAAAAAAAAAAAGAAGATCAATACATAGTCAAATGATGGATAGAGAGACAGAGTTCGTGTTTGGATCGTGGATTTGTAGAGGGGTTTATGGAGCAAAAGGTAAAAGGTGTTGGAAAGATAAGAAGCCAATGGAGTGAAGGTAAATCTACTTTATCTTCATTATAAGTTTCATTTCACTTTGGCCACAAATCTTCAATTAAATAATAGCCAGAATGTATCTTATTTGTGTTGAATTTAACAAGTCCAGTAACTCGGCTCAAAAGAGCTCGGTTTGCTTTTCTTGTTTACTAAGAGCATCTTCTCTAGGGGGCTTACCACTATCTCCAACAAAATCAAAATGTTAAGAGTCATTCTGAAACCATTACTCTCTCCGTCCCTAAATAAATGTCCACTACGAAAAATCTAACCTTTTAAGGAGACAAAATCATTACACCCTAAAATCTTTAGTTTACCAAAAATGCCCCTCATTAAAGGCCTGTGAGTTTAAATCAAACACTTCACTTTTCTAGTAGAATTCTGGAATTATTCGTTTTTTCCAAAATTTTGGCGGCATCCCTTGTTTAAAAGCCAACTTAAATTTGAAATTTTGAGTTGAGCATTTAATATCAGACTTTTTGAATATTGTACTTTAATTTCCAAAAGAAGGGCAAAATAGGAATTTTATCAAGTTTTACCCATCCATTTTTGGAAGTGGACACTTATTTTGGGACAACCTGAATGGAAAGGTGGACACATAAAAGGGGACGGAGGAGGAAGGGAGTAGTATTTTAGCTGATGTACCTGCGATATGCCCACTGGAACAGGCATCAACAACTGCTTGTGTATCCATGAGTGCTCCTCTGGAATTGTTCACAATTAGAACTCCCTTCTTCAACTTAGCAATCCTCTCCTTGTCAAACATCCCTCTGAATCACATTGGCAGAAAACTGTTAAGTACGATTCATATCTATACGACGACTTACATTGGCTGTGTTCGTTTGGTAGTTTAGTTTAGTTTGATGATGTAAAAAGGTGTAATGAGTGGAGAGAGAGAGAAATTGAGGGTAATGATGATGTCATCAAAACTAAAACTAAACTAAAACTGGAAAACGAACACAGCCATTATCATCTCTGATGGCCTAATTCCCTTTAACCTTTCACCGGCCATGTCAACAGGTTAGATTAATTCCCTCAACTAGATAAAACCCATAACTTATCAGATGACAATTTCTCTGTTATTCCAATCTGGCCATTTTTATTTAAGATTACCAAAAGATAAATGATGCACTGATATTACTAGTGCAATAAAGCTAACTATGAGGGAGAGTCCTTACTTGGTTTTCTCAGTAAGGGGTAAATTGGTGACAACAATGTCACATTTTGGAAGCATGGCATCAAGATCCTCCTCAAACTTAGCACCGGTTGCACTCTCCAAATCCGAGTCCATCTTGATCCTATCATGGTACAGGAGATTACAGTTGAAAGGCTTCAACCTTTGGAGTAAAAGCCTACCAATACGCCCACAGCCAACGGTTCCAACAGTCTTCCCTTCAAGATCATAGGCTCTATAAGCAATAGCAGCAACATTCCATTCCCCGTTAACAACTTGATGGTATCCAGGCAAGAAGTTTCGAATGAGAATGAGAATCCTCATGAGCTGATCTTCAGCGCGACTGAGACTGTATTGCTTCCAGTTACTTCCGCGCGACTGTTAGACCAGCAGCTGCTGCAGCCTTTAGGTCGACATGGTCTGAGCCTATTCCGGCTGTGACCACTAACTGCAAGTTTTTAGCCCTCTTGATCCTATCGGCTGTGAGATAGGCCGGGTGGAAGGGCGTTGGAATGAGAACGTGCATATCAGGAATATGTTTCTCCAGTTCTGCAACGAGGGAAAATAGGTTGCTCATAATTAGTTTTAATCTTAGCTATTGGTTGCACCAGCATACAAGTTTATGAAAGAAATGAGAATCATATCACTTGTTTGCACGAATAGAGAGTTGAAAATTGTGAGAAATGAAGTAAAATGGTAAGTTTTTAGCAGGAAATTTTCTTTTCTCACCAGATCTCACAATTTTGGCAAGTTTTAATGAGAAACCATAACCATTTCTTTTTCTCACCATTTCTCATAGTTCAAATGTTTGCAAAAGTATCAAAATTTTCTGAGCAAATCTAAATTTTGGTCTGTATATTTACCACAGTTTGGTCCATCTTTGTCATCTGTAACAATGTATTGGTGGCCTTTTGACTCCAACCAGTCGCGAATACCCAAAGCTCCCTCAGCACAACCGAGGAAATTGGGATTCATTGAAGCATATTCATTGGCTTTGTAGAATACTCCAACTATCTTTTTGCTACCAGGAGAAGCCTGTGTTACATGATAGAGACACATGACTACATGAGCACATAAAGCATATCTTAAAAATTGCAAGCCATTCTCATTCAAAAAGAGATCTCAAATCATACTCATAAGGAAAAAAACCTCAACTTCTTCATCATCTTTCAGATTTTATTTTCAAGGCTGCCATGGGGCAGACACTAAGGTGAGGTTTGTACTAAATTATTGTTTTTGAAATTGTTTTCTGTCTCTCCTTTTGCTAGTTTTTGCATCAATTCCTTTTGCTAGTTTTTGTTCTTCCCTTGCGTCTAGACGAAATGAAAAGAAAAATAGTTTGAAAAACTATGACTAAATTTTTAAAAAAATCATTATTATAGAAAAAAGACGTTCCAGACAGATTTTTTTTTTAAACAATTATATTTTCTGAACTTTTTTCAACTTCGATCCTATTGCTTTACTTTTCTTATTTCACTTATAAAGATGAATCAAAATAATCAAATCTTTTGACCAAAATTTTGCAAAAAAATCACTACGACGAACATTAACAATTGTCTAACAAATTTAATCAAGCTCTTCGCCCGTGCACCTTGAAATTGGATCTCTTAAAATCAATCTGTCTTTAAAAATCAGTCAGGCTGTGTGTATCTGGGGAAAAGAAAACTATTGTCTCTAAAAAAAATATTTAGTGATAAAGTTAACAGATGGAAAACCATTATGCTGTTAAATGAGATAAAATCCAAATGCAGGGCGAAAAAATCGAAAAAATTCGTAGAACGAATTTGCTCGAGATCAATGGTTTGAAACCGAAATTAAGCTGAGTGTGTGTAATTTTCGATCTCCGTTACTCGATGATGAAGTTGGGTTGATTTCTTACATGGAGACGCCTGGTGAGAACCAATGAACTCGACGAAAGAGCTTGAATTGTGGTTGAGGCCATACGCTTCATCGACGAAAGAGCTTGAATTGTGGTTAGAAATTCAAAACTGCTAAACCCAGAAAAAGTAAAGACGATTTAGAGCGATAATTCGAAAGCTCTCTCTATCTCACCATTTTATAGGCAATTTGTCAAAGTTAAAATCAACTTTAACTGGTTTTTTGGCCTTTCGTGCTCCAAATAGCACTTTCATGGTGGTTTCACTTCAGCTGTTTTTTGGCCTCACTCGAACGTTTTAAACGTAAAATTAAAAGGCACTATCTAGTTTAATAATTATTTTTATGTTCAATAATTATTCTTGATTGAAAGTGGATCACGCTTTTACTGTTTTACCCAATCCCCATCATTATTTTATCGGTTCTGTAGCTGTTTAGAACATCTATAATGTATCTTGGGTTTTTAAATGTTTTTTCTCCAAATCCACTTTTTCAATCCCATAATCTACCTTTTTTAGGTCTCGATTAGATATAGGATGAAGAGGGAGATGACTTTAGGCCCGGGTAACTCCCACATTTGTTTGGGAGTGAAGCCAAAGGGGAGTCAGTAGAAGCAGTTGCCCCTGTAAGAGGGAAAAAAAAAAGACCTCTAGTATTATATAGAAATAATTTTTTTTTCTATGAATTATATAGACTCTCATCTGCAAAGTATTTTAGAAAAAACATTGCTCATGCATTGTGAAATTCCTGACTACGTCCCTTGGGTGAATAAGTTATCCCCTCAAATTTAGCCCGGGCCAGACACTAAACTAAACCCAGTCCATATATTTATAGGTAAAAAATGTACTTGCCCCTTAAACCATTTGATTTTTTTTTTTTACTTAGTTGTTAAACCACCAATTGAACACACTCCCCCTTTAAATTTTAAAACCGTTACATACTTCACCCAATTCTTCACTTCCATCCGTGGGATGAAGTAAAAATAAGAGGGTTCAACCCTAGAAGGTTTTTGGCACCAAAAACATGGGTCCATCTGACCTAAACCCTAAAAAAGGGGCCACCTATATAGTAAAAACGCTGAGAGGCCATCTCTGTCACGGTCTAGCCCCCATATCTGGATATCTCTCTCTCTCTCTCCCTAAGAAGCCGACCATTATCCATCAGGGAGAGAGAGAGAGAGAGAGAGAGAGAGAGAGAGAGAGAGAGAGAGAGAGAGAGAGAGAGAGAGAGACGAGGTTGGTGACTCAGGATGGCAACTCACCATTACCCGTTGACCAGCTTGGTGCTAAAATTGACAAAGTCGGCGTAGTCTCGGTTAATGAGGTCGACAAGATCATGATTGAGGGAGGTGAGGTGGAAGTGGAGCTCGGATCTTAGGGTTTCGAAAGGGACAAAGGTCTAGAGGTCGACGATATAGGCGTTGGAGTCTAAGTGAGGGAGGAGGAAGGAGGATTTGTTGAACAATTTTGGGTGGGCGTCGAGGGGGTCGTCGAAGAAGTCAGTGGTGGTGGAGCGAGAGATGGGAGGTGGTGGAGATTGTAGATCTGCCGTTGGATTTTGGGTGGGTTACATATCTGGTTAGAGAATGGGCATTGGAGAGAGAAAGAGAGACCTAACCAGGGGATTCTGAAAGAGAAGGAAAGTGTGACAAAGAAAGATGAGATCGAGCTGGTGGGAATGGTGGCCTTCTTAAAGCCTTACACCTTACTTGTTAAGAGTATATAGAGGACGAATATAAGGAGAGACCGAATATAAAAATCTGGGTATGTTATATCTAGTGTTTATTTGGTTATTGCTTCCCGGATATCCATATCCCCTTAGAGAGGGATTATTTTTAGGCACACCCCCACCCCGTCTTAATCTTTTCTGGCTCCCTTTTACCATTTACTCCCTTTTGGCCCCACCTCCTGTCGGTTCTGTTGCCTCTGCATGCATTGAGAGAGAGAGAGAGGGTAGCTGGTAGAAAAAAAGAGGGGAGGCCCACCACTTTCCTTATCTTATTTTTGATAATTTGGGACAAAAGGGGAATTACACTTAATTGTACAAATATCCAATCTCTCATACCCCACTTCCACAACAACAAAACACACCAAGTAATTTTAAATCTCTCCTTCTAAAATAATACACCCTCCAACCATATCTACCTTTATATCCCCATCTTATAATGTCCTCATTCCCTTCTCATATACATATCCCTATAACAAACAGGGCGTTAGGGTTGAACCCTCTCATTTTTCTGTCTATCCCATCGATGAGAGTGAAGAATTGGGTGAAGTGAGTAACGATTTAGAGTTTCAGGGGGAAGTGTGTTCAATTGGTAATTTAAGGACAAAGTAACAAAAATTGAATAGTTTAAGGGACAAATAGATATCTTACCCCATAAATAATCACTCATCCTCAAATGACCTCCCTACCCTCCAACACCCTCAACATCCTTTTTTGCGCGATGCATTTTTTCCTCATTTGTTGAAGTGGTTACTTTTCTTTTATTTTTTTAAAACCGTTTTCAAAAACCAGCATGCGTAGTAAGTTTTCTATGCTTCCTTAAAATGAAAACAAAAACAGAAAAATACTCAGTCCCAAATAATGCTTCCTGAAACCTTCGAAATTCATTTTCTTTTTTTAATTTCAGTTTCGTTTCTGATATATTATCGAAATTTGATTCGCGTGATGAAGACGGTTGAGAGGCGTACCCTAATTATCCCCCATCAATCAGAAATTATAAATAAACATATAAATACCACCCGGAAGAAAAAACAGTATTAACCCCAGGGTAAGTTCGGTTGGTTGGTGGGGTTACTCCTCACACAATTGGTGGGTTTACTCCTCACACTATTAACAAGATTTAATAATAGGATTATATATATTACAATGCATTAAAAAATTATATTCCCTCCGTCCCTTTTTAAGATCGAAATACGTGTAATTTCAAACTCCTAAAAAACATATTTCTTTATATAATTTTTCAATTTTTTATACCCAAGTAAAGAGCTCATTGCGTACTTTAATTTGGTGCCAAAAAAAAAATTAAAACGTTCCACTGAAGTACATTTTTTAACGTCCGCAAAAATACACGTTTCCCAAATGTATCTCTTAAAAAGGGGACAGAGCGAGTAGTTCATATGTTTCAAAGGAAAGAATAATAAAATAATTTTTAATAATTTTAATTCATATAAAAAAATGTTAAAAGAAATTATTATAGCTTCATTGTTGAAAAGTACACAAAAAGTGAGATTTGTGTAATTATGTATTTGTTGTAATCATGTAATGCATAATCTAATATGGATATGTACAAGGACAAATATGTCATTTGCCAACTTTTTACATTATCCACCAAACCTTAAACTTCTATTTCAACTACAAAAAGAACCAAATATTATTTTATCTTATTTACAAAATCATCCAAACATATTATTTTATCTCCCCTTTATAAATGTCATGTAAATGTGAGTCTACCTTCCATAAATAATACTCCATATTATCTTATTTACCCTTACAATTTATGCCACTCAAATCTTTACGGAGATGAATAATAACAGAAAGAGTCCCATCAACCCTCCAAAATTCAGAATCAATGTCCTCCAAATATTGAGAGTCCCTATTTTATTTTGAAGGGTCGATGGGACACTTCGTGTCACTACTCATCTCTGAAAAGATAAAATAGAGGGAAAAAATTAAAATCGAAGATGGGTTAGAGTTGCTCTTCCTCTATATTTGAAGAAATGGAGTGTTGATTGAAGATGTCCCAAGTAGATAATAGACACATAATGCTAAAAAAGTTAGCGTTTCAATGCACTCTTCGCAAATACTAATGTAGTTTCATTGATATTTATGTATCTCACTTATAACAATATTTTTGTACATTAACCACTCACACTTGTACAGCCACGGTGCTAGAATTTTAACTTAGAGATGTCCAGACGTATATATGGTGGGATTTGTTCCACATGCTCCAACCTCCTATTGAAGTCTATATCTGATTTTTTATGGTGTTAAATCTTGTATTATTATTCTTACTAGTGATATTACTACGATTGTTTTGATTAGCAACTTTGCTCAACCAAACAAAAACACTCACACTCACGCACAAGGCATGTGGTTGTGTTTGGGTGTGATCATAGAATTATTGTTTGGGTGTAATAAACGGTGTTTAAGATTGATTTTTCACTATTGACTAAATGTTACCAAGTGTAATGTGTGTGAGCTTCACATGCCATCTCTGAATGTGTGTGTGTCTCACTTTCTGTGTATGAGTGTGGCCGTAAATTTTTTGTTTGATTTTTTAACCCTGAAAATGTTGATGAAGAGTGTCGTAGACCCTGTTTGGTTTGGGTTTTGAGGTAATGATTGGATGGTGAAACGAGAATAATAATTAAAAATATGGATAATGATTGGAGATGGATAGATAGAAAAATTAGACTGATAATTAAAAATAGGGAAAGTAATTAAAAAGAAATGTAGGTAATGATTACACAATAATTGAGAGAACCGGTTTTGAAACTCAAACCGAACAAGAAGCTTCTTACTGGCCACTGGGTAAATTTCTGTCTTCTGATAGTACGCGTAAGTGATACAACCACACGTGGCAAAACTCAAGTCGTGCTTTTCGACCTTTTGGGCCTTTTGAGAGAACAGGGTTTCACTAAGGGGGTCCGTTAGTGGAAATACAACCGTCCCTACCCCTTGCCGTTCACGAGAGGACACTTTCTCCTGACGGGGTCCCCTGGTCATTTCTCGGGGTAATATACTAATATGTTGCGATTTTTACGAAATGGAAGGGCACTAGTGCTATTGTTTTTCTTTTTGGCATTAACATTTTAAGTTTTATTTTTTAGTACTTTTTTATAACAAATTAACAAGTGTCCGGGCCAGCTTCCGCGCACTTCAACTAATCCTGGAAAGTGGGAAACCAATCCCACCGTCCACTAGCGATGGGCCCCATTTAAATTCAGAACAAAACTCTATATGGACTAGCCACAAAGAAATGAGTTGATAACACCTACGAGGTTTACCTTAGACCTTAGGAGAGAGAGTAAATCTCTAAATCTCAAGCCTTGACCACTAAGACAACTCCTCGAGGTTTTCAATTTAATTTTTTTTTATGTAAAGTGATAAAAAGAAAATAGTACAGGACAAGCATCATAATATTTATGTGCTCTTATTTTCTGTTATCTTATTTTCAAAATTCGTTTTCTTTGTCTCGCTGAGTAATTGCTCTTACTGAAAAATATAAGTTGATCGAACATCAATAGCTATGTGCTCTTACATAGTTGAGAGTCAATTTGTCAAGCCTTAATTAGGTTCTGAATTTTTTATTTTTTATTTTCCTTTGGCAGTTAGGTTCTGATTTAGATACAAGATTTTTCGTTTAGTGAGTTGTTAATTTAAGAATGAAATGGAAACCAAAATGAAAAAAAAATTGGTGGAGATAAATTTTAGTCAATTGAGATTGACCAGTGTTTGGCCGGTTGAAGTTTGTTTGAGATCAACTAAATCAAATTGACATGTTTTGAAACTCGTCTGACATGTTTTCGAAGATAGACTTGATCAGTTCATTCAGCTCAATATCACCCTAACAACACAGTCAACTGTTTATTTTTTAAAACACAAATTTACACGCGGCTTTATCCAAAACCATTTGATGCTTGCGTGTCCAAATACATCCAACGGTCCATAAATGTTTTTTTTTTGTTGTCTTTATTCGTTTTTTCCACATTTGTTAGTTTTGTGTCGATATTATTGATTCGTCATGACGAGAAAAATTTAACAAGTCAAAAAAATTTAAAAAGTTTACTAAACACAAAAATAATCAAATTTTTTTTATGGATTATTGGATTATTTATATTTTATTCAAAAAAAAAATTGTTTAGTTAATAATTTTTTATTCTTTAAATTCCTCTCGTCGAGACAAACCAATAATAAAAAAAAATCGACGCAAAATTGACAAATGTATTTTTTTTGAATAAAAAAAAAATCATTTTATTTTTTTGCAAAAGCAATAAAGTATAGTTTATTTGGCTGATATCACCCTAACAATGCAATCAATGTCATGTATGCATCTTTAGGCCCAGTTTCTCAAAAGAATTTATCAAATCTTGATAAAATCTACCGAATTATTTCAAATCTTGATTTTATCATTGATAAAATCGTTTGAGAAACTCAACCTTAAAACTCAAATTTGCGTAGGATTTTATCCAGAACCGTTCGATGCTCCTATGTCCAAAAACATCGTCGAACGGTTCCGTGCCCGCGGTTATGTTTTTAAGGGGGCGTGCAAATCGCGCACGCTAGCTGACCTGTGAATAGCGCGGGTAAGTCCACTGTGTGGAGTACTGTGTACGTGAGTGAACGATCACCGATCGGAATGGAACCCTCGCCGGAATCGAGACCGACGGTGACTCAACACGAGCAATGGATGGTCCAACATCGCGTCTTCGAGATCTACAACCTTTTCATCGGCCTCCCCCTCAATGCCCAGGCCGTCTCGTAACCTCTCTCTCTCTACATATATGGATTTCTATATATACTCATGTGTGTGCGTGTTTGTAAAACCTAGGGTTTCTTGTTGATCAATATGCACCGATGCAATAGCTCTCAGATTTTACAGCGTTTCTTTCTACTTCATGTGTTGCTGTAACAATTGATGAATTGTGTGGGTTTGGATGTGTGAAATAGGCTGGAAGTTCTACGAGACAAGCACATCGAGTACCTCACTAAGGGTCTCAGACAACTCGGTCCCTCCTTCGTCGTCTTGGATGCCAAGTACTTCTTTAATTTCTTTATCTCTTTAGTTTTGTTATGCTGGATTAATAATCTATGCTAAGAATATGACTTACTTGTTGAGAAATCCACCAAACCAACAAACGCACAACGCGCAGAGAACAATTAAGAAAAAGAAACAGAGAACGCTCAAGACGGAGAGATTTTTATACAGTTTCCCAACTTTGTAGTTGGGTACAGCAATGGCTTACGCCAGTTTTAATATGTGACGAATGGACAATAGAGTACAAGTTACATAATTTGCTTATAGTTACAACTTCAATTACCATAATAACCCTATCTAGGTTTCAGGCCGAACCCCGAATAGTCAGCAAACCACAAATTAGACTGACTCAGGCTTCACGAACCCGACATTATTGTTATTGAATGATTGTGATGTTTGATGTTGGCAATATATTTATAACATGGCATTGTTTTGCAATAAAGATTGTCGTCTATCTTTTGGCGTTTTGAGTTGTATGGGATTTCACCATTTCCATGTCAGCTTATTTATAATTTGGATGTCCCCAGTCGGCCTTGGATTTGTTATTGGATTCTTCATTCGATTGCTCTATTGGGCGAGTCCGTTGATCCGGAACTAGAAAATGGTGTTATTGACTTCCTATCTCGTTGTCAGGTTTGGAATTTTAAACGAATCTCATTGCATTAGTGTATTTTGAAGCACTTATAATCTTGGTCGTTATTCTATTGTAAATTCTAACTAGCAAGTGGATGATGTTCTTATGGATGTGTAGTAGTTAGATCTCATAATGAAGCCCATGTTCTGTTTAGTTCGAAGAATGCATGTGCTCACATTAAGAGAAGTTTTCGCTTGCCTCCTTTGCTTAGGTTACAGAATGATGATGTGTTGTTAATGTTACATGATTTTGGGTAGAACTCAACCCCAAAAGCTAGTTCATGAAGTGAGGGTGCTTTGCTTCACACCCTCCTTCACGAGCAACGTGCTCACTCGGCAGCACATGTCAGCATTAGTTGCGTGCATGCCAGAGACACACCCTACCCATTTCTGGTACCCAGCTCTGATACCATGTTAAGTTGCCAGTTGTCCCCAAAGCTTAATCTATTAGGAAATGAGTCCAACAACGTATATCAAGCTATTCACATCCTCCCTCACGTGCAACCCCGCTTTGCACATGGAGATGCAAAATTTCCAGAGATAGAGCGACATAGAATGCGAAGGGAAGAAACAAAATGCGAACGGGGAACAAATACAAACAGAGAGACTTGAACCCAAGACCTCTCACAACCTAAGCTCTGATACTATCTTAACAATCAATAATTTTGGGTGGGTTGGTAACTTAACATGGTATTAGTGCTTGGTTGCGAGAGGTCTTGGGTTCAAGTCTCTATGTTTGCATTTGTTCTCCATTTGCATTCTGTTTCTCCCATTAGTATTCTGTTTTCCTCTATCTCCCTATGAAAATTTGCATCTCCGTGTGCGAGACGGAGTTGCACGTGAGGAAGGGTGTTAAGCTAGCTTGATATATATTTTTGGGTCCATTTCCTTATAGCTTAAGCTTTTGGGACAACTGGTGACTTAACTGTTAATTACTTCATTCAGCCAATCTATTTAGTGCTTTATAAATGTCTATTGGTGGGGATTGAGGGATCGTCTCTTAAAAGTCTTGCCTCTTAGCGGAATACCTAGTCTAATAACAAAAATAATACTCAGATGTTAAGACATTAGACTGAGATGCATCCATGTAGTGTAACTTGGGATTAATGTGTTTAGATGAATTGAGTTTGAGTGTCTCCCACTTTGTCAGGGATGTGTTCTCTTTAAGGTTGTTATATTTACTTACCTCTCCCTCATGGGGCTTTGATTTTTCTCTTGGTATTCCGCCAATCTTTTTCCCGAACCCCCACACTCTTTTATATAAATTGGGGACAGAAAAATGAAACCAGTTTTTTGAGATTGCAATTTCTAAGCCCCTCTTTTAGAAGCAGACAAGTTCTCGTCTTACTTCCAGTTGATTTGTTTTTTATGGTTCCCTTCAGTTACACTAGTTGATATTCGGGACATAGCAAATTCATTTATTCTATTTTTCTTTCCTTTTCTTTTTTGCAGCATCCCAATGGTGGATATGGCGGTGGACCTGGACAGGCAAGAAACATTCTACACTTTTGGGAACAGGCCGTTTTGTTACAAATGTTAATCTAAGTACTATTTGGACAGTTGAATAATTTTTTAGGTTGCTGTTTTAATCAAGTTTTTTGGTACTTGGTTATTGTAATACTTTTTTGTGGTCTAACTTGTTTTATTCAGTTGCATCTTATTGTGTAACAACTGTCGTAAACAGAAAGAAATTATAACATTTGATGAATTTCAGCTGTTATCGTCATGTTCTATTGTGGTTGTGAAACACTTACCTTGTTGTCTGCTTTAGGAGGACATTTTATGTTGTTGGAAAAATCTCTGTGTCTGTTTTAGTTTTATATGCTTTCACATGTTTTTTTTTTTCTTTTCCGTTCTTTCTTTAATAAATGTTGATGCAGACCAGTCTCACATGGTATGTCTCGAGACTTTCTGAATGTGGTTTCTCTCCCAAGCTAATGATATGTTTTTATTTTTCTCAGTTGCCTCATCTTGCAACAACTTATGCTGCCGTCAATTCGCTCATAACTTTGGGTGGTCGGAGAGCACTGTCATCAATTAATAGGTGGTCGATTCATACTACTTGTACCATTACATGCCTGAGCCTTTGGTTCATTTAAGTGGATAATTTCTTTCTTATTGTCACAGGGATAAATTGTTGTCGTTTCTGCTGCAAATGAAACATGTAAGCGGGGGTTTCAGGTGCGACATCAAACCCCTTTCAGTATGTGCTTGAATAAGCACACAATTATTTCTTTGGCTATATTGCAAACCAATAACTTTCGCATTCAATTGTGTATTCAAGTACCAAAAGTTCCTGCAAGTTCCAGCAACTAGGAGCTATCCATCTCACATGAATTATAAAAGATTAGACCAGACCCTATAGAAAAGTGGAAGAATACAAGAGCAGCCAAGATAGCTGGTGTCCAAGCACACATTTTGGGCACTAACTCTATGGAATCAATAGAAAAAGAATCATTGGCGAGTCATAAAAGATGGAGTAGCCAAACATCTTATCTTCAACTTACGGATTGGAACTTGATTCCTTCATGGACCATCCTGCTTTATTCCTGCCAAATACACCTCAGAAGTCATGACAGAGCTGCACCTTAGAGATTCCTTAAGTTTTGCTGTTGCAAGTCTTTTACAAACTACTGATCATGCCATGGTCCAGACATATTACTAAATAGTATGAGGAAGCTTTACCTCTCTGGCAAAAGTGGCAGACAATATTCTTCCCATCTTTTCCACTTTTAACCGCATGTTGCCTCCCAATGTTATCTTCCTTGTTGGAATAGGTACATTAGACGGCATGTTACATGTATGTTTTCTAAATTGCATTTTGTTGAAAGAAAGAGGCCACTCACCACATAATGCCTTTTCTTATCCTCAAAGTGGTTACTAGCAGAAGGCTGCAATTTAGGGCGCTCAATTCCGTTACTCCCAAGGGGAATAAAATACAGTAACTGCAGACAAGCTTCTGCCGACTCCACTTCTTGATCATGTGACCCCTTCTAATCATATAGGAACACACCATGCCATTTCTTGAAGGTTGTACGATCTGGATTAGACACTGATCAACAAAAATCTGATGAAGATCATCTTCGTCTTTAATCCAAACAAAACACCTCATGCCAGGTTCTTAATGTGAAAGAGAGAGCCATTTCAATGAATTGAAAATTCAGGATGCAGTTTTAGTGAGAACAAGTTACGGGAAAAAGATGAAAATTGAATGAGCAGGATTTATGCAATTTCAATGAAAAAGAAAAAGAGTTTAGAGATTGTGAGATAATATCTAGAAAGGGTATATATTCCTTAAAGACTTTTTTTTTTTTTTTCTCCGTTTCTTACTTCTGATCCATAAGCATTGGTGATTAGAGTTCAATTGATAGGTGTAATCAGTAATCTCATTGTGAAACTATGAATTGCTTTTCTACTAGGATGCATGATGGTGGAGAAGTAGATGTCCGTGCTTGCTACACTGCCATTTCTGTAAGTTCAGATCATCTTGGTCTCTCTGTATGTGGGCATGAACATATGTGTGGATTAGTTTTCTACGAATGCATCTTTGTGTCAAATGCAGGGGTAAATTATTCAATTCATTTTAAGTCTGGTAATCATCCAATTGGGGTGGTGGTCATCCTTCTAGCACTTACAATACGTGTAAGTTCAGATCATATTGGTTTCTCTGTGTGTGGGCATGAACATACGTGTGGATTAGTTTTGTACGTATGCATCTTCGTGTCAAATGCAGGGGTAAATTATTCAATTCATTTGAAGTCTGGTAATCGTCCAATTGGGTTGGTGGTCATCCTTCTAGCACTTACAATACAACTCCTAAGGGTTAATGCTACGCTTGGGGGTTGGAAACATTTCCTTCATTTTAATTTATTTGGGCAGAAAGTGTTTGGAAGTGAAGAGTGAGGAGTAAATTGAGACGAATGAAACTTTAGAGTTTAACTTTTGAGCTCTGTCTTTTTAAGAACAAACATATTTGTCCAAAAGCTCTTTCTAATTGAAGAGGGTGGGGGGCAGTAGGTGATGATTAATTTCCTTCCATGTAAATGTGATGACCAGCATGGATAAGGTGCTGGTGGATAAGAAACTAGAGCTCTTTTTCTTGTGAAATCAAATAGGGGAATGGTTTATACACTCCACTTCTATACATTGCTAACCTACACTCCTTTTGTTGTAGAGCTCTTTTTCTTGTGAAATCAAATAGGGGAATGGTTTATACACTCCACTTCTATACATAGCTAACCTACACTCCTTTTGTTGGTTTTATTTCGTGAAATAACAGAACAGCCCTGACAGTTAATAGTTGCTTAAATAAATTGCAGAATTGAAAGGGAAACTGATGGTGTTTAAGTGGAGTGTAAAAATTATTTCAAATCAGAAATTGGGTTGATATGCAAAAAGTCACTATGACCTGCCTTCATAAGTATGCTCAGCTGCACACTGTCGAAACTTCCTTTGTTTCTGGAAGAGGGATATGGTGTCATAGGAAGTGCAAACCACTTATGTGTCCATATTACTTTGATTGACGTTGTGCAAAAATTAATGGTTGTCATGTATCCCTTTAGATGAAAGGCTCTATGAACTTAATACCACTTATGTTTTTTGCTAATGTGTACAGTGCCTATTGCTTTTTAATTTTTCACCGCTGTCCTGCATGAGTCATATGGTCATGGATTGATATCAAAGAAGAGAATGGATGCTACTGTTACATGGTCTTGGATGACACTCAACCCCAAAAGCTTGCTCATGAAGTGAGGGTACCCTCACCCCCCCACGGACAGCGTGCTCACTCGGTAGCACCTACTGCATGCTGGGCAGATGCACGCACCCTACCCATCTCTGGTACATAGCTCTGATACCATGTTATACGGTCTTGGGTAGAACCCAACCCCAAAAAGCTAGCTCTTGAAGTGAGGGTTTCCCTCACGCTTACATACTTCATATTACTTTGGTATCTAGGCGACGTGGGACTTCGTTTCACAGCTACTGTTCATGATCTGATCCTAAACTACTGCCTTGTGAATTTGTGGAATCCTCCAAATTTAGCAGTTTCAGATGGTTTCATCATGTGCCTTGACTTAATGCTGTCTGTTTCTGTGCATGTATCACAAATAAATAATGGTTGATATTCTGCTTTTGACTGGCTCCAATCTTTTTTCCCCCCAACAGGTTGCCAGTATTTTGAACATTTTGGATAATGAACTGGTTCAAAATGTCGGAAACTATATTGTGAGGTTGGTTGGAGGATGCTTTTCTTTCATTTCTCCTGCTAGATTTTTCGAGAAACGTTTTTTTATTTGTTTCAAATATTTGTTCCCTAATGAGAATTAATAATTGAAGGCTGAACTAATTTGTGTCTTTCTTGCAGTTGTCAGACATATGAAGGAGGTATTGCTGGTGAACCAGGTTCTGAAGCTCATGGTGGGTATGTTACTAAATTTGTTTTCCTTCATCATCGGCAAACATTTTATTATAATTGTATGATGGGTGGATTATTAAATTAATCTTTGGTGGTTGTGTGGAAAAAGTTGGGTTGAGGTGTTTTCACTTGCTTTTCCTCATAAATTTGCTGATATCTGTGTAGGTACACCTTTTGTGGGCTGGCCGCAATGATTTTAATCGGCGAGGTCAATCGTTTGGACTTGCCTAGTTTAATAGTAAGAACACCTTGTTTTTCTTGGGATTATGCATGAGCTTTCATTAATTCATTCTTATTGTGAATTTTTTAATATTTCAATGTGGAGTCTCTTTTTCCTATGGTCTACTCAGTCGGATGCTTCACTTTGGTGTTGATTGTAAGTGGATGGTCAACAATTAGTACCATGCCAATCAACTTCACTACAACATTTGCTACTGAGGGACATGGTTTAATATTTTAGCCTGGTATATAAAGTTGAGCCCATTTCCTAAAGTAAATGCTTAACCTTCTAGGACAATTGGCGATCTAATATGGTATCTTGTTCCAGGAGGTCCTTAGTTCAAGTCTTGTTTTTTGCTTGGTCCTCTGTTGTCATGCCTGTTACTTTTCACCTTCACTTTGCAAAGGGAGCTTGTTATGGAGTAGTTGAAATGTTTCCTCTTGTAGGGAGGGAATTCTTTAGAAGTAAAGAGTGCCTCCCTCAACTAAGATGGACAACCTTGTACAGTTTCCTATATATAAAGGATATAGAGGTTATTCTTTGAAGTGTCTTAGGATTTGGCTCCTCTGCTTCACCTCAAGTGGCAGTGCCAAATTGCCAATTGCATTGGCTTCTCCAAAATGAGAATGCGGAAAAAGTTGATTCTAGGATCCTACCTTCAAGAGGTTTGGCAACAGAAAGTCCATTTGGTGTCTAAATTCTTAGGTTGTTGACAATGGAAGGGCCATTTCCTCTGTTCATGTTGTCCTTTTTTGGGATCTTATCTTTTCGTGTGACAATGTCCCGGAGATACTGACAGTGGATTATTTTGCTTTTGTATCAGGATTGGGTGGCATTCAGACAAGGAGTGGAGGGTGGATTTCAGGGGAGAACAAATAAATTGGTTGATGGCTGCTACTCCTTTTGGCAGGTGACTACAGTTCCTTCCTGGGTCTCGATCATGTTCTTGTCAGTTTTTGAAATAGATTAGTAACACTAGAAAAAAGTGAACAGGGAGGAGTGTCTGCATTGATACAAAGACTACATTCAAGTGTTGATGAACCACTGATGCCATCGGACGCAGAAGATGGCTGTAGTACAGGCACAGAAAGTTCTGCAACATCGGATGTGTGCGAAGGTGAACAGGATCCGGAAGGGAACTTGTCTCATGCTGATGATACTTGCCATTTCAGGCCAGAAGGTATGCCAATTTAGAAAAGTGAGGATGTTTACTGTTATCGTTTTCATCAAGCTGGGTTAAATTTCTCCATTTTTCCTCTCCTCTTTTTTCTTCAACTAGAGTTCATATCTTGAGGCAATTCATCATTTGACTTCTTTTTGTTGTTCCCACTCATCGCATGCAGGAGAACAGACTACATCCAATCCTTCCAACTTCTTCAATATTGGTTTGAATTTTATTAGAGAGCCTTCCAAATTGGAACCTCTTTTTCAGAGCGTGGCGTTGCAGCAATACATTCTTCTGTGCTCTCAGGTATTGCCATTTTAATTATTCTTGTAGTCCTTGTTCCTCCCTGAATGTCTAGGATGAAAGTTACCTGCTGTACGATCATGTGTCGTTGGATTAGTCCTGGAACCAACCACGCATCTCTCACATCCTTTCTTCACTAGAACTGGTCGACATATTGGACCTTTGGTGAATTGTTGTTCCACGTGTTTTGTACTACAGCCAAGCTGGGCTTGCCATTTTTGGAGCAAATTTAGGCTGAAACTCATGTTTCACTTAGCAAACTTGGTTAGCTGCTGAAATGAGACAAGGACTTCATGGACTACCCAGTAATAGAAGTCTACAAGAGATGATTACATATTTCAAACGAGGAACGACTAAGAAACAAAATTAGAACTTAGCAGAATCAACATAATTAAGTCCATAGGGAAAGAAGAGTTGTTCTAGCTATAGTTACTAAACCTGATTTCAGTAAGTGTTGTTTTGCCAGGAATCAACTTGTCCATTATTTGACGACATAATATTCAGTCTTTTTTTTTTTTTTTTTTAAAGCAATAGATAAAAAGAAGGCATTTTATTGCTTGCCACATGCAATATCTTTTCTGTACACAAGCTAGTGTTGGACCGCTCCTTTAAATATCCCTTTGGCTGGAATCTGCTTTTGAGTAGATACCTTTCCGATTCAACATTTCTCAGGTCCTAGCTCTAATGCACGAGCGAGTGCCAAATTTTTGGATTGTTGCTTTTGTACGCCTCTTCTACTTCTTGTTGCCGTCTATCTTTTTCCGTTTTTTGAGTTGAATTCCTAACAATCCCATGTTTGCAGGTGGAAGGAGGGTTCAGAGACAAACCCGGAAAACACAAAGACTACTACCACACGTGTTATTGTCTGAGCGGCCTATCCGTATGTCAGTATAGCTGGTCAAAGACGACTGGTTCTCCTCCTTTGCCTGGGATGGTTTTGGGTCCTTATTCCAATCTCTTGCAGCCGGTTCATCCGCTCTTCAATGTCGTCTTAGATCAGTTCTATGAAGCACATGAATTCTTCTCAAGGACCTAGTTTTCTTCTTTACTACTAATTTTAATCATCAGGCTTTACAATGCAGGTTTGTTGTATCATAAGATCATCCTCGTGATTCTCTGGAACACGGGTTCAAAAACTGTTCCGAATAATTTATTGGGCTCGACTCGTTGAGCTTGTCGCTCTTATAGGAAAATAACACTTGTCATCTGTAGCGATGAAAGTTTTTGTTTGAAAGGATATTTTATTATTCGTATGATTTTAATAATGAACTTCAAGACCAACGTGTCAATATTTTTATAGCTAAATTTCCCCGATCGGTTTTTTTTCAGTTGGCTTGTCAGTTGTCAGCAGTTGGGAGCGTGCACTTTGCTGACTGGCGGATTCGTGCCGGGTCTGTTCGTATGATCTAAGCCGTTCACTTTGTGGAAATAGTTGAGAGGTTAACGAAGATAAAATTCATGTTCATCTGATATCGATCAACGTCGGTTTGTGTTTTTTTTGCTGTTGGATAACTCAGGTGTCTGCGCTTTCCTGCACCTTGACTGATCCTAAGAGCCCAATTCCACTTACCACTTGCAAGGATTCCAATTGAAGTCAAAGTAAAACTTCATATGGACTGAGCCTAAAGAAGTTGATAGCACCTGAGAAATTTCGAACTTGAGATCTTATAAGGGTACAAACATCTAACTCTTAGGTCTTCATCATGAGGCCAACGCCTTGGAGTTGACCATGTTAGTTTAGAACACATTTTCTTTGAAAAAACGGATAAAAATGGACCAGTAAGTCTGGGTGTCCCGAAAGGCGACCTAGAATTGAGGGTACAAACATCTAACTCTTAGGTTCTAACCTAAAATCAATTGATCAGAAGTGGAGTAGCCTCTAGATTATATTAAACAAACTTGAGTGGCTTAGGTGGGTGATGTGAGTTTGACACTCCTCACATGCAATCCAAATGCATGTGGAGGTATGGATTGATAAGGTGAGACAATTGACTTGGGAGGCAGAGAATTGACCGCATGAGGCGAGGCCACCACAGATTTAGCTTTGATACCGGTGTTGTCAATCCCATACCGTACCATACAAGTAATAAAACGGTACACGTACATGCATGATTAGTACCGGCCAAAATACTGGGCGTATCGGTCGTAACTGGGGATGTTCTGGAATGTCGAGTAGTACAAAAATACTTGTGTTTTTTTTCTTTTCCTAAAAAATAGCTTGAATTTTATGATAATTGAACGAAACATGGAGTCTATAATATGATAATCATCGTAATTTGTTATTAGGACTAGTGTTAAGATATTTATCCACTTCTAATGTCTCGACAGAGAGTCTATAATATGATAATCATCATAATTTGTTATTAGGACTAGTGTTAAGATATTTCTCTACTTCTAATGTCTCGACAGAGAAAACGGTATGCTTGAATTGACAATTTTGCCTGATGCCATATTGTATTTCTCGTAGGGTTTCAACCTAAAACCAATTGGCCATAGATAAAGTGGCATAGCCAAGAATATGCATCATTGGGGGCACTATAAAACCAAAAGCTACCGATAAAAAAAAAAAAAAAAAATATATATATATATATATATATATATATTTATATATATATATATATATATATATATATATATATATAGGCGATCTCACAGATCCCGGAAATCCCGATGGGAGCTTTTATGTTTTGATGCTTTTAACGATTGTTTTGATAAATCCGAGTATAATGTGTTCAAAAGGTGTTTTCCAAGGCGGAAATCTTCAAAAAAAAATACGGGAAGGGCTTGATCCAAGCGGTTTTTCGCAAAAACGCATATTCTGGTTTGTGAAAACCGCCTTTTCGGTGTTTTGAAGCTTTTACAAATTGTTTTGGGGAAATCAAAAAATATCGGGAAGGTAGAGTCCCGGATCCGGACTCCTGTTCAGATAAGGTGTATATATATATATATATATATATATAGGAACACTTCTAGTCCGAAAACTTCAACCTCTCCGTGATCCAAGCATTTTTTTGGATCCGATCCGTCCAGTTTTTAGAAAAAAGCGGTCCACGCGAAAATCATCAAAAAAATAAAAGGGCTTGATCCAAGCATTTTCGCAAAATTTTTATATTTACAGTTTTTGCGAAAACTGCTTGGATCAAGCCCTTTCCGGTATTATTTTTTGAAGATTTCCGGCGTGGACCCTTGAAAACACCTTCTGAACACATTGGACGGCTCAGATTTTCCAAAAATAATTTGCAACACAAAAAAAACCATTTTTTCCTTATTAACGAGAGGTGTGGACTAGAAGATTGGGCAGTATGTATATATATCACCAAAAGTTCTGTCTAATTTATGACAATATCCCATTGACTCGCAGCTCTATGGTAGCTGGGGATGCAACGATAACTTGCGTGTTGATTGTTACATTATGAGAAACGGACGAGAGTTTTCAACTTTTGAAGTACTAATATTTTGTCCATTCACAATGGTGAACATCACTCACTGTCCATGTGGTAATAATTACTCACTTTTCATAAAGTTAAGGCTTGATTTTTACTTCAATGATCATAATCATTAATTTGGTGTGGCTTGTTTTTTAACAATTCAAGCAAGTCATTCTTATTTTGATTAGCATTTGATTGAATAACAAGCGTCTTGCTTTAAATTTTGGTCCAAATTTTACGCAAAAAAATAAGAAAATTTGATTAATCACTTATAGACCAAAAATGATTAAAATGTTAAGAAGCAAAAAACGACTTTGACTATTGAAGTGAGACCTAGGGGTGATTTGGCTAGTTTGAAAAAACTGGTTTTTTGGTTGTCTTTATTAAAAAAAAATTGCATTTGTTAGTTTTGCGTCAAGAAGATTTTGTGGTTTCTGGATTTATCTCGTCGAAACGAATTCAAAGAATATAAAATTATGGTCAAAAGTAATAGTTTTTTGAATAAAGCCGAAAATAAACCAAAATTAACCAGTTTTTTGGATTATTTTTCGTCTTTATTCACAAAACATTAAATTTGGATAATAATTTTATATATTTTAGATTCCTCTCGTCGAAACAAGCCAAGAAACCACAAAAAATCGACCGAAAACTAACAAATGCAAAAAAAATTTAAATTTGGCTAATAATTTTATATTTTTTAGATTCCTCTCGTCGAGACAAGCCAAAAAACCACAAAAAATCGACCGGAAACTAGCAAATGCAAAAAAAAATTGAATAAGGGACAAAACGAAAAAAACCAAAAAAACCACTAGTATGATCTTAAATAAATAAAGTAGATAATATTAACCCAATTTTTTCAGTTATTAAACAAAATATTCTTGATATTTGGGTAATTATGCGATCTAGTTGGCTGAACTATATAAAACCAATAATTGTTTGATTCAACCAAAACTATCATAAAAAAAAAAAGTGCAATGGGGGCCGTGCCCTCGACGATCTCAGAGTGGCATCTTAGGAAAAATTTCCAGTGCCAGCTGGGCACGACCACTTGGTGCCGAGCAGGATCTCGATCTCGGAAGGTTCAAATTTCTCCTACTCTCTCCTCTTTTTCTCTTTAGAATATGAACTATCCAAAACACTTTTGGATGACCAAGATGTGCATCAAGTTATTTTTCGTTTCATTTTTTGTTTCGCATCTTTAAGGGTGGCTCCCACACTAGATAGGGTAGCATTTAGGTGACGATGGCAAACAGAGGTTAACCAGACTACTTCTCTACGATCAACATCATCCAAGAAGGGGGACCAATTATTACGAGCCCGCGAATACTGAAAAAATGCACTGCTGACCCGCCAAGCCAACTCTCCTTTTGTTTTTTCTTGATTCCCTGCATATGGATGTGCAGGAACCAACCCAGTAACTGCCAAAACCCATCCTTTTCACTCAGCACACGTCAATTATCAATTACTATCACCCGTCCCTTTTCTCAATTCCGTCAGTTTTCTCCCTCCAATTACTCATCAAAACCCCCTCATGACTGTAAAATCCCTCCAAATCCCAAAAACCAAATGGAAGAAAAAACCCACCAAACAAATACTAGTACGCCACCGCCTGTCTCCACAAACCGCCGATCCCGCCCTCCTTCACCAGACCCAGAACCCTCCTCGCCGGGGGCATCCTCCAACTCCTCCGATCTAACCCACCACAGCTCCCTATCCCATGGATCCTCCCCAGAACATGATATAACAAGACCGGTACACTCGCCGGAGAGATATCTGTCTCATGGATCCTCCCCGGGGCAAGAAAAAACGAGACCGGGAAACTCGCCGGAGTACTTCTCGGAGAGATCTCTGTCCCATGGATCCTCCCCGGGACATGAAAAAACAAGACGGGGAAACTCGCCGGAGAGATCGCCGTCGCCGGTGCCGATGGCGAACCGGTTTTCTCGGGGAGAGACGGCGGCTGCGACGAAGGTGGATCGGGGGGGAGGAGGAGAGGGAGTGTACCGCGTGGAAGGAGGAGGAGGGCGGGGTCCGGCGATCGAGGCCGTCGTCGATGTTGAGGAGAGGGAAGAGTGAGAAGACGGTGAGGAAGGTTGGGTTGGGGTTTAGGGTTTGCGGATTGGTTTTCTGTTTGGTTTCGTTTGCAGTTATGGCGTCGGATAAGAATAAAGGGTGGGCGCTTGATTCATTCTTCCTGTACAAGGAGTTCAGGTACTTCTCCATTCAGTTCCTTTTTTTCTTTTTTTGCTTTTACGTTCTTCCAACAAACGAAAATGTCTAGGAAAGAACCCTACCTCTCCTCCTAATCTTAGTTGATCAACCTTCCCGGGAGGATTTGGAGGACTCACAGCGCATCCCATGTAGACTAATGGTACTCGATCAACCTGCCCGGGAGACTAATCTTTCTAATCACCGCACTAAGAACTAATCGCTGAATGTTACGATCTTAATGTCCCACATTGACTAAGTATGGGCTTGGCCTTGCGTATTTAAGCTATTGGGCACCCTCTCTTTTTAGGCCGATTTTCAAGGTTGAGCTCTAGCCATGAGTTCGTATCATTTGGTATTAGAGCCAGCCGCGGAGGGGGCGACCTATAGGTTGGATTATTTAAAAGTATTGAATACTGATAGGTGAGTGGAGCTGCCAAAAAAGAGAAAAGGCTACCATCGGGTCAGTCGATAGAATGGGCCGCCGTGGATTTCGCTTGCGGAGCATGGTAGTAGGTTAAGATCCTAATATCCCACATCGACTAAGTATGGGTTTGGCCTTGTGTATATAAGCTCTTGGACACCCTCTCATGTAAGCTGGTTTTCAAGGGTGAGTTCTACACATGGGTTTGTATCACCGGAGGGTAAGGTTTGTAAGGATATTGATGGCTTCAATCGGTTGTCAGTCCCTTAATCAGTGTATACATGTTCTATGGAGTAATTGATGATTGTGGTCAAATTCAGAATTTTTTTCATTTGATGATTTTGGTGAATTAATACAGGTACTCCTTGTCAGTGAATGCGATAGGGTTTGTGTATTCATTTGGCCAGGCTTCATATCTTGCTTACCATCTGGCTACCGGAGAGTACATTTACCGGCACCCGCTTCACTATTACTTCGATTTCGCCATGGATCAGGCAAGTACTCTTCTCCATTTGTTTATTAGGATTAATCTCATGCTAGTTTGCACATTTGGGCACTTTTTAGACAGTTTCTGGACTTTTTGAATCTTTACTTATAGCTTGCAATCATCCTTCTATTTGGGTCCACCGGAAATGTTACTGAATTGTTATGGAATGGTGGACCATGCACTTTGGGTGATGATGAGGGTTATTCGTTAGTCAGCCACTCTATTTGGTGGTCTGTGAACCGTGGGGACCAGTGGGTGCAGTGAGGAAGTGTAAAGTTGGCAAAAGGACTCGCTCAAAGTTATTGCTTTCACCTTTTGAATTTGTTCTGTACTTGATATGATGATTCTCAAAGAAAAGAGGACAATAACTGCTTTCTAAAGCAGATAATTAGGTGTCATCGTAAAATACTATAGATTTAGACTTTAGAGGAAAATTATTAGGTATTCCTGGTGCTCCCAAGTCCCAATAAACCAAAGATCGTGACAACCACAATTTGTCGTCCCTTGTCCTTCACTCGCCTAACAAGAGTGTTTTAATTTTTCGTTGCATGATTTGTCGGGAGCACCACTTGGACAACACTACATGGTACTTAGGGAGTATTGAATAATTACTTTTTTGCTAAAGCTTTTTGGTTTATCACGACATGCTCCATGCTCTCAAGTCTCAACCATCAGGCATTATTTGTAGATCTAAAACTGCATTACTTCAAGAGATTGTTTTTATAAGGAAAAAAGAATGGATGGCATTCCCTGTGTACATTACTATGCAACAAAACGTACTGTTATGCCATCAGAGAAACTTCCGAGTTTTCCACGGATAGCTTAATATACATTGTTGGACCTATTTCTTAATGGTTAAGCTTTTGGGACGACTAATGATTTGAACAACCACCACTTGATTTGAACAACTACCACTTTTTTTTTTCTGCTGGCATAAGTAATCAAGGGCTTTGTTGTTTGAAATGGCAGATATTGACTTATCTTCTCATGTCGGCATCATCATCAGCTACCACCAGAGTTGAGAACTGGCTGTCTAATTGGGGCCAAGACAAGTTCCCAGAGATAGCAACTGCATCTGTGGCATTGTCCTACATGGCGTTTCTAGCCTTTGCCTTGAACTCTCTCATCTCAGGTTATGCCCTTTGCGCTTTCAAATCTACGTAATTCTATGACCTCCTCACAGGCAATCCGTTTACTTCTTATATTTATGTATCTTGATAAATGCTGTAAAAGGAAAGGAAAATGTCGTAGAAATTCTTATTGTGATGTACAGTGGAATGTGTTCCTATCGGTTTGATCAACTCTTGGGGATAGTTACTCTTTGTACTATACTTTTACTGTAACAATGACTTCTCAATGATTATGATTCACAATTGGGGAAATCAGTTGTATGTTATTTTCTCATTTACCCGATATTACTGGACCCTGTTTTCCCTTCCGGATGGCATCGTAGTGTTGCTAGCCATCTAGATCAGCTTGTCTGAACTTTCAACGTTACTGTATTTTTCATATTACCACTCTGACTCGGAAGCTATTCTATCATGATACTTGGTAGCATAAATATCATTATGGGTCCTTTTCTATTCTTCCTTATAACAAAAAACCATTCGTACTCAGAACTCAAGTTGAATAACTCTCGAAGGGGAAATTTCGCCCAGAGTTCCATTACTATTAATGGGTGGCTATGCAATTTTGTGTGGGCATATGCATCAAAAGGAATATTTATTATTTGATTCATATCCTGACATAAGAAGTTCAACGCGAGCAATGCTTGAAGTGACAATCCATAAAAAAACACCGATACTAGATCGGCTAGAATAAGACGATGGCTAAAAAATTTTCTGAATAACTTAATAAAATGGATATTACTACGGATGGCCCAATCTTGAATAAACGAGTATATTTGTAACTGTAATGTTGAAGCATTCCTCAACACTATACATGTTTGAAAGTAGTTCAAAACTAAACTGTTTCCATTCTGCCTCAAGTATGTGGATCCAGAAATTTTAGCCTGCCCCATAAGCCCAAGATCACAGTCCAAAGTTTCCAATGGAATCCCAACCTGTAGCATGAACCCTGAAAATCGTATAAACAAACAATCTGAGTGGAAGGAGGGAGTGTTTTGGCAACCTGTAATTGATGAAAGAAGGGTCTCTCCATAAATGGTCAAATACCCTGTGAAAGATCTAATCAACAAATCTCCAATTTAAATTGAAAACTGTTTAAGGGTGGATTTGGAAGATGATAGCAATGTGACATTTATAGAGGGTTGATTTCGCGATGAGATTGCATGCAGGAGATGAAAATCTTCATTCCATCTTCGAAAACGTGATCAAAATCGTTGGAATTGAACTCTTTTGCATAAGGTAGTGACCGTGTCGTACCGAGTAAAAATACATTTATAAAAACTAGGAATTAACTACTACTCCAGAGAATAGTGGCTAAGTCTGAGTATCGATCCACGGAGACAGATTGGCTAAATTACGTTAATTTCGATTGGCTTCTAATTTAATTCAGAAAAGATTGATTGGTTGGTTTTAATTCTCAAATTAATTTAAAATAAAGAAAAGCAGTAATTGAATTGAGTGAAACTGGTGGAGAAAAATATCCAGGGTTTCGAATCCACCCCGACCACGTAACAAGGTTATGTGTAGGCTAAGTTTATTATTTGAATCATAATTGTCAAGAAAATAATTGTGTTGTTAACAGGCATGGACTATCCCATAGCACGGACCGTCTCGCTAGCACAACCCGTCTCTTTCACGGGTTGTCTAGTGGCACGATCCGTCTTACGAGTATAACCCATCTCAGTTACCCAAGCACAAACACAGAAAGCCATTGCATAACTCGTATTTGTGAAGCATGCGTACAAATACTCAATTGATTAAAAGCATAAAAAATTAAAAATCAATTCATTCGATCATACTGAAAAGGGTTCTTAGTTACACAATCGATTCAAATAAATAAACATAAGCCTACGCATAAATAATGTTACTTGGTACGGAGTTTCATCTTCCCCCTAGATGAGGGGTTTAGCTGAGCATGGTGATTGGAATGCTCTCAGCCGTGAGCCTCTGTGACTGCATGACACTGTGTGGTTGGTTCCAAAGAACCTCTCCTTTGATGTCTGTCCGAAATTCTCTCTGAATGAAAAATATGTCTCTCCCAAATTTTCTCTCCAAAAATGGTCTGCTCTCTGTCCGAAAATTGCCTCCTCTGGTCGTTCCCCAGCACCTCCCCGAGGTCTTCTCCAAACATTGCATTCTAGATGGCTTTTATAAATGCCCATGAATTGGCTTGAATAAACATGATGGGCATGAATAAATTCTCTGACTTTTCCTTGAATTCTTGCTGACATTTGGATGATGGAAGGTGTCGGTAATTGGATTAGATCCAAAAATAAAGCTCCAATGCTGAATTGAATGTGCTCTGTTGGGTTCACGATGCTCTCGACTGATGTTCAAAACGGAGTCCGATTGGGGTGCAGGAGCAATCAATCTTCTTATTTTAATGCCCGTAATAATATGGTATCGTGCATGTAATTAATGCACTTGGCATGTGAATCGTGGGGCAAAATCTGATGTCAAAAGACTCCACAAGAATTGTTCCCATTTTCCAATTCCCAGCTACTCGCTCACGTGACACACAATTCTCTTGATTTAAGGCCAAATGTGGTACCCTGCTCTTGGAACCTACAATTACAAAAATACAACAAAAGATATTAAATAAAATAATAAGGGACATAACAAATGTAAATTAGGTGGCCTAAATGTACACATTTCGGCACTTATCAGGTAGTACGGAGAAGCCACTGAGTTAGTCAAGGTCAGTGACCCTTCTGCCACAACCTCACTGATCTAAGTTGTAACACGATGAACACGTAAACTTCCATCTGGAAGCCTTTGTACTTCATCTTTCATATGCAGGACCTTTCCGCAACAATCTTAGGGCTAAAAAAGCTTTTACGATGCGATGACTTCATCAGCATAACTTTTAGGTAGATTAATACTTTGAAAATGGAAACTACTCGACTTTACCAGCAATGGAAATATATGAAGCGAGTTGAAGGATGCTGCAGAAAATTTCTAAGAGATTTGGGTTCGCTCGAATATTGTAAAGCAATGATCAAAAGCCATCTTGACTTTTAGTTGCTTCACCTGGTAAAAACATGTTTCATTTTGGAATTTCCTTTGACTATGTATTTGCAACCTCTCTATAGATGCAAATTGTAGCAGAAATGCATGGGGGAGAGGATATTAGATGGGTTTCTTGTGTTGGGAATCAGTGAGGGAAACCTTTGTAATCTCTTATCCACATAATGAAAGGCATTTCCAGTGAATGCAGACAATTGTTGAACCACGTAAAAACATTGTTCATTTGTGTTTGGGCGTGTGTCTCACTTTGGAGTCTCTGGGCACAAAAAAAAAAAATCACTCTAATTCAAATCCATCTTTACTTGCAAAACTAGGGCAATCAATATTCGTGTAGGCTTAGAAAATTGCAAGGGTAACAGAAACCCTAGGATTGAACACAATGCTAAGAACATGGCAAAAAGTGAAGAATGAAGCAAAGAAAGCTGGTTGCATAGCATTTGCTAAAGTAATGAGAAGTAGATTGTTTATCAAACATCTTCACTAATAAGTAAAATTATTCATTCAAAAGCCACATACAATAATACCACGCCACGCTACTTGAACTTTAATAGCCCATAAACATAATTATATAAAATGGAAACAGTACAAATTCCCATTTGCTTTTATTGTTTCTTGAACCATATATAAGCTAACTCCTGCAGTTTTCATGCATTCTTCTCTCATATCAATGGATTTTCGAACTTATCGATCTTCTTCATTCTCTGGAGTCCAAGCACCAACAGTAGTAATCAGACCTTGAGATTTCCAGCATTTCCTCAGGGCTCATCCTCTCCAGTTCACTCTGCCTCCACTGTGCAAAAATGTTCCTGTTTTGTGGGTCAGTAGCAAGTGGGTAGTCTTCCACTTGGTGATATTGGGATCTCATTCTCATGTAAAGCCTCATTGTAGCCACACAGTCATCATATGGATCTTGAATTCCATTTTGAATGTCATACCTGTAAAATGGAAACCTCCATTAGGCTTTAAAGGTTAAAGACTTGAATCAATCATGGTAAAATTACTCTCACCATCCCTGCCGTTTACACGAAATTCCACTTTTGTTTCTAAGATGATCATAATCTTTTTATCACCGGCGGCCTTTATATTTGAGGATAGTAAGTCGGCATGTGGCTACCATGATATTGTTTGGTACCACTTTAACCTTTCAAAATTGTCTCCATAGTCACTTTAGTCCCTCATAATTTGTCAATTTGAAGGTCACGTGACAGTCATGCAACGAGTTTTCATCCATTTTCTAGACTTTTTTTTTGACAGATAGGTAACAGAGCAACCTGATCAAAGCTGCGGGGTTGTCACTTATGTAATTTATAACACAAGGACCAAATTGATGATTGAGGTAAAGCACAATGGAGCAAAGTGGAATTTATCCATTTATTATTTTCTCACAGCAAACCAAAAGTGAATGAATAGTGAAGGGGCAATAATTATTACCCAAGGTATGCTTTTGTTAGGTACTTTAGAGAGTTGCTGAGCTTGCTTGTTTTCATCAGTGGAGGGTATTTTGCTGTATCCCTGTCACAAAAATGAAAAATTTAGTCTTGAACATAGAACATAAGTTCATAGCAATGAATTTGTTAGTGCACGTGCTGGTAGCTTACTTGCACTAATTACATGCGTTATGTAGGACCCATTACACGATATAATCGGTAGCACATAAGACGCCACGTAACATGGTACTCCTATTCAAATATGATCACTCTAGCATGACTCGGGCCAATGCCAAAATTTATCATGGAAGTGATTAACCTTGAGATAGCATCTAATCGGACCCACTCAAGAAGCTATAAAATCAAGAATATGTTTTTCCTTGGTTTAATTCACATTTCCTTCCAAACATTTTTTTTTCAAAAAAAAAAAAAAAAAGAAAAAGAAAAAGAGAATCAATTACCTGATTATAATTGCAGGATATTCCAGGTCTAAACATTTAAGATCATGGTCCAAGCCATGACCAACAAGAATCCTAGCCCTTCCACCTTTTGACCGAATCTTCCAAATTGGTTCACCATTGCACAAAAAATCTTGAATCTTCCTTGACACTTGCCTCACCGGCATTGCATCTCTTAAGAACTCCGGTCGAATCCCGGTTGTCTCATACCTTCAAAAAAAGAAGAAAGAAAAGATCAAACACCAGCAGTGCTACATGTCCAGATAATACATCAAGAATTTGAAATCAGTGGCCTACTTAGCCTTTCCATCCTTATTTGATCAATTGGATTTATTTTCTTTGGATTGTGGCAATGGATTTAGTACCTATAGTTGGTGACCGGAAGAAAAGGCTTGACATAAGTTTGAAAGATGATGTTCTCATATTCGTCGGTGAGGCAAACCCTAGCGCAAAGATCTAAAGATCCATCGCTTCCACCACCAACCATTTTGCAAGCGAGCGCAACCACCTTTGATCGGTTGTTTTCAAGTCTCATGTCATCGTAAATGCCAAGGTTCGCCATGCGATGAAATAGCCCCCCAAAGTACGTCATTAAGATACTTGTTATAATCGAAAAGTGATCACTTTGTCAATTTGAAACAAAAGGGAATTGTTTTTTTTTTTTTTTTTTTGTGAGTGTGTATTTATATACAGACATTGCCGTGAGAGAGTTGGCATGTCTCCCGTGAACCCTAAGAGCAATTCGGCCAAAAAGATGGCTAAACAAATGTCACATCCTCGGTCTTTGAATATCCTCTCACATTCGGCCTTTGGCAATGGCCCCGATATATGAAAAAATGGGAAACATCGCAATGAAGATTAAATTCGAGATCAAACAACCACAAAATCTTGAGAGACGAATTGAAAGTTACCGATGAGATGCTCTCTCATAGACTCAAACGAGCGCGAATGCTTCCCACAAATTCCACAGGTGGGCTCGTGGGACGAAAATGATATGATGTCCTCACGTGTTCCACCGTATGCTCCATTTTGTTGAACTGTCTATAACATGCAAAGACACTTGTTCCTATACACGATTCACTAGTTATACTGAGACTTACACATATATAGCAATGTTCAAAAGAGTTACTAGCATACCATGGCTAAATTAATGCATATAATCGATTTAAAATTGTATTTGTAAATTGTTTTCCTATACGAATACGTGTCAGACAGGCTCAGGTGTGTATAACGAGGGGATCGAGAGAACATACCGAAGGGAATCTGAAGACTCCATAGCTGTTTTTTATCTCCTAAAGTGGCTAGTGTGATTAGAAAGAGAGAAGAGGAGTTGAGAGGACCTGAGGAAGAAGGTGAGGATATGAAGGTATTTATATTAGTAGGAGGGGGAAAAAGGAGAGGAAGAAATTCTTTTAACTTGAGGTCAGGAAATTATTCCAAAGGTCCATTCTAAGTTTACCTGGAGTTTGGAGTGTTCTGTATCTAGGATATGTGTGTATGAGGAGTTGACTTGATCTTATGCTACAGAATCATCAAACAGTAGGGAGAATGCATCGTTTCAATTTTGTCGGATGTCCTCGAAGTCAAAAATTTTCATTCGGGTGGTCAAATTTACTGTGACCCGAAATTTTCATTAGGGTGATCAAATTACTATGGGCTAGCTACTCGGCCTCTAGATGAACTATGGGCAATTCGCCGAGTCCTAACTCGACTCAACCTATAGATGAGCTAGGACTCGGCCTATAGATGAACAAGCTTAAGCGCGAGCCTAATTCCCTAGCTCCTTTGCTTAACGAGTTGAGCTCACAAGTTGAACCATACATGCACAAAAGTAATACTAATGGCTGCCGTGTGTCATTTGTCGGACCGCTTTTCCAACAACTCTCCTAAAACCAATTGGTGTTAGGAAGGGTTTCAATTAAGTCTTTTATGGCATTCGCCATCGCACCCGCAAGTTTGTTTTTAGAGCGGTTGCAGGGAGTGACATTGTGTAACCAAATCCATGGGGGCACTCCGGGCCCAACAATCCCTCCCTCACGATGACGCTCCCGCGACTCGAACCCATGACCTCCTGGCTCTGATACCACTTGTTGGACCGCTTTTCCACCAACTCTCCTAAAACCGATTGGTGTTAGGAAGGGTTTCAATTAAGTCTTTTATGGCATTCGACATCGCACCCGCAAGTTTGTTTTTAGAGCGGTCGCAGGAAGTGACATTGTGTAACCAAATCCATGGGGGCACTCCGGGCCCAACATCATTGTTTAAGGCAGACACAGTTGACTGCTGTGTGTCATTGAAAGCTTCACAACAAGTCTTTCTAGTTGTCCCACATCGGAAAACTTCAAGACTGAAACAATAGAAAGCCTATTCCACCCTAAATTTACCTAGGACCAAAATGTCTTCATTTAGATAAGGCAAATTGAGAGTCTAAAGGGTGGCCAATAGTAACTTAATGATGCAAAGTAGATCTACTCTCCTGTTGAAAACTTTGGGCCAGAGTGGTTGTAAGAACCCATGTTTTTAATTATTATTATTTATTATTTAAATTTTTTTTTTCTGATAATAAAGTTGAGGAAATGTGAGGAAACGAGAAAAAATGATTAAATGTTGGAAGATTTTGTGTTAAGTGTTGATTGGGGCTTGTTTGGTTTACATAAGCCACTATTGGGCTTGTGGTGTAATTATTTGAATATAAGTGGGTGTGTGGTGTGAGAGAAGAGAGAGACAAGTCTCCCTTCCCCCCTTATCCAGCTACCTCTCTCTCTCTCTTCTTCCTCTTCCATTTTCTTCTTCCTTCACCAAATCTCACCAAATCACTCTAGTCCCTTCACAAGCCTTGCTCAAAATCAACTCCTCTACGCGTTAGGAAGCTCGGTTTGCACTCGTTTCACTCCGAAAGGTTGGGTTTTGCTTGGAAGCTTGATCTTTGCTTGAGGTAGGGAAATTTCTAACTCTTCTAAGTGTAAATGTGGTGTATGTGTGTGTATAGACAATTGATTGCTAATTTTCCATGCCTTGTTGATTTGCTTGAGAGAAAATCATTTTCTAGTCAAATTTGTGTTGACACTCATCATCTCTTGGCTCCTATGTTGTTCTTCTCTTGATTTGGTGGATAACCTATCCCATTATTGCTTAATTTCATGGTGATGCTTGTAATTTACATGAAACCCATTGTTTGTCCATTGCTTGAATTTGGGGAAAGCTAGCAAATCTTGTAAATTGATGGTATGTTGGGTTGCTATGTTGTTTGAATCTCTTTTACATCTTAATATGTCCATTTTGAAACCAAGAAAATGCCCAAAAGAAGCCCCATTGATCATTTCGTTGCTTGAGAAATTTTTGATCTGGTGTTGTCCTATCGATAGGGCTTCATCCCCTATCGATAGGAGCCTTTCACTTTTCGTTATGGCCAATCTGATGGCTTCCCTATCGATAGGACTTGATCTCCTATCGATAGGAGCCTCTGACGCCCTATCAATAGGACTTTACCTTCTATCAATAGGACTTTCTGATGCTTCAATAGTGGCCAATCTGATCTCTCTCCTATCAATAGGACCCAACCTCCTATCAATAGGACACCTATATTTTATGAAAAATTTCATGAATCATGATCCGTTATTTGTGGCTCGTTTGTGTAAGTTGTTGGTCACATGTTAGGGTCCGGGAGGGTCATTTTGACATCTTTGAAACTCGGGTCAAAATCTCCTTTATGGACACGTTCGGGTAACACGAAACATGAGTTTTGCATGAAATTATCACACGATAGTAAGGTAATGAGACATATGGACACCGTGATGATATTATTGAGCATGAAATAAAGGACTAATGTGATAATGGTGACACGGGGCCCGAAAGGGTATGCCCGGAGTGACACGGGGCCCTAAAGGTGTATGCCCGGAGTGACACGGGGCCTTTATGGCATGCCCGGAGTGACACGGGGCCTATATGGCATGCCCGGAGAATAATCAAATGTTTGAAAGGAATAAGATGTATGTGGTTAACGTGTGGAACACATGTGGTGTATCGGGTACAAGAGGCGAGGGTAAGTGAAATCTAGTTGATTATGTGCCCTTTTCAAGCCCTTAAACCATTCGATCTCTTTCTTAACTCTTGTTACATGACTTGTGCTTTCTTGTCTATCATTCATATGCATTTCATTTCACTTAGGTTTGTTAGACATTTCTCTACTGGGCTAGTGAGCTAATCCTTACGAATTTCAGGTACCCAACAAGGAGCATGATTTGGAGTGCTTGAAGTGTTTGCATGCATTCGTTTTGAAAGCTAATTGGAAGAGTTACCTCATTATCTTAAAACTTGTTTTTTGTTAAGATGGTATTGTAACTTGATTAGGTTTCCTTTTGACAATGGGATTGTAATAACTTGACATTTATCATTTCTTAATTTGGGGCTCGGTTACCCATAGACCAAATGTGTATTTTGTCGTTGACCTTGACTATTCAATTTGGACTTTGACGTGGCCCGTGGATTTTTTGACCGCCCACGTGGATTTTCTTAATGAGTTATCCTCTAGAATTTCGAGGGTGTGACAGTGGTCACCTGACCACTCTTGTACTCACTCGTCTCCGCCCTTGCTCGAAGTCTTAAAGAGCGAAGGGATATAGTAGGGAGAATATAGTGTGGGAGTAGTGAGAATTGATAGTGAGTGGGTGAGAGTGAAACTGTTAACTAAACCTTTTTGAAGTCCTTGATTGCCAGATA
This sequence comes from Vaccinium myrtillus, assembly GCA_016920895.1. Lineage (NCBI taxonomy): Eukaryota > Viridiplantae > Streptophyta > Magnoliopsida > Ericales > Ericaceae > Vaccinium > Vaccinium myrtillus. Next base: position 36,269,742 of record CM029274.1, read on the forward strand.
ACTACTAGTACATGGAGGTTAAATTTTGTGGATGAGATCGATGCAGTAAATATTCTCATTGAACTTTGTCATATTACCGTTAGTCAGGAAAAAAATTTCCTAAGAATAATATTTTACAAATAGAAAGATTATTTACTTTGCGGGCTTATGGGCGGGCTTGAGAGCACGAGCTTGAATCACTAAGCCTGAGCTCAGCCCATTTACTATTCGGACTGGGCTAGCCCGCCCGCTCGACGGGCTTAGGTTGGGCTGGGCTAAAACCCAACGTGCCGGGCGGGCTTTGTGAGGGCTTCGGATTCGCTGGCCAAATGATAACCCTTACCATTGAACACTCAAAAGAGTCAAATTCGTGGTAATCCAAATTCTTGGGTCCCACATTTAAACATGAGAGAATATTTATGTTCCTACCATGTTCTCTCCTCTAGCTTCTGGGTGGATCCGGGGGCTCCTGGGTGTGTGTGTGTGTTTTGTTGCATTTAGAAGTCGGCAAAACAACAATAATTATTAGACAAAAAGTTTTTTTACAAAATTCTTCAATTTTATAGTTCAGGATATCTACCGCTCAGATCAATTTCCACCATGTACCAAATGAAGAGAGCACAAGAATTACATTGGCTGCTGCGTATAGTAAGTACTTGTAACTTAGTATTTACATCACCAACTACGTTATCAGCGAATAGTCAATGAAGCACAAATCAAACTGAATCAGGTTTCACAAGCTCAAGAACTTGAGTTGAATCTAGTAATTAACCCTTTCATTGATAAGAATAATATTGCCAAGTCAATGCCACAATAAACTGGACAAAATATTTGTGAACTTTATTTACCGGTCCTTGCAGTATTATAGATACTAGCGTTTGGGGCAAACACGATGCGTGTGTAATAGATGGGAAAGAAACCATACTATATGAAGACTGTGAATAACAAAAATTTGGGTGTTATATTCAAATATTGGTTTTGAAACGGACTAAAGGTTCAAGAGAGAAGAGGGTAAACAAAAGCAACCATTCCAACAACAAGATTACAAGAATCAGTTTCAGCGAAAAGAAGGAAACAAATTGAAAGGACAGGATGCTATGTAGATTGCTAGTCTCTACATGGTTTTTTTTTTTTTTTTTTTTTCCGGGTATGGTTGAAGTACTCGACGAGATCAATATGTTTTCAATCATTATGTGGGCCGGGATGAGCCCGAAAAAGGAGGAACTAGATGGGAAGCTCCTCTCCCATTATTGGAGAGGAGCAGGGACGGAGCTAGATTCAAACTTGGAGGTGGTACCCACAAAGATCAATATGCGCCCTCAGTCACAAGAAGAATGTTTAATCCGTTAACTGAGAATACCCTGGAATTTTTTTACCTTCGCATATATACTGCATGCTTTCGGCAAAAGTATACAAAACGATGCTCTCCGGCCGCCCCTTTCTTGTAATCACTGCATGCATACTCTTTATGTTCAGCCTTATATTTGGACTAACTCACACGCAATTCAATTAATTTTCTCCTCGGTTCAATTAAATGCTATTCACGACATCTCAAAAAATTATTCATATCTTCTAACATATAATGTAGTATATATTTAATATGAATCTTGTTTGATAGTTTATGATGAGTTCTATTAAACAACGTTTTCGAATTGCAAAAAGAAAAAAGGAAGATTGAAAGATATAACCATTTTGATAAATGGAATTCATGTCGAAAAATGAACAAATTTTTTTGGGACGCATAGATTAAAAATTTCGAGAAAAAAGTCTACTTGATCCAAACCCTTTCGGTGGGAGTCGAACATTTTTTTTTTTTTTTTGAAAAAAAAAAAGTTCGACTCCCACCGAAAGGGTTTGGAAAAAAAAAAAGTGGGAGTCGAACTTGATGCTTGGATTATTACTGTACAAGATAACTCTATACAAAGAGGCAATCTACGAAATAACTCTATACAAAATAATTTATTGTGAATTCTCTTATCCCGGTGTTGATCATCTACTTTTAGCAGAACTGGGAAAGATATTACTCAAAATCTGGCCCGAACACTGTGACCGTCAAACCAATAGAAGGAAAAAGAAACAAAATCTATATATCTACATCTGAGAGCATCCTTATGTGGCTCTCTACTATAACTTTTGAGTTAAACTCGAGAGCAAAGTCTCCAAAAACCTTAAAAATCAGGCTCCTCAAATGCCTCCCTAATTTGCTACATTTTGTAACTTTGCTACAAGTCGAACTTTTTTTTTTTTTTTTGAACTGGAAAAATAAAAAAGTTCGACTCCCACCGAAAGGGTTTGGAAAAAAAAAAAGTGGGAGTCGAACTTGATGCTTGGATTATTATTGTACAAGATAACTCTATACAAAGAGGCAATCTACGAGTCCTCACGTTAGTCCAGTTGATTGGTGAATTTGCTCTCTATACGATTGATCAAGGTTCGACTCTACCAGAAAATAATTTATTGTGAATTCTTTTATCCCGGTGCTGATCATCTACTTTTAGCAGAACTGGGAAAGATATTACTCAAAATCTGGCCCGAACACTGTGACCGTCAAACCAATAGAAGGAAAAAGAAACAAAATCTATATATCTACATCTGAGAGCATCCTTATGTGGCTCTCTACTATAACTTTTGAGTTAAACTCGAGAGCAAAGTCTCCAAAAACCTTAAAAATCAGGCTCCTCAAATGCCTCCCTAATTTGCTACATTTTGTAACTTTGCTATAGTAACCCCCCAAATTTACGAAGACACTGTTCACGCACCAAAAGAGGTGGAGGGAGGAAGAGTAAAATTTTGAATAGAGAGTATGCTTTTGTGAGTTTTTTATAAAGCGACTTGCTAAAGTTTGAATAGAGAGTCTGATTCTGTGATTTTTTGATAAAATGACTTGCTAATTATAAAAAGTGTTTTTTGAGGTTAAATTTAGTGTTTTTTTTTTAGGCTGATAAGGATGCTCTGAGAGAGTCAGAGAGGGGAAGGACTATCTTTTTTGACTGGATGAGCTGGGGGTCCAGAAGATTCGTGCTTTGAAGATACCCAATACTCCTAGAAAAGAAATGGAGGAGTCTTTGTGGAATATTTCATATAAATTCTGGTCCCCAATATTTATTAGTGTATCTGAATGATTTCCGTTTCAGTCACTCTCTATCTCGAATGTCAAACCCTAAAGTTAGCACCTGGGAGTGTGTTTTACATGGTTGCTAGAAAACTCCACAAGTAGGCGGAACTATTAAGGGGCCAGTGTCGCGGTCCATCCCCCAGAGTGTGTTTTACATGGTTGCTAGAAAACTCCACAAGTAGGCGGAACTATTAAGGGACCGGTGTCGCGGTCCATCCCCCAGTTACAACCTTCCACCGCTACATTTATTTTTTGAGATATTTTATGTGATTAATTTTCAAACATGCATACTTCTTAGGGAAAATTATCCAAATGGTTCCTGTAGTTTCACCCGAGTCTCGATTTAGTCCCTCTAGTTTCAATTGCACTCCAACGAACCCTGTAGTTTCAATTTTGGTCGAATTAAGTCCCCGACGTTGATTTAGGGTTAGGGTTAGGGTTTCAAATTGGGGAAGAAGGGTGGGTGACTTAATTCGGGGACTCAATTCGACCAAAATTGAAACTACAGGGTTTGTTGGAGTGCAATTGAAACTAGAGGGACTAAATCGAGACTCGGGTGAAACTACAGGGACCATTTGGATAATTTTCTCTACTTATTATATACTTCTTCTTTCTAAATACTATTGTCCGGTCCGTAAAACGTGAACTAAAATAATTGCATTTTGATTCAAAGAATTTCTAACTTCTCTCTCGTAAGATACTACTCCTCCATCCTTTTTTAATTGTTGAGTGTATTGTATATTGGAATGTCCCTTATAAGTGTGTGTTTTGAAAAGTTAATGGCAAAAATTTGTATAATTATTGTTTTCCCTTTTGAAAAGTTAATGAGAAAATAGTTAATGAGTAAAAGTGGAGGATAATTTTGGAAAGTGAAAGTAAAAATTGGTATGAAGGTGTAAAGTAGAGGTAAAAGTCAATGCATGTGAAATAAGTAATGAATAATGATGATATTTTCTTTAATAAGTTGGATTTACGAAACCACACACTTAAAAATGAACGGAGGGAGTAAATATTAATGAATTCTTTTAATTTTTGGAAAAAAAATTTGAATTCTTTCAAATAAAAACATATCCTTATATTTTTTCTTGGTTTGACGGATAGAGAACATACTATTTGGGATGGTGGTATATATATTGATCATTTTGAGTGTTAGCTCAAAGTTCAATGTTCCTTGTTCCACCGTTGTCCACAAGCCCATCCGTCCAGTTTTTTTCGAATTAAAATTTATCATCTGATAGACTGATAGAATGAAAATCATTAGAATTTCGTAAGAACTATAACAAGCGCCCAAATAAGAGAACACACGATAATCTATTCTCTCACCTTTATCTATCTATTTATGCATGTCAAGTTCTCACATACACACAATAATGGCTCCTCGGTTAGGTCTCCATTTGGCGAAGGTGATTATGTTTGGTCATTAATTGCCAGTGTGGGTCTGATTGAAACCCAATTTCTTTCTAATTTTGATGATCACTACCGTTTGGGGTCCAGTAAGGTTTGCCGAAGGTCAAAGAAGGACTGCTTGAGGTGCTAGGTTCTTCGCCAGAGTTAATGGCCGGCCAGTTTTGTGGTGGTAGATCAGCGTGTGTATGTTTGAAAGACAGTGTTTTCGATGTTGACCCCACTTGCTAACAGATGAGGATTAAGGCTGTTCAGGGTGTTTTTTTTGTTGTTGAGTTTCAATTATTTGGGTGTTTTTGTTTGTTCATTCAATCTTTGGTTGAATTCCCCTTTCCCCGGACTTGATGTACCAATTGTGAAGTTTAATAAACTGTCGTTTCCGCTTTTCCAAAATGAACTCAAGCCGCACATTTCTCTATCACTAGACTTGATAAGACTTCTAAAAATGATATGTGTAAAACAATAAGTCTCCAACACACTCACATGGGGTGTGTGTGTGTGTGTGTGTGTTCCAAACACTATGTGAGTATGTTGGAGCCATGTTGGAGATGTATTGTTGTACCTCTATCATTTTTCGTAAGAATTCAGATAGATAGTCTTGATCACTCCTATTAATTTCGTACCATGATGTACTATACATAGCGTGAAAGGTACGTACTATTTTAACTTCAATAAAAGGGTCGATTTTACACGATTAATTAATGAATGATTCGGATCATTTGTGTAGGATCCTGAAATAAGCCGCGCAAAGCCTGGTACAAAGGCCATTGATACTCATAGTAGTATGGGAAAAAAAAATTACGATTAGAAGAATTCGTGGTTGGAAACAGGAGCGGCTCAGTAACCGTCTAGTTTTCCGCACGGAAAGTACCACGACCAAAAATTCATTGTGTTACTTCGAAAAGCTCTATGCAAAAAATAAGAACATACTTAACAAGTATGCAAAAAGTACATTTATAGATTTCACTGTTACACAAAAAACTACTCTATTTCAACCTTAGTGTCTTAAAATGTCACACGACGAGCATTCGTATTTCGAAAGCGTTGAATTTATATTTATTATCAACACCAATAAACATATTTTTCTCTAGAAATCGAGGCCTAAATTAATATAATCAAGACGTGAAAGTAAAAATCAATTGAATACCTAGCTAGTCTTGAGTATTAAATTGTTGATCAAATAACTGTCGTGGTAACATGCTACGTTGACATGTTATGGAGTACTCAATCCTTCATCCGATTCCTTAGCCAACAACGTGAGAGCGAGAGATGAGAGTGAAGGCTGGGTTTCTTTTATTTATTTAATTATTTATTTTAGATTGATCCCAAAATTTATTGGGTTGGACTTATTTTGTTTTATTAGGCTATATTTTTAAGTTATCTAAATTTTACTGGAGTTTCATTTATTTTAACCCCATTCATTGATCCAGTGTTGAAAATACTAAAAGAATTTCACTTTATAACTAACAAAAAACATTTTTTTCAGTGCATTTCCCAAACGTAGCGAGGAGGTCACTTGACCTTACTGGGTTCAAGATAGAGCCGCCCCTGGTTAGAAACACCACCGATCCTTAAACCTTTTTTTTTGGGTAAAAAAAAAAAAAGTGAAAGTGAATAGTAGTACTTTTCACGACATCCATTTCTCTGTCTCAAAAACTTTAAACGACACACACACACAAAAAAAAAAAAAAAAAAAAAAGGTATGGATTCTTAGAACCTCAATATGGTCAAAAGCAATACTTTCCCTTTCACGTGTATAGGTACTACTTGCATGGGTGGTGGGACAGTTTGTACATCCTCCACCTTTTACTTATGCCCTTCATTGACTCTCTGCCTCTTTCCTAGCTACACAATTTTCTATATGCTTGAACTTAAGTATGCCACTTTTGCATGGTCGACTTTGAGCTTTTGGGGGTCCTATGCGAACTTGGAGTATTGCTGCAGGAGCATCAAAGTGTGTGGATCTCATACAAGTGTTTTATAGGGGATGTGTGAGAACCCACTTGGTAAGTCCCACATCGGTGGGCAAACAGAATATGAAATACGGAGTAGTATATAAACGAAATACGACCAGTTACTGTATAACTTGAGATTAATTTTTTGAGCCACGTGGTTAGGCTAAAAGTTAGTAGGTCAGCTGGAGCGCTAGGCAGGTCGTTACAGTTAGTATCAAAGCACAACCCTGATCTACTACATGGTTGGGGCCACCTCTAGAATCTGGTAGGAGCACACTGATCTGTTGTACAGAGTTAAGTGCCACACCATGACCACCAGGGGAGAGGTTGTTGAGCCAATGCAACGAGGATGTTGCATCGTAAGGTGGGGAGATTGTGAGAAAGCACTTGGTAAATCCCACATCGGTGGGCAAATAGAATATGAAATAAGGAGTAGTATATAATGAAATGCGATCAGCTACTGTATAACTTGAGGTTAATTTTTTGAGTCACGTGATTAGGCTAAAAGTTAGCAAGTCATTTAAGACGGGTCATTACAGAAGGCCTCTGAAACATTGCTTCCGGAGCACCAATAATCTCTCCTTTCCCTATGTAATTATGTATTCGAAGTTTGTATAATTCTTAATTAGTTAAAACTTCAAATACTCAATATATGTGTATTAGTTTATCTAGTAATAGTTGATAAATCGTGTAGAACATAAAAGAAAGTACTCATGGAGAGATAATGTGTTCGATGTGGAAACTTTATATCCATCTCAAAATTAATTGGCAATGAGTGGAGAGATGTCTCATGTTAATTATTAAGTGATCATTCATTCCATATCCAAGAAATGTGGGATTGTATTTTACTTAATATCCTCCCTGACGTGCAGCCGAAAAGTCCAATACTCTAATGTTAGCTAGAAATTCCAGCTAACATTAGAGTATTGGACTTCTCGGATGAAGAGTTGCTTTTAATCTTCTTTGTGCTTCTTTCCAAGTGGTCCTTTTCTTCCGATGAGAGTGGATCAGATTTTGAGATTTGAGATTCAGGGCTAAGCATCTTAGAGAGAGAAACTCGAATAAGTTTTCCTTAACTTTCACACAGCAAACTCGAATGAAAATTGAAATTCATGCAACTCTTTAATCTTTTATTTCATAATTTTCTCTCTCTCCAACCATCTTATTTTTTGTTTAAGAAATTTGTTAGGCCTTGCTTATGTGTTGCTTTTTATTTGCACCTTCTCTCTTTTTAATAACTCTATGAATGTCCTGTAACGTCCTGTACCATTGAACTCGGAGGGACTTTTCGGTTGCCTCAGGAGACCCTCCAATACTCTAATGTTAGCTGGGAGGGCAACGTTGGTCCAAGCTGCCACCTCCACCATACCTAGCTACACCATGCAAACTTTGAACTTCCCTGCTAGTGTGTGTGACAAGTCGGATCGTATAAATAGAAACTTCCTCTGTGGTGACACCCCTGATAAGAAGAGAATCCATCTTGTGAATTGGAATACAGTGTGCAAAAATAAAGATGTGGGGGGACTAGGTCTCAGGAAGGCTAAGAATCAAAACCTTGTCCTCCTTACCAAACTTGGGTGGAAAATGGTTAACAATGATGATAGTCTATGGGCTAGAATCCTAAGAGATAAGTAACTTAATCATCATACATTTCAATCCTGGCCTTGTAATAGGAATACCACCCCAAGCTACTTGAATTTTAATAACCCATAATCATAATTATATAAAATGGAAACAGAACAAATTCCCATTTGCTTTTATTGTTTCTTGAATCATATATAAGCTAAAACTCCAGCAGTTTTCATGCATTCTTCTCTCATATCAATGGATTTTCGAACATATCGATCTTCTTCATTCTCCGGAGTCCAAGCACCAACAGTAGTAATCAGACCTTGAGATTTCCAGCATTTCCTCAGGGCTCATCCTCTCCAGTTCACTCTGCCTCCACTGTGCAAAATTATTCCTGTTTTGTGGGTCAGTAGCAAGTGGGTAGTCTTCCACTTGGTGATACTGGGATCTCATTCTCATGTAAAGCCTCATTGTAGCTACACAGTCATCATATGGATCTTGAATTCCATTTTGAATGTCATACCTGTAAAATGGAAACCCCCATTAGGCTTTAAAGGTTAAAGACTTGAATCAATCATGGTAAAATTACTCTCACCATCCCTGCCTTTTACACGAAATTCCACTTTTGTTTCTAAGATAATCATAATCTTTTTATCAATGGCGGCCTTTATATTTGAGGACAGTAAGTTGACATGTGGCTACCATGATATTGTTTAGTACCACTTTAACCCTTCAAAATTGTCTCCTTAGTCACTTTAGTCCCTCATAATTTGTCAATTTGAAGGTCACGTGACAGTCATGCAACGAGTTTCTATCCATTTTCTAGACTTTTTTTTTGACAGATAGGTAACAGAGCAACCTGATCAAAGCTGCAGGGTTGTCACTTATGTAATTTATAACACAAGGACCAAATTGATGATCGAGGTAAAGCACAATGGAGCAAAGTGGAATTTATCCATTTATTATTTTCTCACAGCAAGACCAAAAGTGAATGAATAGTGAAGGGGCAATAATTATTACCCAAGGTATGCTTTTGTTAGGTACTTTAGAGAGTTGCTGAGCTTGCTTGTTTTCATCAGTGGAGGGTATTTTGCTGTATCCCTGTCACAAAAATGAAAAATAAGTTCATAGCAATGAATTTGTTAGTGCACGTGCTGGTAGCTTACTTGCACTAATTACATGCGTTATGTAGGACCCATTACACGATATAATCGGTAGCACATAAGACGCCACGTAACATGGTACTCCTATTCAAATATGATCACTCTAGCATGACTCGGGCCAATGCCAAAATTTATCATGGAAGTGATTAACCTTGAGATAGCATCTAATCGGACCCACTCAAGAAGCTATAAAATCAAGAATATGTTTTCCCTTGGTTTAATTCACATTTCCTTCCAAACATTTTTTTTTCAAAAAAAAAAAAAAAAAAAAGAAAAGAAAAAAGAGAATCAATTACCTGATTATAATTGCAGGATATTCCAGGTCTAAACATTTAAGATCATGGTCCAAGCCATGACCAACAAGAATCCTAGCCCTTCCACCTTTTGACCGAATCTTCCAAATTGGTTCACCATTGCACAAAAAATCTTGAATCTTCCTTGACACTTGCCTCACCGGCATTGCATCTCTTAAGAACTCCGGTCGAATCCCGGTTGTCTCATACCTTCAAAAAAAGAAGAAAGAAAGATCAAACACCAGCAGTGCTACATGTCCAGATAATACATCAAGAATTTGAAATCAGTGGCCTACTTAGCCTTTCCATCCTTATTTGATCAATTGGATTTATTTTCTTTGGATTGTGGCAATGGATTTAGTACCTATAGTTGGTGACCGGAAGAAAAGGCTTCACATAAGTTTGAAAGATGATGTTCTCATATTCGTCGGTGAGGCAAACCCTAGCACAAAGATCTAAAGATCCATCGCTTCCACCACCAACCATTTTGCAAGCGAGCGCAACCACCTTTGATCGGTTGTTTTCAAGTCTCATGTCATCGTAAATGCCAAGGTTCGCCATGCGATGAAATAGCCCCTGAAAGTACGTCATTAAGATACTTGTTATAATCAGCAAACTGATCACTGTCAATTTGAAACAAAAGGGAATTGTTTTTTTTTTTTTTTTGTGAGTGTGTATTTATATACAGCATTGCCGTGAGAGAGTTGGCATGTGTCCCGGTGAACCCTAAGAGCAATTCGGCTGCCAAAGATGGCTAAACAAATGTCACATCCTCGGTCTTTGAATATCCTCTCACATTCGGCCTTTGGCAATGGCCCTGAATATATGAAAAAATGGGAAACATCGCAATGAAGATTAAATTCTGAGATCAAACAACCACAAAATCTTGAGAGACGAATTGAAAGTTACCGATGAGATGCTCTCTCATAGACTCAAACGAGCGCGAATGCTTCCCACAAATTCCACAGGTGGGCTCGTGGACAGAATGATATGATGTCCTCATGTGTTCCACCAGATGCTCCATTTTGTTGAACTGTCTATAACATGCAGCACACTTGTTCCTGTACACAGTTCACTAGTTATATAGACTTACACATATATAGCAATGTTCAAAAGAGTTACTAGCATACCATGGCTAAATTAATGCATATAATCAGTACGGAAAATTGTATTTGTAAATTGTTTTCCTATACGAATACGTGTCAGACAGGCTCAGGTGTGTATAACGAGGGGATCGAGAGAACGTACCGAAGGGAATCTGAAGACTCCATAGCTGTTTTTTATCTCCTAAAGTGGCTAGTGTGATTAGAAAGAGAGAAGAGGAGTTGAGAGGACCTGAGGAAGAAGGTGAGGATATGAAGGTATTTATATTAGTAGGAGGGGGGAAAAGGAGAGGAAGAAATTCTTTTAACTTGAGGTCAGGAAATTATTCCAAAGGTCCATTCTAAGTTTACCTGGAGTTTGGAGTGTTCTGTATCTAGGATATGTATGTATGAGGAGTTGACTTGATCTTATGCTACAGAATCATCAAACAGTAGGGAGAATGCATCGTTTCAATTTTGTCGGATGTCCTCGAAGTCAAAAATTTTCATTCGGGTGGTCAAATTTACTGTGACCCGAAATTTTCATTAGGGTGATCAAATTACTATGGGCTAGCTACTCGGCCTCTAGATGAACTATGGGCAATTCGCCGAGTCCTAACTCGACTCAACTTATATATGAGCTAGGACTCGGCCTATAGATGAACAAGCTTAAGCGCGAGCCTAATTCCCTAGCTCCTTTGCTTAAGGAGTTGAGCTCACAAGTTGAACCATACATGCACAAAAGTAATACTAATGGCTGCCGTGTGTCATTTGTCGGACCGCTTTTCCACCAACTCTCCTAAAACCAATTGGTGTTAGGAAGGGTTTCAATTAAGTCTTTTATGGCATTCAACATCGCACCCGCAAGTTTGTTTTTAGAGCGGTTGCAGGGAGTGACATTGTGTAACCAAATCCATGGGGGCACTCCGGGCCCAACAATCCCTCCCTCACGATGACGCTCCCGCGACTCGAACCCATGACCTCCTGGCTCTGATACCACTTGTTGGACCGCTTTTCCACCAACTCTCCTAAAACCAATTGGTGTTAGGAAGGGTTTCAATTAAGTCTTTTATGGCATTCGACATCGCACCCGCAAGTTTGTTTTTAAAGCGGTCGTAGGGAGTGACATTGTGTAACCAAATCCATGGGGGCACTCCGGGCCCAACATCATTGTTTAAGGCAGACACAGTTGACTACTGTGTGTCATTGAAAGCTTCACAACAAGTCTTTCTAGTTGTCCCACATCGGAAAACTTCAAGACTGAAACAATAGAAAGCCTATTCGATCCACCCTATATTTACCCAGGACCAAAATGTCTTCATTTAGATAAGGCAAATTGAGAGTCTAAAGGTGGCCAATAGTAACTTAATGATGCAAAGTAGATCTACTCCCCTGTTGAAAACTTTGGGCCAGAGTGGTCACCTGACCACTCTTGTACTCACTCGCCTCCGCCCTTGCTCGAAGTCTTAAAGAGCGAAGGGATATAGTAGGGAGAATATAGTGTGGGAGTAGTGAGAATTGATAGCGAGTGGGTGAGAGTGAAACTGTTGACTAAACCTTTTTGAAGTCCTTGATTGCCAGATAACTACTAGTACATGGAGGTTAAATTTTGTGGACGAGATCGATGCAGTAAATATTCTCATTGAACTTTGTCATATTACCGTTAGTCAGGAAAAAAATTTCCTAAGAATAATATTTTACAAATAGAAAGATTATTTACTTTGCGGCTTATGGGCGGGCTTGAGAGCACGAGCTTGAATCACTAAGCCTGAGCTCAGCCCATTTACTAGTCGGACTGGGCTAGCCCGCCCGCTCGATGGGCTTAGGTTGGGCTAAAACCCAACGTGCCGGGCGGGCTTTGTGAGGGCTTCGGATTCGCTGGCCAAATGATAACCCTTACCATTGAACACTCAAAAGAGTCAAATTCGTGGTAATCCAAATTCTTGGGTCCCACATTTAAACATGAGAGAATATTTATGTTCCTACCATGTTCTCTCCTCTAGCTTCTGGGTGGATCCGGGGGCTCCTGGGTGTGTGTGTGTGTTTTGTTGCATTTAGAAGTCGGCAAAACAACAATAATTATTAGACAAAAAGTTTTTTTACAAAATTCTTCAATTTTATAGTTCAGGATATCTACCGCTCAGATCAATTTCCACCATGTACCAAATGAAGAGAGCACAAGAATTACATTGGCTGCTGCGTATAGTAAGTACTTGTAACTTAGTATTTACATCACCAACTACGTTATCAGCGAATAGTCAATGAAGCACAAATCAAACTGAATCAGGTTTCACAAGCTCAAGAACTTGAGTTGAATCCAGTAATTAACCCTTTCATTGATAAGAATAATATTGCCAAGTCAATGCCACAATAAACTGGACAAAATATTTGTGAACTTTATTTACCGGTCCTTGCAGTATTATAGATACTAGCGTTTGGGGCAAACACGATGCGTGTGTAATAGATGGGAAAGAAACCATACTATGAAGACTGTGAATAACAAAAATTTGGGTGTTATATTCAAATATTGGTTTTGAAACGGACTAAAGGTTCAAGAGAGAAGAGGATAAACAAAAGCAACCATTCCAACAACAAGATTACAAGAATCAGTTTCAGCGAAAAGAAGGAAACAAATTGAAAGGACAGGATGCTATGTAGATTGCTAGTCTCTACATGGTTTTTTTTTTTTTTTTCCGGGTATGGTTGAAGTACTTGACGAGATCAATATGTTTTCAATCATTATGTGGGCCGGGATGAGCCCGAAAAAGGAGGAAATAGATGGGAAGCTCCTCTCCCATTATTGGAGAGGAGCAGAGACGGAGCTAGAATTCAAACTTGGAGGTGGTACCCACAAAGATCAATATGCGCCCTCAGTCACAAGAAGAATGTTTAATCCGTTAACTGAGAATACCCTGGAATTTTTTTACCTTCGCATATATACTGCATGCTTTCGGCAAAAGTATACAAAACGATGCTCTCCGGCCGCCCCTTTCTTGTAATCACTGCATGCATACTCTTTATGTTCAGCCTTATATTTGGACTAACTCACACGCAATTCAATTAATTTTCTCCTCGGTTCAATTAAATGCTATTCACGACATCTCAAAAAATTATTCATATCTTCTAACATATAATGTAGTATATATTTAATATGGATCTTGTTTGATACTTTATGATGAGTTCTATTAAACAACGATTTCGAATTGCAAAAAGAAAAAAGGAAGATTGAAAGATATAACCATTTTGATAAATGGAATTCATGTCGAAAAATGAACAAATTTTTTTGGGACGCATCGATTAAAAATTTCGAGAAAAAAGTCTACTTGATCCAAACCCTTTCGGTGGGAGTCGAACTTTTTTTTTTTTTTTTGAATTGGAAAAAAAAAAAAGTTCGACTCCCACCGAAAGGGTTTGGAAAAAAAAAAAAGTGGGAGTCGAACTTGATGCTTGGATTATTACTGTACAAGATAACTCTATACAAAGAGGCAATCTACGAGTCCTCACGTTAGTCCAGTTGATTGGTGAATTTGCTCTCTATACGATTGATCAAGGTTCGACTCTACCAGAAAATAATTTATTGTGAATTCTCTTATCCCGGTGTTGATCATCTACTTTTAGCAGAACTGGGAAAGATATTACTCAAAATCTGGCCCGAACACTGTGACCGTCAAACCAATAGAAGGAAAAAGAAACAAAATCTATATATCTACATCTGAGAGCATCCTTATGTGGCTCTCTACTATAACTTTTGAGTTAAACTCGAGAGCAAAGTCTCCAAAAACCTTAAAAATCAGGCTCCTCAAATGCCTCCCTAATTTGCTACATTTTGTAACTTTGCTACAGTAACCCCCCAAATTTACGAAGACACTGTTCACGCACCAAAAGAGGTGGAGGGAGGAAGAGTAAAATTTTGAATAGAGAGTATGCTTTTGTGAGTTTTTTATAAAGTGACTTGCTAAAGTTTGAATAGAGAGTCTGATTCTGTGATTTTTTGATAAAATGACTTGCTAAATTATAAAAAGTGTTTTTGAGGTTAAATTTAGTGTTTTTTTTTTTTGAGGCTGATAAGGATGCTCTGAGAGAGTCAGAGAGGGGAAGGGGTGTTTGACTTTAGAAAATAGGGGACGTCAGCGAGGACTATCTTTTTTGACTGGATGAGCTGGGGGGTCCAGAAGATTCGTGCTTTGAAGATACCCAATACTCCTAGAAAAGAAATGGAGGAGTCTTTGTGGAATATTTCATATAAATTCTGGTCCCCAATATTTATTAGTGTATCTGAATGATTTCCGTTTCAGTCACTCTCTATCTCGAATGTCAAACCCTAAAGTTAGCACCTGGGAGTGTGTTTTACATGGTTGCTAGAAAACTCCACAAGTAGGCGGAACTATTAAGGGGTCGGTGTCGCGGTCCATCCCCCAGAGTGTGTTTTACATGGTTGCTAGAAAACTCCACAAGTAGGCGGAACTATTAAGGGACCGGTGTCGCGGTCCATCCCCCAGTTACAACCTTCCACCGCTACATTTATTTTTTGAGATATTTTATATGATTAATTTTCAAACATGCATACTTCTTAGGGAAAATTATCCAAATGGTCCCTGTAGTTTCACCCGAGTCTCGATTTAGTCCCTCTAGTTTCAATTGCACTCCAACGAACCTTGTAGTTTCAATTTTGGTCGAATTAAGTCCCCGACGTTAACTTCCGTTAGTAAACTAACGGAAATCCCAATTTGGGGGTTTTTGAGGGTCGAACTTGTCTTTTCACCCACCCTTCTTCTTCCCCAATTTGAAACCCTAACCCTAAATCGACCCGGTCCATGGCCTCCGGGGCCGGATTCCGCAGCAATGCCGACCTGACCTCCCATCTCTCTCTCTCTCTCTCTCTCTCCACCGTAGTCCATCTTTGTAAGCCCTAAACCACCATAACCGAAAATCCATCTCATCCCGACCTTCTATCTCTCACAAACCGATCCCCATATCTCTCTCTCTCTCTCTCTCTCTCTCTCCCTCTCCCTCTCTCTCTCTCTCTCTCTCGGTTCCACAAAACCCACCAAATACTCTTCTCACCCAAACCAAATTTTGGTTGGTTTGGTTTGGGTGAGAAGAGTATTTGGTGGGTTTTGTGGAACCGGAGAGAGAGAGAGAGAGAGAGAGAGAGAGAGAGAGAGAGAGAGAGAGAGAGATATGGGGATTGGTTTGTGAGAGATATGAGGTTGGGTTATGGAGGTCTCGGTGGTGTGGGTATTGGTGGTGTCGGGTTGGGGAAGATAATGGGTTTGCCGATTGGGGTGTGAAAAATGAGATGGATTTTCGGTTATGGTGGGTTAGGGTTTACAAAGGTGGACTACGGTGGAGAGAGAGAGAGAGAGAGAGATGGGAGGTCGGGTCGGCATTGTGGCGGAATCCGACGCCGGAGGCCATGGACCGGGTCGATTTAGGGTTAGGGTTAGGGTTTCAAATTGGGGAAGAAGAAGGGTGGGTGAAAATACAAGTTTGACCCTCAAAAAAACCCCAAATTGGGATTTCCGTTAAGTTTGCTAACGGAAGTTAACGTCGGGGACTCAATTCGACCAAAATTGAAACTACAGGGTTTGTTGGAGTGCAATTGAAACTAGAAGGACTAAATCGAGACTCGGGTGAAACTACAGGGACCATTTGGATAATTTTCCCTACTTATTAAATACTTCTTCTTTCTAAATACTATTGTCCGGTCCGTAAAACGTGAACTAAAATAATTGCATTTTGATTCAAAGAATTTCTAACTTCTCTCTCGTAAGATACTACTCCTCCATCCTTTTTTAATTGTTGAGTGTATTGTATATTGGAATGTCCCTTATAAGTGTGTGTTTTGAAAAGTTAATGACAAAAATTTGTATAATTATTGTTTTCCCTTTTGAAAAGTTAATGAGAAAATAGTTAATGAGTAAAAGTGGAGGATAATTTTGGAAAGTGAAAGTAAAAATTGGTATGAAGGTGTAAAGTAGAGGTAAAAGTCGATGCATGTGAAATAAGTAATGAATAATGATGATATTTTCTTTAATAAGTAGGATTTACGAAACCCCACACTTAAAAATGAACGGAGGGAGTAAATATTAATGAATTCTTTTAATTTTTGGAAAAAAATTTGAATTCTTTCAAATAAAAACATATCCTTGTATTTTTTCTTTGTTTGACGGATAGAGAACATACTATTTGGGATGGTGGTTTATATATTGATCATTTTGAGTGTTAGCTCAAAGTTCAATGTTCCTTGTTCCACCGTTGTCCACAAGCCCATCCGTCCAGTTTTTTTCGAATTAAAATTTATCATCTGATAGACTGATAGAATGAAAATCATTAGAATTTCGTAAGAACCATAACAAGCGCCCAAATAAGAGAACACACGATAATCTATTCTCTCACCTTTATCTATCTATTTATGCATGTCAAGTTCTCACATACACACAATAATGGCTCCTCGGTTAGGTCTCCATTTGGCGAAGGTGATTATGTTTGGTCATTAATTGCCAGTGTGGGTCTGATTGAAACCCAATTTTTTCTAATTTTGATGATCACTACCGTTTGGGGTCCAGTAAGGTTTGCCGAAGGTCAAAGAAGGACTGCTTGAGGTGCTAGGTTCTTCGCCAGAGTTAATGGCCGGCCAGTTTTGTGGTGGTAGATTAGCGTGTGTATGTTTGAAAGACAGTGTTTTCGATGTTGACCCCACTTGCTAACAGATGAGGATTAAGGCTGTTTAGGGTGTTTTTTTGTTGTTGAGTTTCAATTATTTGGGTGTTTTTGTTTGTTCATTCAATCTTTGGTTGAATTCCCTTTTCCCCGGACTTGATGTACCATTTGTGAAGTTTAATAAGCTTTAGGAAAAAAAAAACCCATTTATCATTGAACTGTCGTTTCCGCTTTTCCGAAATGAACTCAAGACGCACATTTCTCTCTCTCACTAGACTTGATAAGAATTCTAAAAATGTATTGTTGTATCTCTATCATTTTCCGTAAGAATTCAGATAGATAGTCTTGATCACTCCTATTAATTTCGTACCATGATGTACTATACAAAATTAAATATCATAGCGTGAAAGGTACGTACTATTTTAACTTCAATAAAAGGGTCGATTTTACACGATTAATTAATGAATGATTCGGATCATTTGTGTAGGATCCTGAAATAAGTCCGCAAAGCCAGGTACAAAGGCCATTGATAGTCATAGTAGTATGGAAAAAAAAAAATTACGATTAGAAGAATTCGTGGTTGGAAACAGGAGCGGCTCAGTAAGTGTCTAGTTTTCCGCACATAAAGTAGCACGAGCAAAAATTCATTGTGTTACTTCGAAAAGCTCTATGCAAAAAATAAGATCATACTTAACAAGTATGCAAAAAGTACATTTATAGATTTCACTGTTACACAAAAAACTACTCTATTTCAACCTTTAGTGTCTTAAAATGTCACACGACGAGCATTCGTATTTCGAAAGCGTTGAATTTAGATTTATTATCAACACCAATAAACATATTTTTCTCTAGAAATCGAGGCCTAAATTAAATATAATCAAGACGTGAAAGTAAAAATCAATTGAATACCTAGTCTTGAGTATTAAATTGTTGATCAAATAACTGTCGTGGTAACATGCTACGTTGACATGTTATGGAGTACTCAATCCTCATCCGATTCCTTAGCCAACAACGTGAGAGCGAGAGATGAGAGTGAAGGTTGGATTTCCTTTATTTATTTAATTATTTATTTTAGATTGATCCCAAAATTTATTGGGTTGGACTTATTTTGTTTTATTAGGCTATATTTTTAAGTTATCTAAATTTAAATGAAGTTTCATTTATTTTAACCCCATTCATTGATCCAATGTTGAAAATACTAAAAAAATTTCACTTTATAACTAACAAAAACATTTTTTTCAGTGCATTTCCCGAACGTAGCGAGGAGGTCACTTGACCTTACTGGGTTCAAGGTAGAGCCGCCCCTGGTTAGAAACACCACCGGTCCTTAAACTTTTTTTTTTGGGTAAAAATGAAAAAAAGTGAAAGTGAATCACGACATCCATTTCTCTGTCTCAAAAACTTTAAACCACACACACACACACAAAAAAGAAAAAAAAAAGGTGTGGATTCTTAGAACCTCAAAATGGTCAAAAGCAATACTATCCCTTGCACGTGTATAGCTACTACTTGCATGGGTGGTGGGACAGTTTGTACATCCTCCACCTTTTACTTATGCCCTTCATTGACTCTCTGCCTCTTTCCTAGCTACACAATTTTCTATATGCTTGAACTTAAGTATGCCACTTTTGCATGGTCGACTTTGAGCTTTTTTGGGATCCTATGCGAACTTGGAGTATTGCTGCAGGAGCATCAAAGTGTGTGGATCTCATACAAGTGTTTTATAGGGGTTGTGTGACAACCCACTTGGTAAGTCCCACATCCATGGGCAAACAGAATATGAAATACGGAGTTGTATATAAACGAAATATGACCAGCTACTGTATAACTTGAGATTAATTTTTTGAGTCACGTGGTTAGGCTAAAAGTTAGTAGGTTAGCTGGAGCACTAGGCAGGTCGTTACAGTTAGTATCAAAGCACAACCTTGATTTACATGGTTGGGGCCACCTTTAGAATCTGGTAGGAGCACACTGATGTGTTGTACAGAGTTAAGTGCCACACCATGACCACCAGGGGAGAGGTTGCCGAGCCAATACAACGAGGATGTTGCATCGTAAGGTGGGGAGATTGTGAGAACGCACTTGGAAAATCCCACACGGTGGGCAAATAGAATATGAAATAAGGAGTAGTATATAATGAAATGCGACCAGCTACTGTATAACTTGAGGTTAATTTTTTGAGTCACGTGATTAGGCTAAAAGTTAGCAAGTCATTTAAGACGGGTCATTACAGAAGGCCTCTGAAACATTGCTTCCGGAGCACCAATAATCTCTCCTTTCCCTATGTAATTATGTATTCGAAGTTTGTATAATTCTTAATTAGTTAAAACTTCAAATACTCAATATATGTGTACTAGTTTATCTAGTAATAGTTGATAAATCGTGTAGAACATAAAAGAAAGTACTCATGGAGAGGTAATGTGTTCGATGTGGAAACTTTATATTCATCTCAAAATTAATAGGCAATGAGTGGAGAGATTTCTCATGTTATTAAGTGATCACTCATTCCATATCCAAGTAATGTGGGATTGTATTTTACTTAATATCCTCCCTGATGTGCAGCCGAATTTGAAGTCTATCACGTGTAGCCTGTTTGGGTCTATCATCATCGTGCAACCTTTTTACTGGATCTGTCATTGTCGGGTTTTGGATTGAGTGGAAAATAAAACCCCACCATAAGAATCCATCACAGAATCTAATCCTAATAAAGGAAAATTTTTGTCACTTGGCTATCTCCTTGTACTTTTTTTTATTGTTGTATGCACTTTATGAATGGTATACTCATAAACTAGAGGATGATTGAAAAATGTTGAAAATCCTATACAAATTGCATAAATAGAATTTATGTCACATAGCATGCATGCGTGAAAGTGGTTTTCGAGATGAATTTTATACTGTACATTTTAAAATGAAAACGCATATCTTTAAAAGTTTCAATAATAAAATTCACATCCAAATCCTGATTAAATTTGTTTTCTACACTTAGTGATAGACCTCGCATTTAGAGGCTTTTTTTGGTGCCACGCATTGATCCCAAACACCATATAATTGCTCCCAAGAGCTAGCTAAGATGGTGGTCCGTCCAATTGCCTTTTCACAAAATGATTGACTCTCCTTTCCAGCTAGCTCCATTTTCAGAAAGTCTAGGTAACCAGAATGTATCCAGAATTTGAAATTTAACGGTCTAGATTCACTTGAATTTCAAATTATAGGTATTTTCCGGGTATGTAGCAGTACTGCTCATTTTTTACAAATTCTAGAAAATATTGAATCAAAAAAGGAAAAAAAAAAATTATGTTTGATTCCTTTATGAAAAAAACACAACACAAAAACAACAACGTGCATGAACTCTGTTATGCTGCATAGCGACATCGTGAGGATTACGATCACAAGTTCAACACTTTTGACTATATTCCTCTCGAGCCTCCACTTGTATATCTCTCCCGACAAACCGAAAAAGGTGGAAAAATACAAATTAAATTAAGCTGTGTTGTTCAAAATTAAAATGGTACATTTTTGTTTTTGAGTCCACAGTGAATTTCTAGCTTAAAGTTTAATATATTAATTAATTTTAATTTCTAGAGATGGAGGCCAAGCCTACAACTCAAAGTCATGAATTCTATTGGAAATTTTCGGAATTTCGGATGAACGAAACAGGGACATTCGGAGGGAAGGAAAACTTACCTCTTGCGATCTAATGATGAGAGTGAGAGTATTTCCACCATTAAACAAATGAGTTGAATGAAAAAATCAAATCAGATCATTCATCAGAGTATCTACAATTTCACATTCTTAAGTTGGAAAGTATCACAAGGCAAACATATATAAAAAAGGGAAGCAAATTCACACTTTTTTTTTTTTTTGGAAATCTAGTATGTGGTGTCTTCTTCCCCTCACATTGTGGAACACATGCAGTTGGAAAACGTATTGCGAACATTTAGGTTGGATCCCGGGTGGGTGTTGTGTGGTAAGTGTTGTGCGCCCAGTGGCGTAGCCAGGATTTCATGTGAGTGAGGGCACCGTGGCATAATATTTTAAAATGCTTCTAAATATAAGCGGGGGGAAAAAAAAACTAAATATGTGTTGGTGCTTTTATTTACAATTGACCTCGACAAGTTTTAATTCATCTTACTTTGTGTATATTGTCAGCACTAGCTTAAAGACTCTACCTAAGTTCATTTTTTTTGGAGAAATTATAGAATTATGATAACTCGCTTAACTATTAGATTCTTAATCTTTATGACAAAAATATTAAATTAATTATAGTAACGATCCTTCAGATTTTTTTCAATTTTTTATTTCAAAATTAGTAAAACGGTGATCAATAAATTTACTCATTTTCTTCTCCCATTTGGAAATAGAAGGAAAAAGAAAAGCATAATAGAAGGAAAGAAAAAAACATGATAAAAACCACCAATAGGACTTGAACCCTGGCGTTTAAGGAGGGAGGCCAGCGCTTGGCCAACTAGACCAAGCATACCCATTGTCAAAAATCAAATAATTTTATTATATATAGTAAACTTTAAAACGGGCTGCAAAAAAAAAAAAAAAACAGGGGGTAAAAATCCAGTGTGGGCACGTGCCCACCCTGGTCCTGTGGTGGCTCCGCCACTGTGTGCGCCGTGTTGTGCGGCAAAACGACATAGTTTTGGGCACACCTTTGAAGCTTCCAACTTCCAAGGGCCTTGTTTGGAGGAAGAAAAAAACCAGTACAAAGTGCATATACCCTAAACTCAAAGTGCCTAAAACCAGTATACCTTACCCCAAAGAGCCTAAATCCCCTAAATTGAACCGCAAAATTAACTCTCAAAACAGAGCCCTTGGAAGTGTACCAAGAAAATGAGCAAAACTAGCTACGTCGTTTTGCCGAACAACACGGCGCACATCACCTCCCCCGAATTCATTTAGGTTTGATAACATTCATTCCGAACTTCAAACATCACAAATGCAAAATTCAAGTGCACATTGAAGGTCATGGACACGACACTCGTGCAACGCACGAAGCATCCCACCTGGTAATATCTTAAACGTGTCAGTTTGATTAACGATCACAAATATTTTCTTCAATTAGATGATGTTGGGTACTTATACACAATGTGATGAGTCGATTACCGACGTGGTCAAACTCGATCACTTGACATCTGTGTGGTGCCAACCGATACTCCTTCAATGACTAAGTCAGAAGATATATATATATAGGAAGGCTTCTAGTCCGGACCTCCCGGATCCGGACCTCCATGATCTAAATTTTTTTTTGACGATCCGAGCCGACCAATGTGTTCAGAAGGTGTTTTCAAAGGTCCACGCGAAAATCATCAAGAAAAAATACCGGGAAGCGCTTGATCCAAGCAATTTTCGCAAAAATATATAAATACAGTTTTTGCGAAAAAATGCTTGGATCAAGCCCTTCCCGGTATTTGTTTTTGAAGATTTTCCGCGTGTACCCTTGAAAACACCTTCTGAACACATTGGACGGCTCGGATTTTCCAGAAACAATTGGCAACACAAAAAAAATTGATTTTTCCTTAATCTTGGGAGGTTTGGACTAGAAGCTATGCCTATATATATGGGAGGGCTTCTAGTCCGGACCTCCCGGATCCGGACCTCCATGATCCAAAATTTTTTTGACGATCCGAGCCGACCAATGTGTTCAGAAGGTGTTTTCAAAGGTCCACGCGGAAAATCATCAAAAAAAAATACCGGGAAGGGCTTGATCCAAGCAATTTTCGCAAAAATATATAAATACAGTTTTTGCGAAAAAATGCTTGGATCAAGCCCTTCCCGGTATTTGTTTTTGAAGATTTTCCGCGTGGACCCTTGAAAACACCTTCTGAACACATTGGACGGCTCGGATTTTCCAAAAACAATTGGCAACACAAAAAAATCGATTTTTCCTTAATCTCGGGAGGTTTGGACTAGAAGCTATGCCTATATATATATATATATGCGGAGAAAGGAGAGTGCTAGCTCAAGCAAATTAGAGTGCAAGAGTTTTGTAGGTATTCTCAATGCATGGGGCTTGATTACATAGTCAATTAGGAGATTGAATCCTCCTATAGGATTGAATAACAAAATTTCACAGTCCAAATCCTAATTAAATATGTTTATACACTCAGTGATAGACCTCGCATTTAGAGGCTTTCGGTGCCACTAGAGACAGAGTTAGGAATTTTACTACGCAAGAGTGAAAATTTTTTTTTCAAAAGATTTTCCAGGGACAAATTTTTTTTCCAAATTATTTTAAAGGGGCAAACCTATATAATTCATAGGAAAAAAACTTTTTTCCTATATAACACTGGAGGATTTTTTTTTTCTTTTTCTTGCAAGAACGATCGCATTTACTGTCCCCTTTGGCTCCATCCCTGGGTGCCACGCATTGATCCCAAAAACCATATAATTGCTCCCAAGAGCTAGCTAAGGTGGTGGTCCGTCCAATTGCCTTTTCACAAAATGATTGACTAGCTTTCCAGCTGGTGGTCCGTCCAATTGCCTTTTCACAAAAATGATTGATATTTTCTTTCCAGCTATGTAGCTCCAACAAAGTTCAAAAAGTAAATCATAAAAGGTAAAAAAAACTATGTTTGACACCTTTTACGATCACAAGCCACATTGTTAAAAAAAAAAAAAAAAACCGTGCATGATCATTGTTATGCTGCATGGCGACTTCGTGAGGATTACGATCCCAAGTTCAACACTTTGACTATATTCCTCTTGAGCCTCCACTTGTATATCTTGAGGGGTGGAAACCCTTTTTTCCGATTAAAATATGCTCTTCGATCCGACAAATCCAAAAAGGTGGAAAAATACAAATTAAAGCTGTGTTGTTCAAAATTAAAATGATAGTCCGGACGTCCCTCTTTTTAAAGTGATACATTTGAAAAACGTGTATTTCTTAGACGTTAAAAAATATATTTCCGTAGAACGTTTTTATTTTATTTTTGCACAAAATTGAAGTATTCAATAAGCACTTTAATTTGGTATAAAAAATTATATAAATAAATATGTTTTTTAGGGGTTTGAAATTGCACATATTCCGATAGGAATCACTTACAAAGGGACAGAGGGAGTACTACATTTTTTTGTTTTTCACAGTGAATTTCTAGCTTAAAGTTTAATACACTCTAGTCATGCACTTACATTGCCATTTTGGATTTTTTTGTGCGATATTCGATCATCATTCAATCTCTTCTTTTTTGACCAAAAAATCGTAAATCAACAATCAAAAAAATTCATATTCTAGGACACAAAAATTCGTAAAAGTAAGCCACAAAATTCGTATTTGTTTGCCAAACACCAAAAATAAAACAAACCTCGAAAATTCGTAAAATAGCCACAAATTTTTTTAATGGGGGTGTGTACCCTTAGAAAGAGAGAAGGTGCAAATAAAAGCCAACACATAAGTAGGGCCAAACAGTTTTCTTAAACAAAAGAATAAAAGATTAAAGAGTTGCATGAATTTCGATTTTCATTGAGTTTGCTGTGTGAAAGTTGAGGAAAACTTACCTTTGCGATCTAATAATGAGAGTGAGAATATTTCCACCATTAAACAAATGAGTGGAATGAAAAAATCAAATCAGATCATTCATCGGAGTAAACATAAAAAGGGAAGCAAATTCACATTTTTTTTTTTTTTGTGGAAATCTAATATATGGTGTCTTCTTCCCTTTGCACTGTGGAACACATGCAGTTGGAAAACGTATTGTGAACATTCAGGTTTGATGTGTAACATTCATTCCGAACTTTATACATCACGAATGCAAAATTCAAGCGCACATTGAAGGCCACGGGCACGACACTTTGCAATGCACGAAGAATCCCACCTAGTAATATCTTAAAAGTGCCAGTTTGATTAACAATAAAAAATATCTTCTTCAGTTAGATGATGTTGGGTGTAGGATTTCATAAGAAACCCCAAACCCAAGAACTCATGTCAAACCATTGAAGAAAATTAATAATAGCGGATGCGTACCTGTCGCCATGGAGGATGAAAACCTTGTGTGTGTGGTTGTTCGTCTTCCACCTCCAAAGCCCTACTCTTGATCTTGACCTTAGCCTCACACGCGATGGGATGGTATGAGAGAGAGATTAGGGTTTAGAGTGGGGACTTAACCACATATTTATAGGCCATGGTTCCATCATAGCCCATCATAATAGATGGAACCCTAATGGGCCTTTAATGGTCTCTACACTTAAAAATAAGCCCGCACCACTTAACGCACGTGATATAACCCAAATACGTGCTAACAGAGATTTGTCAATTACCCGGTAATATTTATTAGACGATCACGGCTTAATGGGTAGCACCGACACCACTCAAACCTTATTCGACAATATACAATATCTAATTATATGATCTATGTAGGCCCACCTACAGAAAATTGCTAACAATCTCCCACTTGGGCCACATAGGTCATCCAGATATTAGACATTGTAAACTTTAAGAGCTCAAACTTGTATTGTCGAAATTTTTGAGTGTAATCTCAAACAATCTGGTCCATCAAAAAACATAAATATAGGATCATGGCGGCCTTTGCCATATTTATCATGACAGGACCCATCCATGGTCACAAATATCTATGCATTCAACGACATAGATCAAGTACGGAAGTGTAGCATGAAAATTACATGCAAATGTGATCCTTTAGCATGCCTATTTCCAACTAGTCCAACCTTATAACTCAACAGAGTTCCTTAGCCACGCATATAATCAAAACTTCATGTATATACCACAATTTTAAAATATGCAACTTTATTTCAGAATCATCACTAAACCAAAAGTGATCACCACAAAAGTCAAATAATTAACAATATGAGTAGCACAACTCCCACTAATCAAATACTTCACTAGAACTAACCACTCTTGTACGAGCTACATGCTCCTTAAACACTTTCGGTGGTAAGCCTTAGTAAGCGGATCCGCAATCATGAGTTCTGTGCTAATGTACTCAATTGACATAAGACAATTCTAAACTCTTTCCTTAACGACAAGAAACTTGATGTCAATATGCTTTGATTTGACAAACTCTTGTCCTAATTCAGCAGCTTTACTATCACAATAAATCCTTATTGGCTTCTCGAGTTACCAAAAGTATGAAGCCATGTGATAAAATTCTGCAACCACAACGCTTACTCTATTACTTTATAGCAAGCAATAACAAACTCGGAGTCCGAATATCCAACAATAATAATTAGATTCTCCGATATGTGAGCATATCATTTACAAATATCTACCAAGCATTCCAACTATGCACGCAATATCTGGACGCGTACAAACTAGAGCATACATAAGACTCCCACTATTCTTAAGATAAACACATTGATCCATAGCATTCTCCTTAAAACCAAAAAAGGAAATTACTTGGTCAAACTTTCAGTACCATTGATGAGATGCCTGCTTTAAGCCATAAATGGATTTCTTTAGTTTACAAACCAAATGTTCTGATCCTTTAGTCTCAAAACCTTCTGGTTGCACCATATATATGGTTTCTTCAACGTCACCGTTGAGAAACGCAGTCTTTACATCCATTTGGTGAAGCTCTAAATCATAATGAGCTACAAGTGCCATAACAATCCTTAGAGAGTCTTTCGATGATACCGGAGAGAAAGTCTCTTTATAGTCAATGCCTTCCTTTTGAGTAAAGCCTTTAGCAACAAGACGTGCTTTATATCTTTCGATATTGCCTTTTGAATCCCGCTTGGTTTTAAATATCCATTTACAACCAACAGGCTTGACACCTTTAGGCAATTCGACAAGATCCCAAACGTCGCTGTCACTCATGGACTTTAACTCATCCAATATAGCATTCATCCATTTTAGGGAGTTAACACTTTGTTTGGCTTGACTGAAAGATATGGGGTCATCTTCCAATCCTATATCAAACTCATGTTCTTGGAGATAAACCATATAATCATCAGGAATCGCTGATCTCCTCTCCCTATTGGATCTCCTAAGTGGCACCTCTACTTGAGTTTGTTATGGTTCTTCTGTATTAGTAGGAGGCAACTCAAGATTAGTTTGGTGGTTTGCATCCGCATCCTGTACAAGTACAGGTGTAACCACCTCAACAGTCTCAATTGGAATCATAGGAATATCAACTTGTTCCTAAAAATTCCTTGTTTGTGCACTCCCACTACTTTCAATATCCTCAATAAATTTGGCATTATTCGTCTCAATTATGGTATTTGTGGAAGGACAATAAAATTTAAAACCTCTTGACCTTTCAGAGTATCCCACAAAATAGCAGCTAACTGTTCTTGAGTCCAATTTTCTTTCATTGGGCCTATAAGGCCTAGCCTCAGTTGGACAACCCCAGACATGGAAATGCCTAAGACTAGGCTTCTTTCCAGTCCACAACTCGTATGGGGTTTTAGATACTGCTTTACTTGGTACTCGATTTAGAATATAAATTGCAGTCTTTAAGGCTTCTCCCCAAAGGGAATCAGGTAAAGAGGAATTACTTGTCATGCTTCTAACCATATCCTTAAGGGTCTGGTTTCGTCTCTCAGATACACCATTTTGACGTGGTGTCCCTGGCATGGTGTATTGAGGTACGATCCCACATTCTTCCAAGTATCTCGCAAAAGGCCCTGGACGTTGTTCGCCTGATCCGTCATATCGACCGTAGTATTCACCACCACGATCGGATCTAACAGCCTTAATTTTCTTATTAAGTTGATTTTCAACTTCTGCTTTATAGGCCTTAAATACGTCCAGCGCCTGTGATTTTTCATGTATTAAGTATAGATACCCATAACGAGAATAGTCATCTGTAAAAGTGATAAAATACCGTTGACCATTCCAAGAAGCCATAGGGAATGGACCACAAATATCGGTATGTATCACTTCTAAAATGTCTAAACTCCTTTTGGCACCTAATTTCCTTATGTTTGTTTGCTTCCCCTTTATGCATTCCATACAGATTTTAAAGTCTTTAAAATCTAGGGGATCAAGAATTCCACTTGACACAAGCCTTTCAATTCTCTCTTTGGAGATATGTCCCAAACGCTTGTGCCACAACACAGAGGAGTTTTCATTAATTAATTTTCGCTTTGTACCATAGTTGTCAACATGTAAAGTTTCATTAAACTTTAAGTGTGAAGCATCCAAGTCTAACCTGTATAGACTATCAACTAGAGATCCAGTACCAATAATATTTGAATTTTGAAAAAGACTGAAACCTCCGTTACCAAATGAACAAGTATAACCGGATTTATCCAAACAGGAAACATAAATTAAATTTCGTCTAAATGACGGTACATAAACAGTCTCATCCAGATCCAAATAAAAACCAGATTCTAATTTAAGTCTATAGACTCCAATTGCCTCAACACGAACTTTATTGCCATTCCCCATATAAATAAACCTTTCGGCATCACTGGGTGTTCGGCTCCTTAGACAACCATTCATAGACACACTTATGTGAATAGTGGCACCCGTATCTATCCACCAAGTGTTGGGTGGTACTTCAGCTAAATTAAATTCATACCAAACAAAACTAAATTGGTTATCTTTATTTGCGAGCCACTTATGATACTTGGGACAATCTTTCTTCACATGACAATCAACCCTTTTGCAAAAGAAACAAGGAATAACTGTATCTTGATTCTGTTGCACATTTGTCTGTGAAGTCCCAGTATGTGAAATTCCCTTACCCTTATGATCGAATTTGCTTTTCTTAGTGCCCAAATAACCAAGAGAATATGTTGGAATGTTGTTCAAATTGACAGATATAGAAGATGTATTCACTATAACAATACAAAAGAGAAGCTCACAATCAACAAATATCCATAACGCGATGATAAAAATAAGAAACTTGATTATAATTATCATGCAAAAAAATTGGTCTAATTGTAGGGGCAAACAATTTAGACAAGTAGACATAAAATAAAAAACAAATATTATGTCTTTAGTGGTGGGCCCTGTCGAGAAACCTAACGCATCATCATAACCAAGTCTTTGGACAGTAATTATAATATGCAAGTGGTCTTCTCAAAAACAAATAAGGCTAGTTAACATGAACAATACAAAATTAGACCTGGCCAATCAAAAGCCTTCCTTTGGGCCGACTTTTGAACGCATAGGTAAATTCGCTAGTTAACCTGAACAATATAAAATTATACCTGGCCAATCAAAAGCCTTCCTTTGGGCCGACTTTTGAACGCATAGGTAAATTCATTTGGTTAACTCCGAATATAAAATTATGCCTGGCCAATCAAAAGCCTTCCTTTGGGCCGACTTTTGAACGCATAGGTAAATCCTAAAGAAAAAATTATATTATTCAAAAGATTAACTACCTTATACCGTTTAAACCCGGCCAAATAATAATCTTCCTTTGGGCCGATCATTACCCGCATGGATCTAAACGTGACTTTATGTAATCCAAAACTGTTACCTTCAAGTTTAAGAAAATCTCCATAATAGAGCCACTTTGGCGGCTTATTACTTTAATTTTCCTAAACCCTAGGTATGGACTACGAAATAATCTTTATGCCCCACAATAATAAAACTTTATTTGAAATAAGTAATAACTTCCCTTAGTTGCACGGTACACTTATGGCAACATTAAAAATTACTGGTTTCTAAGAGAGAAAAATAAAACCTTATATTTTCCTCAATTGAAACTCTGTTTCAAGTATTCTTGATAAACAAGATAACAACAACGAAAACAAAAAAAACAACACATGATGGTTGCAATTGTTCTCTCCCGAAAACTGTAATTATATTCCAATAATTCTTTTGTTTCTTTGTGTCACTACAAACACATGCACGAGATAGACATGCTACTGTAAGAAAAAAAAAATCACTGTCATACTCGGTCAATTCTCGTCAGTCATGAAGATGATGATCAATTATCAACATTGTGCAATCAAAGCATCCCACAGAACACAAAATTAATTGAATCATAAACTGAAGGAAGTGCTTTCGAGAGTAACAAAAGCATAACAACCAAACCGTGTATGTCGTGTACCATGACCGAACACTATTTTGTGACTGTCTGTGAAATAAACTTGAGTTTCCTCAATAATCTAACAAGGGGCTTTGATACCAATTGTAGGATTTCATAAGAAACCCCAAACCCAAGAACTCATGTCAAACCATTGAAGAAAATTAATAATAGCGGATGCGTACCTGTCGCCATGGAGGATGAAAACCTTGTGTGTGTGGTTGTTCGTCTTCCACCTCCAAAGCCCTACTCTTGATCTTGACCTTAGCCTCACACGCGATGGGATGGTATGAGAGAGAGATTAGGGTTTGGAGTGGGGACTTAACCACATATTTATAGGCCATGGTTCCATCATAGCCCATCATAATAGATGGAACCCTAATGGGCCTTTAATGGTCTCTACACTTAAAAATAAGCCCGCACCACTTAACGCACGTGATATAACCCAAATACGTGCTAACGAGATTTGTCAATTACCCGGTAATATTTATTAGACGATCACGGCTTAATGGGTAGCACCGACACCACTCAAACCTTATTCGACAATATACAATATCTAATTATATGATCTATGTAGGCCCACCTACAGAAAATTGCTAACAGTTGGGTGCTTATATTACAATGTGATGAGTCGATTACCGACGTGGTCAGTCTCGATCACTTGACATCTGTGTGGTGCCAACTGATACTCCTTCAATGACTAAGTCAGATATATATATATGCGGAGAAAGGAGAGTGCTAGCTCAAGCAAATTAGAGTGCAAGAGTTTTGTAGGTATTCTCAATGCATGGGGCTTGATTACATAGTCAATTAGGAGATTGAGTCTTGCTAGGATTGAATTCTTGGATCGTTGAATGTTGATAAGGATGACACCAACCGGGTCTAATGGTCGGAGCCTTCCCTATTTCGTTGGACAAGGAACCTCGCGGGAGTAGATTGTTCGTAGCTATCATTGTGGAGGTTGAGGTGATGTAGGAGAGTCCTAGCATACCTCTTGCGGATTGGATTGAGACGCACTCTTCATTTGAGAAGAAATCTTCCCAATCCCTTGCATTTTTTGATTGACCACCCCCACTTTGTGGTGAGATCGGATCTCACTGTGTGGTTCCAACTTCAACAATGAAGGATGGTTTCGAAAACCGGAACTTCTTTTTCGGCATCTTAATTCTACTTGCATACTTTTCAAACACACCCCACCAAATAGGGTAAGTTCTACTACAAATTTTGATAATCAAAATTGTTAATTGTGTACCAGAGCTTTGAATTCACTGGTGGTGGCACTCTTCTTGTGGTGTCGTGAGTTCGAGCATTGGTAGTGTCTCACCCATCCATAAAATCGTTAATTGTGTAGGTCTTGACACAAGTATTAATCATGCTAAAAATTAGATTGATTGGTAACTGGTAGCAATCTTAAAACTTGTACATTTTCCTAGAGAAAGTGGATTGTTAAATTTCTTTATGTTATTCAATTGATTTGAATTGAAAGACTTTAATAGATATACGATCGATTTGATTTTTTGCATGAATGATTAAGACAGTTAGTGGTACAACTTGAACGACTCGAATTATCAAAATGTGTCTTGCGACCTCACAATATTGGGTAATTTGTTTGAAAAATGTATTCGAAATGGGGTGTACTTATTTTTATTTGTCTTTGTTTAAATCTAGATCTTGTTTGGAATAATGAAGTTCTAGGTCTTCCAAAAAAGAATTAATTTCAAACTCACGATGTCCCTCTCTATTAGTGGTAGCTTCTTACCAGTTGTCTTATGCAATGGTTAATTTCATACAATAATACCACGCCACGCTACTTGAATTTTAATAACCCATAACCATAATTATATAAAATGGAAACAGAACAAATTCCCATTTGCTTTTATTGTTTCTTGAACCATATATAAGCCAACTCCTGCAGTTTTCATGCATTCTTCTCTCATATTCAATGGATTTTTGAACGAATCGATCTTCTTCATTCTCTGGAGTCCAAGCACCAACAGTAGTAATCAGACCTTGAGATTTCCAGCATTTCCTCAGGGCTCATCCTCTCCAGTTCACTCTGTCTCCACTGTGCAAAATTGTTCCTGTTTTGTGGGTCAGTAGCAAGTGGGTAGTCTTCCACTTGGTGATACTGGGATCTCATTCTCATGAAAAGCCTCATTGTAGCCACACAGTCATCATATGGATCTTGAATTCCATTTTGAATGTCATACCTGTAAAATGGAAACCTCCATTAGGCTTTAAAGGTTAAAGACTTGAATCAATCATGGTAAAATTACTCTCACCATCCCTGCCTTTTACACGAAATTCCACTTTTGTTTCTAAGATAATCATAATCTTTTTATCACTGGCGGCCTTTATATTTGAGGACAGTAAGTCGACATGTGGCTACCTTGATATTGTTTGGTACCACTTTAACCTTTCAAAATTGTCTCCTTAGTCACTTTAGTCCCTCATAATTTGCCAATTTGAAGGTAACGTGACAGTCATGCAACGAGTTTCCATCCATTTTCTGGACTTTGTTTTTGACAAATAGGTAACAGAGCAACCTGATCAAAGCTGCAGGGTTGTCACTTATGTAATTTATAACACAAGGACAAAATTGATGATCGAGGTAAAGCACAATGGAGCAAAGTGGAATTTATCCATTTATTATTTTCTCACAGCAAGACCAAAAGTGAATGAATAGTGAAGGGGCAATAATTATTACCCAAGGTATGCTTTTGTTAGGTACTTCAGAGAGTTGCTGAGCTTGCTTGTTTTCATCAGTGGAGGGTATTTTGCTGTATCCCTGTCAAAAAATGAAAAATTGAGTCTTGAACATAGGTTCATTGCAATGAATTTGTTAGTGCGAGCGCTGGTAGCTTACTTGCACTAATTACACGCGTTATGTAGGAACCATTACACGATATAATCAGTAGCATATTAGATGCCACGTAACATGGTATTCAAATATGATCACTCTAGCATGACTCGGGCCAATGTCAAAATTTATTACGAAAGTGATTAGCATAAGAGTTCTCGAGATAGGAGCTAATCAGACCCTCTCAAGAAGCTATAAAATCAAGAATATGTTTTTCCTTGGTTTAATTCACATTTGTTTCCAAACATTTTTTTTCCAAAAAAAAAAAAGAAAAGAAAAAGGGGATTGTTGATGGATAGAATCAATTACCTGATTATAATTGCAGGATATTCCAGGTCTAAACATTTAAGATCATGGTCCAAGCCATGACCCACAAGAATCCTAGCCCTTCCACCTTTTGACCGAATCTTCCAAATTGGTTCACCATTGCACAAAAAATCTTGAATCTTCCTTGACACTTGCCTCACCGGCATTGCATCTCTTAAGAACTCCGGTCGAATCCCGGTTGTCTCATACCTTCAAAAAAATGCAAAAGAAAGATAAAACACCTAATATGTATTCCTCTCTGTATTTGATCAAGTGGATTTATTTACTTTGGATTGTGACAATTTACTTATTCTTAAGAAGAGTATTATGGCAATGGATTTAGTACCTATAGTTGGTGACTGGAAGAAAAGGCTTGACATAAGTTTGAAAGATGATGTTCTCATATTCGTCGGTGAGGCAAACCCTAGCGCAAAGATCTAAAGATCCATCGCTTCCACCACCAACCATTTTGCAAGCGAGCGCAACCACCTTTGATCGGTTGTTTTCAAGTCTCATGTCATCGTAAATGCCAAGGTTCGCCATGCAATGAAATAGCCCCTGAAAGTACGTCATTAAGATACTTGTTATAATCAGCAAACTGATCACTGTCAATTTGAAACAAAAGGGAATTGTTTTTTTTTTTTTTGTGAGTGTGTATTTATATACAGCATTGCCACGAGAGAGTTGGCATGTCTCCCGGTGAACCCTAAGAGCATTTCGGCTGCCAAAGATGGCTAAACAAATGTCACATCCTCGGTCTTTGAATATCCTCTCACACTCGGCCTTTGGCAATGGCCCTGAATATATGAAAAAATGGGAAACATCGCAATGAAGATTAAATTCTGAGATCAAACAGCCACAAAATCTTGAGAGACGAATTGAAAGTTACCGATGAGATGCTCTCTCATAGACTCAAACGAGCGCGAATGCTTCCCACAAATTCCACAGGTGGGCTCGTGGACAGAATGATATGATGTCCTCATGTGTTCCACCAGATGCTCCATTTTGTTGAATTGTCTATAACATGCAACACACTTGTTCCTGTACATAGTTCACTAGTTATATAGACTTACACATATATAGCAATATTCAAAAGAGTTACTAGCATACCATGGCTAAATTAATGCATATAATCAGTACGAAAAATTGTATTTGTAAATTGTTTTCCTATACAAATACGTGTCAGACAGGCTCAGGTGTGTATAACGAGGGGATCGAGAGAACGTACCGAAGGGAATCTGAAGACTCCATAGCTGTTTTTTATCTCCTAAAGTGGCTAGTGTGATTAGAAAGAGAGAAGAGGAGTTGAGAGGACCTGAGGAAGAAGGTGAGGATATGAAGGTATTTATATTAGTAGGAGGGGGAAAAAGGAGAGGAATAAATTCTTTTAACTTGAGGTCAGGAAATTATTCCAAAGGTCCATTCTAAGTTTACCTGGAGTTTGGAGTGTTCTGTATCTAGGATATGTATGTATGAGGAGTTGACTTGATCTTATGCTACAGAATCATCAAACAGTAGGGAGAATGTATCGATTCAACCCCAAGACTGAAACAGTAGGGAGAGCGTGAGCTTGAATCACTAAGTCTGAGCTCAGCCCATTTACTATTCGGACTGAGCTAGTCCGCCCGCTCGACGGGTTCAGGTTGGGTTAAAACCCAACGTGCCGGGCGGGCTTTGTGAGGGCCTCGGATTCGCTGGCCAAATGATGACCCTTACCATTGAACACTCAAAAGAGTCAAAAACCCTTTATTTTTCTGAAGGGAATCATCCTAAATTCGTGGTAATCCAAATTCTTGGGTCCCACATTTAAACATGAGAGAATATTTATGTTCCTACCATGTTCTCTCCTCTAGCTTCTGGGTGGATCCGAGGGCTTCTGGGTGTGTGTGTGTTTTGTTGCATTTAGAAGTCGGCAAAACAACAATAATTATTAGACAAAATGATTTTTACATAATTCTTCAATTTTATAGTTCACCAACTACATCAGCGAATAGTCAATGAAGCACAAATCAAACTGAATCAGGTTTCACAAGCTCAAGAACTTGAGTTGAATCCAGTAATTAACCCTAATTCATTGATAAGAATAATATTGCCAAGTCAATGCCACAATAAACTGGACAAAATATTTGTGAACTACTTTATTTACCGGTCCTTGCAGTATTATAGATCCTAGCGTTTGGGGCACACACGATGCATGTGTAACACGATGCGTGTGTAATAGATGGGAAAGAAACCATACTATGAAGACTGTGAATAACAAAAATTTGGGTGTTATATTCAAATATTGGTTTTGAAACGGACTAAAGTTCAAGAGAGAAGAGGGTAAACAAAAGCAACCATTCCAACAACAAGATTACAAGAATCAGTTTCAGCGAAAAGAAGGAAACAAATTGAACGGACAGGATGCTATGTAGACTGCTAGTCTCTACATGGGTTTTTTTTTTTTTTTTTTTTCGGGTATGGTTGAAGTATTCGACGAGATCGATATGTTTTCAACCATTATGTGGGCCGGGATGGGCCCGAAAAAGGTGGAACTAGATGGGAAGGTCCTCTCCCATTATTGGAAATGAGCAGGGACGGAGCTATGATTCAAACTTGGAGGTGGTACCCACAAAGATCAATATGCGCCCTCAGTCACAAGAAGAATGTTTAATCCGTTAACTGAGAATAGATAGATAAGACCTCTAACCAAAAAAAGACCCTGGAATTTTTTTACCTTCGCATATATACTGCATGCTTTCGGCAAAAGTATACAAAACGATCAATTAATTTTCTCCTCGGTTCAATTAAATGCTGTTCACAACATCTCAAAAAATTATTCATATCTTCTAACATATAATGTAGTATATGTTCAATATGGATCTTGTTTGATAGTTTATGATGAGTTCTATTAAACAACGTTTTCGAATTGCAAAAAGAAAAAAAGAAGATTGAAAGATATAACCATTTTGATAAATGGAATTCATGTCGAAAAATGAACAAAATTTTTTGGGACGCATAGTGTAAAAATTTCGAGAAAAAAGTCTACTTGATCCAAACCCTTTCGGTGGGAGTCGAACTAGATGCTTGGATTATTACTGTACAAGATAACTCTATACAAAGAGGCAATCTACAAGCCCTCACGTTAGTCCAGTTGATTGGTGAATTTGCTCTCTATACGATTGATCAAGGTTCGACTCTACCAGAAAATAATTTATTGTGAATTCTCTTATCCCGGTGTTGATCATCTACTTTTAGCAGAACTGGGAAAGATATTACTCAAAATCTGGCCCGAACACTGTGACCGTCAAACCAATAGAAGGAAGAAGAAACAAAATCTATATATCTACATCTGAGAGCATCCTTATGTGGCTCTCTACTTTAACTTTTGAGTTAAACTAGAGAGCAAAGTCTCCAAAAACCTTAAAAATCAGGCTCCTCAAATGCCTCCCTAATTTGCTACATTTTGTAACTTTGCTACAGTAACCCCCCAAATTTACGGAGGCACTGTTCACGCACCAAAAGAGGTGGAGGGAGGAAGAGTAAAATTTTGAATAGAGAGTCTGATTTTGTGAATTTTTTTTATAAAGCGACTTGCTAAAGTTTGAATAGAGAGTCTGATTCTGCGATTTTTTGATAAAATGACTTGCTAAATTATAAAAAGTGTTTTTGGAAGTTAAATTCAGTGTTTTTTTTTTGTGAGGCTGATAAGGATGCTCTGAGAGAGTCAGAGAGGGGAAGGTGTGTTTGACTTTAGAAAATAGGGGACGTCAGCAAGGACTATCTTTTTTGACTGGATGAGCTGGGGGGGTCCAGATGATTCGTGCTTTGAAGATACCCAATACTCCTAGAAAAGAAAAGGAGGAGTCTTTGTGGAATATTTCATATAAATTCTGGTCCCCAATATTTATTAGTGTATCTGAATGATTTCCGTTTCAGTCACTCTCTATCTCGAATGTCAAACCCTAAAGTTAGCACCTGGGAGTGTGTTTTACATGGTTGCTAGAAAACTCCACAAGTAGGCAGAACTATTAAGGGGTCGGTGTCGCGGTCCATCCCCCAGAGTGTGTTTTACATGGTTGCTAGAAAACTCCACAAGTAGGCGGAACTATTAAGGGACCGGTGTCGCGGTCCATCCCCCAGTCACAACCTTCCACCGCTACATTTATTTTTTGAGATATTTTATATGATTAATTTTCAAACATGCATACTTCTTATTAAATACTTCTTCTTTCTAAAAACTATTGTCCGGTCCGTAAAACGCGAACGAAAATAATTGCAATTTGATTCAAAGAATTTTTAAATTCTCTCTCGTAAGATACTACTCCTCCATCCTTTTTTAATTGTTGAGTGTATTGTATATTGGAATGTCCCTTATAAGTGTGTGTTTTGAAAAGTTAATGACAAAAATTTGTATAATTATTGTTTTCCCTTTTGAAAAGTTAATGAGAAAATAGTTAATGGGTAAAAGTGGAAGATAATTTTGGAAAGTGAAAGTAAAAATTGGTAAAGTAGAGGTAAAAGTCGATGCACGTGAAATAAGTAATGATGATATTTTTTTTAATAAGTTGGATTTACGAAACCACGCACTTAAAAATGAACGGAGGGAGTAAATATTAATGAATTCTTTTAATTTTTGGAAAAAAAATTTGAATTCTTTCAAATAAAAACATATCCTTGAATTTTTTCAAATAAAAAACATATCCTTATATATTTTCTTTTGGTTTTGACAAAGATCAATGTTCCTTGTTCAAAGTTCAATTTTTTTGATGTGTAAGTTTTGATTTGTGCAATGCGCATTATTAGAAGAAGACATGCAAAACAAGATGAGTGAACATGCTCAAAGTTCAATGTTCCTTGTTCAAAGTTCAATGTTCAACTTGTCCAGTTTTGTATGCATGGTGGTAGATCAGCGTGTCCATTTGGCGAAAGGTGTTTGAAAGACAGGTGTTTTTGATTTGACCTAATTTTGATGATCACTACCGTTTGGGGTCTTGCTAACAGATGAGGATTGAGGCTGTTTAGGGTGTTTTTTTTGTTGTTGAGTTTCAATTATTTGGGTGTTTTTGTTTGTTCATTCAATCTTTGGTTGAATTCCCCTTTCCCCGGACTTGATGTACCATTTGTGAATTCCCCTTTCCCATTGAACTGTCGTTTCCACTTTTCCAAAATGAACTCAAGCCGCACATTTCTCTCTCACTAGACTTGATAAGAATTCTAAAAATGATAGGTGTAAAACAATAAGTCTCCAACACACTCACATTGGGGATCCAAATACTATGTGAGTGTGTTAGAGCCATGTTGGAGATGTATTGTTGTACCTCTATCATTTTTCGTAAGAAAGAGCCATGTTGGAGATGTATTGTTGTACCTCTATCATTTTTCGTAAGAATTCAGATAGATAGTCTTGATCACTCCTATTAATTTCGTACCATGATGTACTATACAAAATTAAATATCATAGCGTGAAAGGTACGTACTATTTTAACTTCAATAAAAAGGTCGATTTTACACGATTAATTAATGAATGATTCGGATCATTTGTGTAGGATTCTGAAATAAGCCTCGCAAAGCCAAGTACAAAGGCCATTGATACTCATAGTAGTATGGAAAAAAAAAATTACGATTAGAAGAATTCGTGGTTGGAAACAGGAGCGGCTCAGTAAGTGTCTAGTTTTCCGCACATAAAGTAGCACGAGCAAAAATCATTGTGTTACTTCGAAAAGCTCTATGCAAAAAATAAGATCATACTTAACAAGTATGCAAAAAGTACATTTATAGATTTCACTGTTACACAAAAAACTACTCTATTTCAACCTTTAGTATCTTAAAATGTCACACGACGAGCATTCGTATTTCGAAAGCGTTGAATTTAGATTTATTATCAACACCAATAAACATATTTTTCTCTAGAAATCGAGGCCTAAATTAAATATAATCAAGATGTGAAAGTAAAAATCAATTGAATACCTAGCTAGTCTTGAGTATTAAATTGTTGATCAAATAACTGTCGTGGTAACATGCTACATTGACATGTTATGGAGTACTCAATCCTTCATCCGATTCCTTAGCCAACAACGTGAGAGCGAGAGATGAGAGTGAAGGCTGGGTTTCTTTTATTTATTTAATTATTTATTTTAGATTGATCCCAAAATTTATTGTGTTGGACTTATTTTCTTTTATTAGGCTATATTTTTAAGTTATCTAAATTTAACTTGAGTTTCATTTATTTTAACCCCATTTATTGATCCAATGTTGAAAATACTAAAAAAATTTCACTTTATAACTAACAAAAAACATTTTTTTCAGTGCATTTCCCGAACGTAGCGAGGAGGTCACTTGACCTTACTGGGTTCAAGGTAGAGCCGCCCCTGGTCAGAAACACCACCGGTCCTTAAACCTTTTTTTTTTGGGTAAAAAAAGAAAAAAAGTGAAAGTGAATAGTAGTACTTTCACGACATCCATTTCTCTGTCTCAAAAACTTTAAACCACACACACACACAAAAAAGAAAAAAAGAAAGAAGGGGTGTGGATTCTTAGAACCTCAAAATGGTCAAAAGCAATACTATCCCTTGCACGTGTATAGCTACTACTTGCATGGGTGGTGGGACAGTTTGTACATCCTCCACCTTTTACTTATGCCCTTCATTGACTCTCTGCCTCTTTCCTAGCTACACAATTTTCTATATGCTTGAACTTAAGTATGCCACTTTTGCATGGTCGACTTTGAGCTTTTTTGGGATGCTATGCGAACTTGGAGTATTGCTGCAGGAGCATCAAAGTGTGTGGATCTCATACAAGTGTTTTATAGGGGTTGTGTGACAACCCACTTGGTAAGTCTCACATCCGTGGGCAAAGAGAATATGAAATACGGAGTAGTATATAAACGAAATGTGACTAGCTACTGTATAACTTGAGATTAATTTTTTGAGCCATGTGGTTAGGCTAAAAGTTAGTAGGTCAGCTAGAGCGCTAGGCAGGTCGTTACAGTTAGTATCAAAGCACAACCCTGATCAGCATGGTCGGAGCCACCTCTAGAATCTGGTACGAACACACTGATGTGTTGTACAGAGTTAAGTGCCACACCATGGCCATCAAGGGAGATGTTGCTGAGCCAATACAACGAGGATGTTGCATCGTAAGGTGAGGAGATTGTGAGAACGCACTTGGTAAATCCCACATCGGTGGGCAAATAGAATATGAAATAATATGAAATAAGGAGTAGTATATAATGAAATGCGACTAGCTACTGTATAACTTGAGGTTAATTTTTTGAGTCATCTGATTAGGCTAAAAGTTAGCAAGTCATTTAAGACGGGTCATTACAGAAGGCCTCTGAAACATTGCTTCCGGAGCACCAATAATCTCTCCTTTCCCTATGGAATTATGTATTTGAAGTTTGTATAATTCTTAATTAGTTCAAACTTCAAATACTCAATATATGTGTATTAGTTTATCTAGTAATAGTTGATAAATCGTGTAGAACATAAAAGAAAGTACTCATGGAGAGGTAATGTGTTCGATGTGGAAACTTTATATCCATCTCAAAATTAATTGGCAATGAGTGGAGAGATCTCTCATGTTATTAAGTGATTACTCATTCCATACCCAAACAATGTGGGATTGTATTTTACAGTACTTAATATCCTCCCTGACGTGCAGCCGAATTTGAAGTACGTCACGTGTAGCCTCTTTGGGTCTATCATCGTGCAACCTTTTTACTGGATCTGTTATTGTGGGGTTTTGGATTGAGTGGGAAATAAAACCCCACCATAAGAATCCATCACAGAATCTAATCCTAATAAAGGATATTTTTTGTCACTTGGCTATCTCCTTGTACTTTTTTCTTCTTGTATGCACTTTATGAATTGTATACTCATAAACTAGAGGATGATTGTAAAATGTTGAAAATCCTATAAATATAATTTATGTCCCATAGCATGCATGCATGCATGCGTGAAAGTGGTTTTCGAGATGAATTTTATACTGTACATTTTAAAATGAAAACGCATATCTTTAAAAGTTTCAATAACAAAATTCACATCCAAATCCTGATTAAATTTGTTTTCTACACTTAGTGATAGACCTCGCATTTAGAGGCTTTTTTTGGTGCCACGCATTGATCCCAAACACCATATAATTGCTCCCAAGAGCTAGCTAAGATGGTGGTCCGTCCAGTTGCCTTTTCAATAAATGATTGACTCTCCTTTCCAGCTAGCTCCATTTTCAGAAAGTTTAGGTAACCAGAATGTATCCAGAATTTGAAATTTAACGGTCTAGATTCACTTGAATTTCAAATTATAGGTACTTTCCGGGTATGTAGCAGTACTGCTCATTTTTTACAAATTCTAGAAAATATTGAATCAAAAAAAGGAAAAAAAAAAATTATGTTTGATTCCTTTATGAAAAAAACACAACACAAAAACAACAACGTGCATGAACTCTGTTATGCTGCATAGCGACATCGTGAGGATTACGATCACAAGTTCAACACTTTTGACTATATTCCTCTCGAGCCTCCACTTGTATATCTCTCCCGACAAACCGAAAAAGGTGGAAAAATACAAATTAAATTAAGCTGTGTTGTTCAAAATTAAAATGGTACATTTTTGTTTTTGAGTCCACAGTGAATTTCTAGCTTAAAGTTTAATATATTAATTAATTTTAATTTCTAGAGATGGAGGCCAAGCCTACAACTCAAG
This sequence comes from Vaccinium myrtillus, assembly GCA_016920895.1. Classification (NCBI taxonomy): domain Eukaryota; kingdom Viridiplantae; phylum Streptophyta; class Magnoliopsida; order Ericales; family Ericaceae; genus Vaccinium; species Vaccinium myrtillus. The sequence continues at coordinate 36,311,756 of CM029274.1, forward strand.
TCATGAATTCTATTGGAAATTTCCGGAATTTCGGATGAACGAAACAGGGACATTCGGAGGGTCTCCTGATGCAACCGAAAAGTTAAGGAAAACTTACCTCTTGCGATCTAATGATGAGAGTGAGAGTATTTCCACCATTAAACAAATGAGTTGAATGAAAAAATCAAATCAGATCATTCATCAGAGTATCTACAATTTCACATTCTTAAGTTGGAAAGTATCACAAGGCAAACATATATAAAAAAGGGAAGCAAATTCACACTTTTTTTTTTTTTTTTTGGAAATCTAGTATGTGGTGTCTTCTTCCCCTCACATTGTGGAACACATGCAGTTGGAAAACGTATTGCGAACATTTAAGTTGGATCCGGGGTGGGTGTTGTGCGGTAAGTGTTGTGCGCCGTGTTGTGTGGCAAAACGACATAGTTTTGGGCACACCTTTGAAGCTTCCAAGGGCCTTGTTTGGAGGAAGAAAAAAACCAGTACAAAGTGCCTAAACCCTAAACTCAAAGTGCCTAAACCCGAAGTGCCTAAAACCAGTATACCCTACCCTAAAGAGCCTAAATCCCCTAAAATTAAACTGCAAAATTAACTCTCAAAACAGAGCCCTTAGAAGTGTACCAAGAAAATGAGCAAAACTAGCTACGTCGTTTTGCCGAACAACACGGCGCACATCACCTCCCCCGAATTCATTTAGGTTTGATAACATTCATTCCGAACTTCAAACATCACAAATGCAAAATTCAAGCCGCACATTGAAGGCCATGGACACGACACTCGTGCAATCCCACCTCGTAATATCTTAAACGTGCCAGTTTGATTAACGATAAAAAATATTTTCTTCAGTTAGATGACGTTGGATGCTTATATTACAATGTGACGAGTCGATTACCGACGTGGTCGTCTCAATCACTTGACATCTGTGTGATGCCAACCAATACTCCTTCAATGCCTAAGTCAGAAGATATATATGCGGAGAAAGGAGAACACTAGCTCAAGCAAATTAGGGTGCAAGAGTTTTGTAGGTATTTCCAATGCATGGGGCTTGATTATATAGTCAATAAGGAGATTGAGTCTTGCTAGGATTGAATTCTTGGATCGTTGAATGTTGATAAGGATGACACCAACCGGGTCTAATGGCCGGAGCCTTCCCTATTTCGTTGGACAAGGAACCTCGGGGGAGTAGATTGTTCGTAGCTATCATTGTGGAGGTTGAGGTGATGTAGGAGAGTCCTAGCATACCTCTTGCGGATTGGATTGAGACGCTCTCTTCATTTGAGAAGAAATCTTCCCAATCCCTTGCATTTTTTGATTGACCACCCCCACTTTGTGGTGAGATCGGATCTCATTGTGTGGTTCCAACTTCAACAATGAAGGATGATTTCGAAAACCGGAGCTTCTTTTTCGGCATCTTAATTCTACTTGCATACTTTTCAAACACACCCCACCAAATAGTGTAAGTTCTACTACAAATTTTGATAATCAAAATCGTTAATTGTGCACTAGAGCTTTGAATTCACTGGTGGTGGCACTCTTCTTGTGGTGTCGTGAGTTCGAGCCTTGGTAGTGTCTCACCCATCCATAAAATCGTTAATTGTGTAGGTCTTGGCGCAAGTATTAATCATGCCAAAAATTAGATTGATTGGTAACTAGTACTCCCTCCGTCCCTTTTTAAGTGATCCACTTGGGAAACGTATATTTTTGCGGACGTTTAAAAATGTACTTTCGCGTATTGTTTTTAAAATTTTTTTGCACCAAATTAAAGGACTCAATGAGCACTTTAATTTGGTATAAAACAAATTTAAAAGTTATATAGAGAAATATGTTTTTTAGGGGTTTGAAATTGCATGTATTCCTGTATGGATCACTTAAAAAAGAGAGAGAGTAGCAATCTTAAAACTTTACATTTTCCTAGAGAAAGTGGATTGTTAAATTTCTTTATGTTATTCAATTGATTTGAATTGAAAGACTTTTATAGATATATGATCAATTTGATTTTTTGCATGAATGATTAAGACAGTTAGTGGAATGATTAAGACAGTTAGTGGTACAACTTGAACGACTCGAATTATCAAAATGTGTTCTGCGACCTCACAATATTGGGTAATGTGTATGAAAAATGTATTCGAAACGGGGTGTACTTATTTTTATTTGTCTTTGTTTAAATCTAGATCTTGTTTGGAATAATGAAGTTCTAGCTCTTCCAAAAAAGAATTAATTTCAAACTCACAATGTCCCTCTCTATTAGTGGTAGCTTCTTACCAGTTGTCTTATGCAAAGGTTAATTTCGTTATAAACTGACCAAAGAACAATTAATTTCATTTCTAGTAAGGACAGTCAAATTTTTTATTTTTATTTTTTTTCATTCGTCATTCCTAATCTATTACAAGGAGAGGGGAATGGGACTCACCGTCTCACATCTTTCTTTTCAAGGTAGAAGCTTATGTTACATACATTAGTCATTTGTAATTTTAATAAAACACTTCATAACTAACACCAAATTATTTTGTACATAACCAAAATAATTCGTAACATTGTTCTGCGTATGTACACACTCATTCATAAATAGGAAGGATAAAAAAGAAGAAGAGGATAATCAACTCATTCATACTCAGTAAGGATAAAAAAAAAAAGGATAATCAATAAATTGAATCAAATAGTTCGCGACAAACCAAAATATGCATAAACGACCTTTGTAGAAAAAACGATCAATTAAAGGACACATGATGTATGTTTTGTTTAAATGTGAAAAAGCTACAAAAGATTAATCATACATTCAACAGTTCAGTATCTAGAAATCAACTCAGTCTAAGCTCTAGTTATACGTCAAGTCAAGCTTTTGTTGATCTATGCCAAGCATGGTATAGATCGACAGGGAACAAGAATGAAGCACGATGATTCTACATTATGAGCAGCAGTTAATATCGTTCTGATATAAAAAGGCTATTGAACAAACTGCAACTTGAATGCATAATAGCAGCTTCCTGAATTAATAAGTCAGACAAAGACCAAAGAAGCACCGGGTGAGGTTAAGCAATAGAGTGGAGGAGAGAAACGGAGAAGGTAGAGAGAGAGGGTGAAACTGATCTGTTACCAATAGGAATTTCAAAATTTGGGGTTTCTGTCAACGACGCTTTTTACCACCACCCTTTTTCTTTCCCTTCTTTTTAAACCCACCCTTCTTCTTTCCGATGTTGTCAAACCCTACACTTAATGTGTTCATGCTGCGATCAAGTTCTCCAGTTGCAGCCGGTGTCATCAAACTTTTCACATTCAGAACACCATTTCTGAAATACCCTTCGGTTGACTTCAGCACACTGTCCTCAGGTCTGCGCTTCTTTGCCACTTTTTTAGAACCTCCGCCAAGCATCCCTCCGAATCGTCCTAGTATCAATCTCTAAAAAGATATAATCGTTAGCAATCCAGATTGCAAAAGACCAACCAATTGTAGAATTGACAAAAAAATTTAAAAACTGAGACATTAACCACCTCTTCTTGTAATTTCTGGTCTCTTTCTTTTTGCTTCTTCATTGTTACTCGTGCTACGCTTAGGGGTAATCTCTGGTTCTTTGGAGGCTGTGTCAACAGAAAAATAGAAACTCTTAAAACAAAACCCTATATCAAGTGATATCAAAGAACCTGACTCAGGAAAAAAAGGTTTCACCTTTCCACCAAGAGCAACAACCTTCCTGTTTTCCAAATCCTTCTTATCTTTCCATGTCATATGCGAGGAGCCTGAAATGGCTTTGATAGTAAGCAAACAAGAAAAGTGCCAAGTATGATCTTTACAAATTAGTCAGCAACTTAGAAGCAAAGACAACCAATTCGACTCTCGCATTTCGGAAGACACTAAAACTACAGGTTGCTACAGTTGCTTACAACCTAACAAATACATGACGAAATTCTTATGTTCGTATTTGCTATCATCAAATCCATAACCTTTCAAACAAAATAATTTAAGCATCTGACAACTATAATAACCAATGTAGCATGGACATCGACACGGATAGGGATACGGATAAGGACACGGAATTTTAAAAAATGGAAACCGACACGGACACGTCGGGGGACATGAGTGATTTTGGCGCTCCCGAAATTGATTTGGCTTATCTACTATTTTGGTCCCTGAAAAATACCAAAAGTTTCAAAATTGTCCTTGTAAGAATTCTAGTTTCAATTTCATCCTTGCAAAATTCACAAACTCTGCAAACCAAAAGGTGAAGCCTTCACTGCCGGAAACCCGATCTCTGACCCTGGGTCTCTAGTGAGGGGATATGAACTTTGGGTCTCCAAATCTCCAAACACCGACTCTACCCCCACACCGGGCCCGGAGAAATCACGAAGGGAGTGTTGTGGCAACTGGGTTTGACCGAACGACATGCTTTCTCTCACCTCGGCAAAACCCAATTCCCAATTTCAAAGAAGCTATGTCCGTGCGTTCTCAGCTTCCAGAACCAAAACCACAATCCTGGACTAAAACAGAAGCAACATTCTCGGCTCAATCGGCCTCGAAAAAAAATGATCTTCTCTCTCCCGTAGAAGATCAGTTTTTTTAGCCAATCATGGACTACCCTTGCTTTTGTAGCCAAATGCGAAACAATCTAAATGAAACTTGTGTCTGAGGCGGGGATCAAGGGAGGTTGGTAGGTTAGGGTTTGTGGGGTTTGATTGGGGCAGGGGCTCAGATTCGTGGTTGTAGAACATGTATTTGTGTCTTAAACCCATTCGAGAGTTTTCAAGAGAGTTGGGTAGTGATGTGATTTCTTAAGTGGTAGGAATTGGTGTGATCTCGAGAAATTTCGGGGGAGAGTTTTCTGGAGAGTTGGGGGTAAATTTTGGGGAGAAAATCTAGAGAAATTTTTTGCGAATTAAAACTTGGGTTTTGTTGGGAGAGAAGTATAGTTTGTTTCTAACTTATTTCAAGTTTGGGAAAAAATTGGGGGAAGTTCAAATTGGGGCAGATTGAGGGGAGAGATTGGGGCCCATTACTTTTCCACGTAGCCAAATGAGAGGGGAATGGCACAGGTCATAGGATGATTGAGCTTCCATTAGTCCACGTAAGCCTTTTCTGTCACCCACCGGACGGAAAGGGTAACATTGAAATTGTCAAGGTTTTACAAGAATGATACTGAAACTTGAATTCTTATAAGAATGATTTTGAAACTTGTGGTAATTTTCGGGGACCAAAATAGCAGATAAGCCAATTGATTTTGGCACTCCCCAAATTGGTTTTGGCACCCCCCCTTTTTTTGGAGTGCCAAAATCAATTTCCTATATAAATATACAGAAAATTGGTCTAAAGGCCAAGTTTGGGGCTTTAAATGGTGTTTAGTCCAGCCTAACTTATTTTAATGCTTCCAATACATTGATAGGAAATATTTGATGGTTCAAGGACAAAACTAGACAAAAATACCCTTAATGAACCCCATCACTCATGCGCACACGTGGAGTACTATATACTGAGTTGCAAAAAATGAATAGTATTACACGTAAGTGCATCGTGGCAAGTGCAGGACTTCTCTTTAAAGAATTTAAACACAATAGTAACAAGGAGTATTGATTTTCTGGACATTAGATTAATTATGACAGAGCCAAATAAAGGCTCAAAAAGTTGGCATCCATAAATTAATTAAAAAATATATATTTTTGGCATCCATAAATTAATTTTAAAAAAACTCCTACAACACAGATCACCACAGAGTTCCAAAAGTTGCGCCCATTTCAAAAAAAATTCTTGGTAAACTGTTCATGTCGGCAACAAGTGTCATTCGATGATCAATGCAGTTTCATGAAAATCCTCTGGAGCCGCCGCGTACCCCACTGGCGGGTTTAGGCACTTAGGGTACACTTTCCGTTATAGGGTTTTAGCTGTTTAGGTACTTTCATAGGGTACCCTAGTATTTTAGGTACTTTCATAGGTTACCCTAGTATTTTAGGCACTTTCATAGGGTACCCTAGGGTTTAGGTTTAGGGTGCACTTTTCAATTATAGGATTTTAGTGGTTTAGGCACTTTCATAGGGTACCCTAGGGTTTTAGATACTTTCATAGGGTACCCTAAGGTCTTAGGCATTTTCATAGGGTACCCTGGGGTTTAGGTTTAGGCACTTTCATTAGGTTTGGAGGTTTAGGCACTTTCATTGGTTAGTTGGGGCATTTTTGTAATGTATAGGTGATTTGTCCTTTTGGCATTAAAGAAAAAGTTGATGTCCTTATTGAAGTAAAGACCCCTTTACTATGTACTTCCCAAAAACGGACCCATAAATATATCATACATGTATGGAGTAACAGTTTCTATACATAAATAAATACACTTTCTTTTCATACGTAAGAATGTACACTATTATGTACCATTACGTGTCCATGCCGTGTCCCCCGAGTATCCCCTCCAAGAAATAATTTTATTTAAGTGACACGCCGCATGGAGTGTCTAATACATGTCCCTGCGCGTCCCCGTGTCCAATACGGGGACACGGCGACCTTTAGCAGTGTCGGTGCTTCGTAGGCTATCACTAAATCCAAGAACCTGTAATTGCTTGTGAATGGTGGAAGAAGGAAAACTTTCACAACCATCAAGTCGTACGGTACAATTTTCTCCCCAATGGTAAGGTGCCTGAAATAGGCACCGTAGCTAACTACTGTTCCATCATTAATTAAGTTGCCTGTCATAGTCACTTCTAAAAAGAAGTGGAAGTACAGAGTCTACTGACAAACATCACATACCTTCATATGGAAGGTCGTAACATTGTTGTTGCTTTGGCAAACATAAGCATTACCAGAGGAAGGACAGCTACCAGGAAAAGAGGGCATGAATAAAAGAATTCAAGATTACATAATATGAACACGCCAAAATCATGGCTTCCAAAATATTTGAGAAGGATACAGTAAAGACACAAGAACAAATTTACATGTCTCATGCATGCCTGTAATTGTATGCCTAAACGTAATAGCTGTTACTTGTGAATTGTGATTTGTGACAAACAACTGTTCTTGGACTTCAAAGATGCTTAGAAGATCCACTCAAGTTCTGCAACTTGAAGGAGGTCCTGAGAAGTCAAACCTTCAGTATAACTTCTCTTGCTAAGCTACACCCCGCAATCATACTAAATGTCTAAATCACAACCAAATGGGACCTCCTTGCTGTTTCTCAAATATCAGGAGAAGGCAAAGAAGAACAAACAAACGGACGGGACTATCTTATCTCTTAAGTCTTAACTAAAAGAAGAGAGAAAATGTATCAGGAAAAGAGAATCGAAAAATAATCTCACCTACCTTGCCTTTTTTGAGTTTTTTTTTTCCTTGCGCTTTCTTTTCTGAATGTTTTCCATCTATCTTCGTAGGATGCGTCATAGAGACCAGAAAGGGCCTCTTGTCATGGACGGTTCAAGGGGATCAATTACCATTTACCACTTAGTTTCTACTGCAAGAACATGAAACTATGGAGCATCTCCAAAGTGTGCCCTCACTTATACTGCGTATGTAGTTGCAGTGATAACTTCATATTCCTCATGCCTTGTGCAATGGGAGTGCACTGAAACAAAGAAGCCCACCAGATGCAGCAGCAGGGACAGGGTCAGCCCTGGCATCTCAAAAGGATACTGGCCAGGGCATCTAATCCAAATACCACAGAAACTTAGAAGAGCCTTTCTTGAAAATTTCCAAATAAGGATCGTCATTCTTCAGTAGCATTCTAAAATACTTGCTAGCGCACTACAGTGCCTATGAGGCTATGAGAAATAACCACCTCAATCTAACTCAATGATTGACAAACAAGCTGATTTCTGATGTGAGGAAATTTTTTGGAAGGTACATTCACCAAAATATGATTCCCAACCACTGGCATCAGGGATGATCCCTGCCATAGATGAGTGGTGATAGCTGATCCCGTAGAGAAAAAAATTGCTGAAAATAAAAACAATATAATTGTCACCAAATGGTTTGTGCTGTCCAGCTCTAAAAGGATGACAACTATGAACTATTCCATTGGACGCACTCTACACGGTCCACACAAGAAAAGAATTTGCCGCCTCATAATCTTAACTTTACTCATTTTGACAGATTCATCACTATCCCTGTTACTGGGATACGAAGTAACCATGAAAATGTATGCATTCAAAAATTCCAAAACACTACATTGATACCTCGACACATCCATATATGCGACTTCGCACAAGAGTCTGCCCTACTGCTATACGAGTTTTGTGAAATATTACAGCCCTTGTATCAATTTGTTCTTGGCTCTTTCTTATTCCTTCACATATAATTAGGTTGAGGTCTAACATTTTGAATTGATTTGTGGAGGTGATGTTACCAATAAATATAATTTCACTGTATCATCACTAGATTATTATTCTACTTCTATTTTTGAGATTTGGGAAGTTTACATTAGTTTGTCTGACATATTGGAAATAGGTAGTGAATCTTGGTAAGGGTGATTTTTCTAAGCACCTGTACAGACTTCTAGGTTATTGAAAGTAACCCATTGACAACAATTTGTGTTCATTTTCCCCACAAAAACCATCATAACCATCTCCTTCTCAACAACTCTCCTCAGATTAATGGAAATCAATAGTACAGCACTCAGGTACGAGGCTAGTAAGTTAGTGATATGCCAGGTATCATCTCCAAAACCCTACGTGGTACAGATTAATGCAAATCCACATAGCAAGACAGCGGAGCGAGGTTGGTGTAAGTCTCTAGACACTATTAGCAATTTACCATGACCAAAAGTTCAGACCTCTATTGGAGTTGGCAATCTAAACACGTTAAAACTGGGGCTTTCGGCCATAAGTCTATAGAGAAGGATCTTTAACTCTAAAGTCCAATGAAAGAAATCTTAACTCCTAAACTCCTTCCCGCCAAATCAAACCAAAATACTCCTAGAACTCACTATGATCTTTTTTAGATATGGCTCACTGTGACCTCAGAAGTAAAATTTATCTGTAATGAAAATAGCGTACAGTAAATAACTGACCAGTTAAACTCTCTGACATGAAAACTGTTATCAATAAATTTGTCTGTAGTACAAACAGTGCATACTGAAATTTATTTCGTAAAAATTTGGAGTTTACATGTTCTGTTGCTGAAAATGTTTGGTCACCAAAGATGGCCACCGCCAGCCATCTAAAGTGGTTATCTATGACCGGAGGTGATACTAATGAGGACATGGCAGGGGAGGGTAGAGTACCTAATAGGAGAAGGTTAGCAAGTAATACGGTCAAATTTGACCACAAAATTATGTCCTTTAAAATATAGATGATTTAGCTATAAAAAAAAACTCATAAATTCATAGGTTTTGGGGGGTCAAAATCAATCATGGGGACTTCAAGAGCTAGAGACTCTAGCTTACCCTAGCCAAATTTCACATTAAAAAAGTTCACATATCATCAAAAGAGCTATGCAGTTGGTTTAATGATCGAAGAAACCAAGTCTTCATGAAACCTGCTATCTTAAGAACCACAACATGTCCATGAGGGTGCTGTATCCATGCCAACATGTGGCAGCACTGGCAGGTACTGAGATGCACACTCCTAGATATGTATGTGAAACCTAATGAATGTGTTCATACGTCAAAATTAAATCATCAATTCGAAAACTTTGTCAGCTCGTCTCAAAAACTCCCCAATTCCCATCCAAGCAATCCTCCTTTTGCTTCACCAAAAAAACAAAAGAATAAATAAGCACAAACTGATTCTATCCACATGGCACCCCAATCGACGATGTCGAACATGGCCTTAACCACTCCACTATCTATGTCAAGTGCCATCAACCAACCGAGATAACATACCCACAGACAGAAAAAGTCCATATCAGGCAAGCTCTTCCAAAAAAATTAGCTTAAAGTGCCATGTAAGAGAAAAAGAATTACCCAAGAACTCGATATCTTTCATAATTGACTTCATGTCCATTTTTCGTCCCTTGAAATCCATATAATCTGTCATCGGTTTTGTCGATGATCCTCCCTTTCTATCCATTTGCTTTTTCTTGGACATTTCTGCCCAGTTCGATTCAGCTGAAAAGAAGAAAAAATGCAGGATGCATCATGATATAAACATATCAGCAAGTGTTATTGTCTCTATCCTCAAGCAAACAAAGCAACAAAATTTCAATACTAAAACATATCAGCAAGTGTTAGTATTGCTCTATTCTTTCCTTAACAAATTTCAATACTAAAACAACTAATTTAATCAAATTCAACATCTGTCTTTTATTTCCAGCAACTACAAACTATATTCGAGAACCTAAGGTCACATAATCAGAAAAATTAAACAATTTCCTGCACTTCAAAATCTCAGCACTAAGACTGACAATTCCAGCAACTGGGTTCATATTTTGCCAACGTACTACCTTTTTTCAGCATTCAAAAATGCAGTTTTAGCTTCCAATTGCACAATTTCAGCATTTAAACCAAAGACTAGTTAAAATTCTACCATTAGATGAACCACATAAGATTCAATTCCATTTGGGGCAGCCATTATCAACATCAGAAGCTCTGGTACTCATCATGAATAGCAAAATCAAACTCACAGATTTTAGGGCAAATCCTCTACGAGTGGTATTCTTTGATCTATACAAGAACAATACCAATAATCACTTACCGAGATTGAAGTTCCAAATTCTCTGTCTTTTTATCTTCAATTCACTTCCCTGGCGCCTCCTCTCTCTCTCTCTCTCTCTCTCGGCGCGGCAAACTCTCCCGATGTTTTGTTTTTTTCTTCTTTGAACTCATGTAGTGCATTCTACACGCAGCATACACAACTTGTTTTGTTTTTTTAAAGATCAAACCCTCTAGTTTTAGGAAATCACATTAAAGCCCACATAAAAAAATCTATCATTCCCTACATGCAGTTGTATTAAGAGGAATGCAGTTTTATCCTTAAAAAATGACAGAAATAATCCCATACAAAAGGGAAATGGTCATTCTCTTGAGGCTAGATATCTTGAAATTGAATCATACTTACTGCAACAAACAAGGCAAGGTGAAAAACTGCTTGGAATATGAATATGGAGATCCACAGTTATCTGTTTGTAATTGGGTGATAATAGGCCGAACAGATTAACCAAGTTGAGCAAGGCTTGGTAGGTGGTTAGTAGAGGTGGCAAATGGGTGGGTTGGGTAGAGTCTGAGTGGGTTGATATGGGTTATGGGTTGAATATTGACCAATTGTATGTGGGTTGAATAGATGTGGGTTGAAAATGAGTCAAGTCAAACCCAATTTGACCCTACCCAACCCGCTTTTTTTCTTCTGATTTTTCTTTCCTTGTTTATGAGGCACTCAATTTTAATTGCTTAACCAATCCGACACGTGTTGTGTTAATAGGCATGGCACGTGTCAGTGGTCCTCACCACTAATCTAACTCAAAAAAAAAAAAAAAAACTGAAATCCTCTCTCTCAGTCGGAAGCACATTGAAACTTGAAAGCAATTCATAGATTAAGAAAAAAAATGCCTGCAAGAGCTCACTCAAGTACATTCAAATTCCTACAAATAATGCAATTATCAGTTACACTAATCGATGCATTATATATATACAAACAAATAATGTTGATTCTGGTGAGGAAAATCGAGAGAAACCCACCTTTAATTTGAGCTCGAATGTGAGAAATTTTGAGGAGGGAAAGGGGAGAAGAAAGGGGCTTAAGGGAACTGGAAAGAAAAAATCAAGAGAAACTTGGAGAAACTCTTCAATTTGATCTTCAAATTTTCATAGCTTTTTTACTAGTCATTTTGTGAGACAAGAAAGAAGATGTATAGAATAGTTATAAAAAAAAAATTGCTACAATTTGATTAAGATTAAGTTTTGAGTTGTTTAAGGTAGGTAGGAGAAATTTAGTTCCATTACAATGTGTAGTAGGTAAGCAAAAATTCAGATTTGTTGCACCATGTAAGTTGGAAAAATGTCTAAATAATCGAATGAGGCTTTATGGATCAATAGTTAGAGCATCACCAATGGCATACTCAAATGTGAATACTCAAATGTTGCCGCATCACCTTTTGAGTATTCATTTATGGGTTTCTAAAGTTAACAATGTGAAACTCTACATATGGTTCATTTTTGTCCATAATCAAAAGAAGGGAAAATGTGGGTAGTTTTGAGTATCCAAGTTTGATTATTGGGAAAATGTTGGTAATTTTGAGTATCCAAATGCCAAAATTTGAGTATTTATAAAAAAATATTGTTAACTTTGAATATTTATCCAAATGCCATTGTGAGCCTTTTTTGAGCATCCAAATGCCAAAATTTAAGTATTTTCTCTTTTTGAGTATGCCATTGAGGATGCTCTTAGTAATTACTAGTATTACGTTAGCCAATTGTATCAATCACTCATTGATCGCTGTCAACCTACACTACTGTTAACTACTACATTTAATAATAACATTGATAATATCAATTTACATTAGCCAATTTATTTCAACCAATTGTATTAATATTCGCTTAATCATCACTATTTATCATTGACTCTTAGCTTTGCAACTTATATTATATTGATTTTGTTTGATCAATCATTTAAGCTCTTAGTCGAATGACTTTAACAACAATCGATAATTGTGATTAATCGTCAATCAAGCACTACCCTAATGTCAACTATAGCTATTAATCGTTACAATATCACGTCCATCGATTGCAGAAATTAATTTAATTTCTTATTTTGTAAATCTGATTGAATAATTTGATTATATTAAATACCTTACCCTAATTCAGTGGAAGGCCGTACTAATCATTTAATATTTATTACTTATTAATTTAGCATTTTTCATTCAACATTATTATTACAATTATTGTAGCGTGTGTTTAAATAAAAATTACTTTTGCAAGTTATCAAAAATAATAAATGAATATCCTTTTTCACATGGGCATCATAAATTTAATAGTTATTTCAAGACAAATTATTTAAAATCATTTTAATGTAATTTGGAGATCATTATTATTATTATATGATTCATATTTTTTGTTTTCAAAAAATTGTTCTAATAAACATGCCTACATAAATTAAAAGTTTAACTAAAGCCTTTTTTTCACCTTATTTTTTAATCTTGCCCACCAGACAATAGCTTAGCTAAAGGGCAAAATTCGGAGTACTGAATTAAGAAAAAAGTGTTATGGTTTTATAAAACCCCAAAGGTAAGGTTTTTGCCGCTCAAACTGGTGACCTGCTACCGGATTGACCAATCAGGCTTTTTTTGTGGTAAGTATCCCCTTATTTCGTGGTAAGTACTGTGTTATTCTATCGTAATTATTTGCTTATTTGGTGGTATGTATTTCCAGTGTCCGTGGTAAGTAAAGTATGATTTTCTGGAGGGAAAACCGCAAAATCACCAAATTTTTTTGTATGTGGTTTTGATACAATGGCTCAAATTCATCTTCTTTTTATTTTTTTTATTTTTTATCTAATGGCTTAGATTTAGTGGAACATCATTGCTCCAATACCACATTGGGGCATCATAGAAATTTCGCAATCTATAGTAATATGTACACTGGTTTTGTCTTTTTAATGAAATTGCACTTGATATCAATAAATAGAAAAGAAAGCTACAACGAAGTATACATGAATGAACAAAAGAAAGTGACGTACGTGGTGAGTCGCGGACAAACCAAGAAATCAATTCATATTGAACTTATTTTCAACCCAACCTATGTAAATACGAGTTAATTAATATGGTTGAATCAACTCATATTACAATATGAACGGGTTCGGTTGGGTTAGGTTATAAATAGACAAATTAGATTGGGTTCATGAGTTGGTTTGCCAATTATCACATCTAGTCGTCGTTTTGATATGTAATCACGATGGTATATCGAGGAACCAGGGAGGTGCTGCGCAGCCCCGTGCTACGCAGCGTGCTGTGCGGCCCATTTCGGTGCCGTTCCGGCACTGTTTCGATGATCGGAGACGTCCACCGTGTAGAGCTCGTCGAGTATGACGAATGTACCAAAAATCAAGTCGATCGGATATCGTTAAGTGCCTCATCGGAACACAAATAAGTTGAAAAAAAAATTGGAACACACATGTCTTGAAACATTAAATGAAAACCATTGAAACCATTTATTTCAACATATTTGTGTCCCGATGAGGCACTTAACGATATCGGATTGAGTTAATTTTTGGGTACACTTATAGTACTCGACGAGCTCTACGCGGTGGACGTCTCCGATCGTCGGAACGGTACCGGCGCGGCGCCGAAATAGACCCGCACAACACGCTGCGCAGCACCCCCTGTTTCCGTATATCGAATCACCATTCGTTAGAAAAAAATGCTCAAAATTTAGATTGCTTGTGTTAGGAGGGACAACGGCTAATATCCCTTGGAATACCAAATAGAATATATTTTTTTAATCGGCAGGAATACCAAATATTTCCACGTTCAATTGTGACAAATCAAGCTATGCCAAATTTGAACCTCTCAAAAGCTGGATCTAAGCATGCGTGTTTTGGGTTCAAGGGGAGTGCTTCTTTTAAGAAATTGAGCAATATATAATAATTCCATTATGATATTTTTGGTATTTTCTCATGAGTCATCCTCCTCATTACAAAAATATCATTTAACGGAAACAACACTCAGTTTTGATTCCAAGGAAAATGCGGTATTTTTAGTGGAAACTCAGCGTAGCTAACTATAAACATTTTGCATATAAAAAAAGATCAAAATTTCTTGAGTGGGAATCCTCAATAAAAAGAAATTAAAATGTTGTTGAAGACAAGACATATCATCACCTAAGTTGAGGAGTGAAAGTTATTTCGTTTTGAATCTTTTGATCTTCCAAAATTGAAGTTGTGTAACATTCAGTGATGTAACTCAGAGAAATAGAGCTATCAACCTAACATGACCACCTATATAATAATTTGCCACAAGGTCCACATGTTAATGTAGCTCTTTGCATAATTGGTAAATGCAAAGTAGTTATTTATCCAATTGCCAACTGTCCACTGCAACATTTACATGTACAAATTGTTGTAAATATTGTCATGCTAATAAACTTTATCTAATGGATGAATTTTTTTTTTAATCACACATGGTTTCTTATTGTCCAGACCAATTACGCGCATCTTGACTACTTTTAAATTTCAACATTTTACGTACAATACATAATGTTATCCATTTTTTTTTAACTTTTCAAGTTTGCCCTTCATTAGTTGACTCTAATAAAATAGGAGTTAATCAAGTTTTGAATTTAAATTGTTTTCCGGAAATCGGAAAATCTTGCCGCCAATATAATCAGAGAACTTTTTCAAAATTTTAAAACGCACTTTAATCTTTAAAATTTTCAATTATTCTTCTTTTGGTCTCGCAGTTTTGATTGTTTAAAGCATCTCAAGGGTAGAAATAAATTTTATCAACTTTCCTTTGTTAAAAATTTAAATTGGTCCTTTTTTTTGAGACAGTTAAAAAAGGAAAATGGGCCAAACTTTTTGGGACGGAGAGAGTAATAATTTGCCACATGTTAACGTAGCTCTCTGCATGATTGGTAAATGCAAAATAGTTATTTATCCAATTGCCAACTGTGCAGTGCAACATTCACACGTTCAAATTGTTGTAAATATTGTCATGCTAATAAACTTTAATGTTAGGATTTTCACAACCCCACAACACCTCTACAGATCTTGGAAACAATGAATCACAGAACAGAAAAACAAGTAATCGTGCGTAATGAAAAAACGGAAAAGAAAGCGAGACACAGATATACGTGGAAAACCTCAACGCGAGGAAAAACCACGGGAGCCACACTAGTCCACTTGGTTCGCTAGATTATTTGCCATTTTTTTTAAAGTAGCAGATATAGAATAAGCAAACTTGGTTGACAGATAATGGCTTATTCTGTGAGTAATTTTTTATCTAGGAAATTAAGCAACTTTTATTCATGGAGCATATTTTGTTTAGCAAATGATTGTTTGTTTACTTACAATGTGAGTTACATTTTGAGAGCAATTAACTAACCAACCCGGCTACCCATACGTACACACACAGTGGCAGCTCCAGAAATGTTTAATAAGGTGTTCAAGAATTAATTTAACCCTACTAGTTCTATGAACAACTCACATAATTAAAAAAAAATCAATATACTAGTGTGTATAATGCGACAAAAAAATACATAAAATATTACAGTTGTTCTTAAAAAATTTCATAGTTTGAGCCAAGCAAGATCAAAGGGGAGCATAAAGACACCTTTTTTTTTTTTAAGGAAATTACATGGGGAATAGTTTTTGGAGTAAGGGTTGATTGTCGTTCGGAGTTGATTGTCGTTCGGAGAGAAGTTGCATGATAACAATTGTGAATAATCAGGATTTTACTCTCTATTTTCTGATATTTGTCATTAAGATGTGTACCTTATTTTGAGCTAATGTATAAGTGTTAAATTGTGAATAATCAAGATTGTTCGGTGCTTTCTTCAAAGAATAGTACTGAGCGTTCAACCAAAAGCTGAGATAAAATTACGACTTGTAATATGATAAAATTACTACGTGTAATCTAACAACAAATTAAAAAAATTATTGTTGTTCAACTAATCACATTTTCTTATATGTAGAGCCGCCTATTATAGGCTGTAATTTGAGTTTTTTTTTTCTCTCTCAACGAAAGTCAGCGTTAATTGTTAGTTATAGTTTAGTGAGATTTGAACACCTATCAATTATTAAATGAACAAGAGTATATAGTGCCTACCACTTTACTTGCCTCTAATTTGGGTTGTTCAAAGTGGATTAATTTCTGGGCTAATTTTTTAGATGGATGGTAATTTAAATTTGATCAGGGTGTTCATCCACATTTGAACTGGTGTTCGAACAATAAACTTACCTAAAATTTTACAATTATTATACGTAAAACAAATTTGCTTGGGTGGTCATGTGACCATCCTTAGCTGCCTTTGGAGCCGCCAGTGTACACACATGTATATACGTGCACGAACATATCTGGACCGTCCATTTCAGGAATCAATGTGGTCCGGAGTTTAAAAAAACTCTTCCATGTTACCTGGAAGAGTTTTTTTGTTTTTATAAATCCAGACAGTCAAAAACACGTACGGACAGTCAAAATGCACACTCCGTACGTGCATATTGCGTACGCCTGGCGTGCAAACACATCAAATATTTGTTAACCAAATTATCATTTTTTAGACAAACTTATTAATTGATTACTTATTGCCAGGCTGACTTGAGACAAGACGAGCATGACGAGCGCATTGAGCTCCTAAATTTTGATAAATATTGGAGCCCTTTTTACGTGTAGTCCTAAAAATATACTATTAAAGTACATACGTATAACCCTAGCAAATTTATGTTATATACATTTTACCCTAGCAAATTTATGTTCTATATATATTGACCAATAGCTCTACTCCATATCTTCGAAACAGCTACTCCCTCTGTCCCTGTTTAAGTGATCCATATGGGAATACGTGCAATTTCAAACTCCTAAAAAACCTATTTCTCTATATAACTTTTTAGTTTGTTTTATACCAAATTAAAGTGCTCATTGAGTACTTTAATTTGGTGCAAAAAAAAATTAAAAACGATATACGAAAGTACATTTTTAAACGTCTGCAAAAATACATGTTTCCCAAGTGAATCACTTAAAAAGGGACAGAGAGAGAAACACGTAACACCTTCGCTGTTGGGAAAAGAATTACGTACATATTGACGCGGAGATAGTTCTACTCAATATCTTTTTCCTTTATAATGAACAATTTTAAACTTCTGTAATTGACTTCTAAACTGCTGGTTCCATAAAGGCGTATTTGGCCTAAATAAATGTCTTAAAGAGAGTCAAAAAAATTTCTTTTAGGGATATTTTGTTTGGCATTTCATCGAAATTTTGAGGAGCAATCATTTATCATAACAAGATGAATCAGAAAAAGTATAGAAAAAATCGAAGTTGAAAAACTTCAAATAAGACGACACCAAGGACGATTAAGAAAATTATTTCAATTTTTTTCGTCTTTGGTGAATTTCTTAAAACTCATCTCATTAAGACGAATGAACAATCAAAGATTTTTTACGTGACCTCCAAAATACAAAGTATGAACAAACCTCGCCCTGTAGCCATTCCTAATAGTGGAAAAAGGACTGGAGAAATGGATCTTGCTACGGGTACAGACCATTTTGTACAGAAAATGTACAAATCGCTCTCGGGGACCCACTTTTGGGTCCCACACGAGTGATCCGAACCGTTCATTATTTTTAGAACATTTTTCCGAGGGGCTCCACAAAATTTCAGCTCAATCGGACGGTTAGAAGTGCTTGAACCAAAATCACGCCGAACGAAAAATAATGAACGGTTCGGATCACTCGTGTGGGACCCAAAGTGGGTCCCCGAGAGCGATTTGTACATTTTCTGTACAAAATGGTTTGTACCCGTAGGATTACCGCTGGAGAAATACATGGCGGTACCCAAGCCCAAGAGTCAGTGGGAATTTTTCCCTAGGCTCAGTTTGGATGGTGGCAATTCTAAAGGAGAATGAGGATGTGATATCATATTTCTATGATTTTAACGTATAGAATAGACAAGAATGAGAATGTGATGCCATGCTTTAATGATTTCGATGTTTGGAAGAAACATGAATAGAAATGTGACTCTTGATGACATATTCAACCAAGAATCACTTTCTCAAACTGAGTGAGAATCTGATCCCTCTCTTAACCCATGGCCCTATTCAGTTGTCGGGAATGTAGCGTGGGAAATAGTTTCTCGAGAAAGTGAAATGAGGTGAAGTAAAAGAAAATAAATTTTATTTTCCTGTGCGCGTTCTTTCGAAAAGGAATCTTGCAAGAAAACAAAAATTCTTTGCTTTTGGCAAGATCTATTTTGCAGGGAAGTGTTTTCCACTGGGAAAGTTAAAACTGTGGGTCCCACAACTTTTTTGGTAACTGAACACACAGAAAGTTACGGAGAAGTTGATTTTTTCATCCTTTCTGTGCAACTGAACTGGGACCTGATAATCTTGGATTCTTGACTCATTCATTAAGAAAATGAAATATTGACTTTGATAAATCTCCAAAATAATAATTTCCCCCGTACTAAACTAATTCAAACACCAAATAAAATTACTAATTGTATCCAATTCTTAAAAATTCGATTTCCAATAATTACATTCCTATTACTCTCCTATTAAATTTTTTAAAAATTCGATTCCCGATAATCATATTCGTATTTTTACTCAGGATTCTGGTCCTCCAAACACAGTCTCAACTTCTTCTTTGTCTTAAGAATGTGGGCCCTACATGGTCGTAATCATAATTAGATCCAGTTGTGAGAGCCGGTTTGCCTTGAGATAGCAAGACCAACTACCAAAGTTTAACTCAAAAAATCACCACGTGACGGAGAAAAGTATTAACACACTGCCACGTGGCAAAATCCTAGTGAGCTGTTAGACACTCTTAATCACCGACGCTCACACTAAGAACTCTTTTTCAATGGAGGAGTAGAGTCAAGAAAAACTATCCCAAATGTAAATGTAAAAGAGAAATGAAGACATGAAAACTTTTCCCGAAAATATAAAAGAGAAATGAATAGTCCAGATTTACATGTAGGAGTTTTTTTTTTTTAAAATGTTCCGAAAAGAGAAATGGAGGTCCAATATGTAAATTTGGACGGAATTTTTTCAATGTGGTGCCCGCTTGCGCAGATCTTACTGTCCCAACATGCAACGGACTGCCCGGATTAAAAGTGCCGGAGGAATTTTTAAAAAATCAAAAAAAAAAAGAAAAAGTATGTTTTAATCCGGGCCGTCCGCTACATTTTTGGACGACCAAATATACGCGAGCTGGTAACACGTCAGCCATACTCGCTCGACACCGAAAAATTCCTCAATTTGGACCCTTC
The DNA here is from genome assembly GCA_016920895.1 of Vaccinium myrtillus. Taxonomy (NCBI): domain Eukaryota; kingdom Viridiplantae; phylum Streptophyta; class Magnoliopsida; order Ericales; family Ericaceae; genus Vaccinium; species Vaccinium myrtillus. Next base: position 36,331,566 of record CM029274.1, read on the forward strand.
ATTTTCACATACAGAACCCATCAGGCCATCATTCTCCTAGACATTCTCAGAAAGAGTTTTCCAATATCCTAAAACATTTTCCTTTCCAATGAACAAAAAGCCGTCAAACGCGCCAAATACTTTTAGTATTACTTTGGCAAGTAAAAACGCGCCAAATACGTACAACTCACTTCAACAACAACAAAATAGCCTTATTCCTCGGCCTTCAGGCGGTGGTTTGTGGTGGTGGGAGAGCCGTCCCTCTCATTTTTCTTGCTTCAACATTCCACCTCCTCTCCCCAGCCCCAATACAATCTATATTTTTATATATATACAGTTATAAATTCACACATTGTTTGATTCCCAATCCCCCCCATTTTGTCATCTCTCTCTCCCCACCTCCAGCTATGAACAAAACCCAGTAAATACAGGACCTGGGATTTCTCTCTTTTTTGGTGGATTGATGTTTAAGGTATGCTAAAATGAAAAGATAATTGTTCGCATTTCATTTTTCTGTTTATTTATGTATGGAATTCCTTCAATATGTTATTTACCTTCATATGTCCACTCTGTTCTGCGTTTGTTTCTTTTATTTCTTGTATATGCCAAGAAAAGAATCTATGGGTAAATGGGCTCCCGCTAGCAGAAGGTGGGGTTGATCCACGAATTAGTCAGTTACGCGTAAGCTGGAAAGGACAGGACAGGACAGGACAATCTGAGTCATAATATTATTAAAAAAAGCTTTTGAATTGAAGAACAGAAGTTTAGTGAATACACACCTATTCATCTTCCATGAACATGTCACTCATGTAATCTAGATTATGGGTTTGGATTCTGCAAATTCCTAATATAAGAAAGTCATTGAATGTTGGGTATTCATAGCCGTGTGATTAGGCACAAGATTACTTGGGTTGTGACTTGTGAAGATAACCATTGGGATTGTTTGTAATCCTCCCTTTAATGTTGTTAGACGAACTCAGGTTCGATTCTCCAGGCCCCCGGAATTAGTCGAGGTGTGCACAAGCTTGTTATACGAACTCACATCTACATATGGCTTCTTATGTAGATTAATCCAATACATTATTCAATTTCTCTCTGCAATATCCGATTTCGTATGCTCATTTACGGATAAGAATCTTGTGGCTTTTCCTTGTTACCTTCTTTATATTTGCAAGTACAGAGTTGTTTTTGAATTCTTATTCCCTTGTCACTCAGATGCCTGATTTGGCCATGGAGGGATTACATGGAGATATTCTGCTAGAACCAAGTGAACCCTACATTCCTTCCAAGGAAATTTTCACAGAAAGGTCTCCTAGAAGTCCATTGAGTACTTGCAGTCCTGAGAGTGGTTCAATTGATCTAACTATGGTTGGAGGTGTCGACACCTCTATTGACCATTTGTATCACAACATCTATGAGATGCTGAGCTCGGATCAATCCCCATCGAGGCGTAGCTATCTTTCTTATGGTGAGGAGTCAAGAATCGATTCTGAATTGCGGTTTTACGCTGGAGGTGGTTTTTTAGAGGTTGAAGTAACAAAAGAGGTGGTGGTGGAAAATACAGAAGAAGGAAATGACCCTAAGACACCAAATGGGTCCAAGAATAAGAAGTTTGCACAATCTATGAGGCTCACTCACCTGACATTGGGCTCGGAAGCGAATGTAAAATTAAGTCCAAAGAGCAAATCTTTTCGCGAAAAACCTCCTACTAGTAAGAGGAATGGGAAGATTCCCAGAAAGCCTAATGCAGTTTTGTCCACGAAAAATGACAGAACTAATCCCCTGCAAAAAGGAAATGGGCATTCTCTTGAGGCAAGATACCTTGGATCATATTTGCTGAAACAAACAAGGCATCTGATTTCATCGGGTGAAAACGCTCGAAAAGCTTTAAAAGTGGCTCTTAAAGCTTTGAAATCATTTGACAGTAGCGCAAATGAGAAGCCGAATTTAGAGCTTGTCATGTGTTTGCATGTCATTGCAACACTGTACTGTAGCCTAGGCCAGTACAACGAGGCGATTCCTGTTCTTGAGCGTTCGATTGAAATTCCAGTGATCGATAAAGGGCCAAACCATGCACTTGCTAAATTTGCAGGATGCATGCAGCTGGGAGATACGTACGCGATGCTGGGGCAGATTGAGAATTCAATACTATTCTACAGTGGGGGTTTGGAGATTCAAAGACAAGTTCTTGGTGAAAAAGACCCTCGGTTGGCTGAAACTTGCCGGTATGTGGCTGAAGCCCATGTCCAGGCATTCCAATTTGATGAGGCCAAGAAACTTTGTCAGTTGGCTCTTGAAATCCATAAAGAAAATGGCTCTCCAGCTTCTCCTCATGAAGCGGCGGATAGGAGACTTATGGGACTTATTTTGGACTCAAAGGGAGATTATGAAGGTGCACTTGAGCATTATGTTTTAGCAAGCATGGCAATGGCTGCAAATGGGCAGGAAACAGAAGTGGCTTCCATTGACTGCAGCATAGGCGATGCGTATTTGTCTTTGGCTCGATACGATGAGGCTATTTTTGCTTTTCAGAAGGCACTCATGACATTTAAATCAACTAAGGGAGAGAACCACCCTTCTGTTGCTTCAGTCCTTGTCCGTTTGGCTGATTTGTACAACAAGGTTGGGAAATTTAGAGAATCCAAATCTTACTGTGAAAATGCACTTCGAATTTATGGAAAGCCCGTCCCTGGGACCCCCTCGGAAGAGATTGCTAGTGGTCTCATCGATGTTTCTGCTATTTTCGAATCTATGAACGAACTGGAGGAGGCACTCAAATTGCTTCACAAGGCTTTGGACATATACACAAATGCACCAGGTAGGCAAAACACAGTGGCAGGAATTGAAGCCCAAATGGGGGTGCTTTACTATATGATGGGGAATTACTCAAATTCTTATGACTCCTTAAGAAATGCTGTTTCGAAGTTTCGGGAAACTGGAGAGAGGAAATCTGCTGTCTTTGGTGTTGCACTGAACCAAATGGGTCTTGCCTGTTTGCAACTTTGTGCTATAAATGAGGCAGCAGATTTATTTGAAGAAGCCAGGGGTATTTTGGAGAGTGAATATGGGCCGTATCACCCGGAAACTCTTGGTGTCTATAGCAATCTTGCCGGAACTTATGATGCAATGGGCAGGTATTTCTTTCTATCATAAGTGTGAATATAAGTTATTTTCTAACACCTTGCTCCTTTTCTTGTTGTGTATTTACTTGCATGATTGAAATGACTGAAACATGTGGGTAACAAATAGAGCCCAACGGCTAACGAGGCATCGAATCCAACATGTCTTTCGTTGACCGGTGATCGGTTCTTTTCGTTACCAGTCGGCTCTTTTCGATACCTCCAGGGGCATTTTGTTCATTTTTTCGTGCATTACTAATAGGACGTGCTTGCACTGGCATCAAAGCCAAAATGCCAAGCACATGCCTTGTGGGTATGCCAAAGTAGTTGCAAGGCAGCCGGCAAGGCTGGCCATGACTTATATTCTGTAGATTTTTTAATTTTAAGCTTTCGATGAAATGTAGGTCGGGTGATGCGATTGAAATCTTGGAATATGTCGTGCGGATGAGAGAGGAGAAGCTTGGAACAGCAAATCCCGACGTGGATGACGAGAAGCGAAGGTTAGCCGAGTTACTAAAAGAAGGTGGCATAGTTAGAAACAGGCGAGGTAGGTCACTGGAAAACCTTCTTGACACCGACTCGCGCGTTTTCGCAAAAGATGGCACTAGGATTTGGTGATGCTGCTTAAATATGCCTGCTTGAGTGTGAAAAGTATGTTTTTGGAGAAAATACTAGATTATGGTTTGATTCTCTAGGTAATGAGCTTAAATTTTGAATAATTGTGAGGACAGAGGAGGTGATTGTGGTTGGGGGGGTATGGGAGAGAAAAATGTTAAATCTGTCATTTTTTTGAGCAGTGTGTGAAATTCATTTGTCATTGTTTTGAGCAGTTGGTGAAATTGGTTTGTCACTGTCATCTTTGTACAAATATATACTGTACTTCAATAAACAAATGGTGGAACTTCAGTTTCCATTGTTGTTATACCAACAAACTCCCTGTTACTAAACTTTCACTTCAAAGTTCAACCTCCAATTCACAGGTGAGATGGTGACTCCTGAAATCCTTTGTTATTTCTTTTGATTAGACATTGAGGGTGGCTTGGACATTAAGTCTGAGATACGAAAACGGATCATATATCGGTTATCGAACTTATAGGAATTAAACAAACGGTATGTGCAAGATTTTTCGGTACGACTCACTTCACGTATTTATTGTGGCTAGTTTTTATGATGGGTTTGTGTGTTACTAGGGAAAAAAGGTCTTTTCAATGCTCAAACGCAAACCGGATACGGACCCAACTGTCTCGAGCGGTCCTCCGTGATCTGCGTTTCCTATTTCTTGTTTCCCTTTTTGTTCTCTGATGCAATAAGTCAGATTGGGCCTATGGCTCGTCGAGCGTAAATAGGAGGTTTGGGTTTTAAAATGGGCCTCTATACAAAAAACATTGGGCTTAAATATTGCGTCTTGAGAAATATTAGGGGGCCTTACACATTATTTTTGGGCCGAAGATGCCAGCCTGTTAGGCTCTAGCCCAGAGCCGGCCCTGTATTTTAAGGAAGATTTATGTATGTAATTGAAATGGTTTACTGTCATAAGATGGATGGCAAGACAGCCCATCAAACCAAACGACAAACTTGGAATTTGAAACTGTTTCCTTATGCCATACTGGTTGCTCAAGATATACCCCTTCGAGAATTTGAAGGCTAAAGATTGATGGAAGTTCCCATGACACGAGTCTAGAAGATATGTTATCTGAAAAATCTTCAAATGAGGAGCATCCTATAAAGTAACTTTTGAACTGCCAACTTTTGAAGATAGGTTTTGCTTGTAAAAATTATAAAAAAAAAAAAGTACCCTCAAAATTGCGTTATACTGTAGTATATATGGATGATATTTTGCTCTTAATTTGTGAATACATGTGATTCGGTCATCGCGTAAAGAATCCTGCATCCACCACTGGCTTACTTTTTGGTATATTTTTGTTCCGCTTGAAATCCTTACTGTATATGGTTTGTAATAGCCCTACTGTCCAAATATATGTTTTGCATTGTGGGCCTTAATGCTGAAATATTTTGCAAACTCTGGATGAAGGACATTCCCAGGATTGCCAAACTCAATATCTGTAATGGGTCTTAGTATGATGATGTAATATGGGCCTATTATGGACCTATTCATGGATGCCAGATGTAGCAACTTTTTTGGCTATTTTGTTGTAGAACTTTTTGCAAGTTCTTTATGGATGATAATTTGAAGCATCAAGTTCTTTATTTTGCTGTCTCATAAACTCTAGCATAACTGATTTTCATTACATGACTTCAACTAGGAATTTAAGCATTCATTTCACTATAAAGGCAAGCGCTCAAAGGGTGAGGGCATTTAGGAATTTAAGGATATTATGCCATTACATCCCCACTTTTTCAACGTTCTCTAACGTTTGAGTAACGGATTGGGGTAAAGTGGGATCGTCGGAAAAAGTAGGGGAAGGTAAAGATATTTCAGAAAAAGTGGGGGAAGTCTTTGATATTGTCAGAAACCTCAGGGGGTGTCACTGCAATTGTACATTTGGACCGTAATTTATAAATATTTTCTTAGACCACCCATGTGGCTTTGCTAAAAATGCACACAGAAAATTTTGCTATATAGTCGAAAAATGAAAAAAATCCAAGCCATGCATGTGCTTTAAATTAAGGTCCAACAGTACAATTTCTTGATCTAGACTCCCTATGGAAAGGCTGTGTATATGCTGTCCTTTTATTTTCTCCTTAAATTAAACCTTCAACTGTTCTTCCTTTTTTGTTTGTGGTCTTCAATTAGTTTCTTGTCACTTTTTCTCTCCAAAACCAAGTCAGTGTCCTTTATTTTGTTTTCCCCTGTTGCTTTCTTTTCCTACTAGACTTGCGAATTGTGCGTAAGCTAACTCGGCCATTAAGTTACAAAAAAAAAAAAAAAAGAAGAGAAAATTGTATGGTTTCGGTTTGTTTTGTACATCTCACGCTAACATAAATGTGTGATTAAAAGGAATCACAAACACTATTGGAAAGTGACTTGACTTTGTAACTTGCTGTATGTTTTGTCCGGACGGGCCTTCATACTAGGGTTTTGGAGTGTCTCTTTAGTCTTTGGTTTCCACTAGGTTTTGTGCTTCCTTTTTAGTTCCGCCAGAAATTTGTATCTAAATATCATTTGGTACTTCTTTAAGATTGACGTATAGAGCCAACTCTTTGTAACAAATCTTCTCTTGCTCTTCGTCCGCAAAGTACATTTAAGCTTTGTACTAATTAAATGGAACCACGTAAATCTTGCTGACCTTATTTCATTGCTTATTGCTTTATTTATTCTGTACTTTGTGACTTTCATAAACAAACAAATTGATGAAATACATGGAGACATAAAAGGAAAGTATGTATAATTAATTTCCACTATAATCATATTTAGGCAGTTGCATGGTGGTAAATTGACACAATTGGGTTTGCAATTAGTGCCTGTGACAAGCCTCAGTGATGGGTACCGGAGGCTCAGAATGGGAACCATTGGCAATGAGCTTAGCTACAATTCTATTGGCAGCCTCTGTGTAGTGGACCCCATCCCAGCTTATGTGCTTTGACGGATCTTTGCATATGGGTCGGGTCAGCTTGGCACGTTCGTAATTGTTTGCGTATTTTCCGGCAATTTCTAGCTCCCTCGTACCACAGAAACTTCCCGGAACTCCACAGCAGAACTTGAATGGTTCATCGAACCCTGAAATCACACCAAGGAAAATTAAAAAAAAAATCATCAAATTTTATGTGTAAATTTATTGTTTGAAAGAATAAAGATTGAAAGGTGGAGTGAATAACAAATGTAATATTGTTCGTGATTTTTGTTGTTTTTGTGTACAAGCAAGAAACCTACTCTATTCTAAATTAAAGGAGGTAGGGACTACCTACGTACGGTGCGACTCGGACCGAGGATATTGTACTGGTAAATCTGATAAGAGAGCACCATACCGACTCAAACCGATTTGCTCGTGGCTCGGCTCTTCTAGTAATCGAGCCGAGCTCGAGCTCGAGTTTTAGGCTCGTTTACTAAACAAGCTCGGTGAAGCTCAGCTGGGCTCGCAAAAGCTCGGCTCGTTTATATAGGTTTGGCTCATTTAAGAAGGCTCGTTAAGTAAATTACCATACTCGACTGGTTAAGGGCTCGCTCGTCTACGAACGAGCTAGACTTAAGCTCAATTTCTCGTTTACTAAACGAGCAAAGCTCGAGCTCGATTTTTAGCTCGTTTACACCTGGCAATACCCACTAAAAACCGTCCGACTTTTCGATATATGCTATATATTGTCTAACCCTAGTGCAATCAACATGCGCATTGTACCTAGGGCCGTTGAATCTTAACCAACGAAACAATGTTTGAAAGGCATATAAAACTGTTACTAGACAAACGATGTTTGTATAGGTTCTGGATTCAAGCTGATGGACCAGCATCGACAGATTCGACACTACTAGTAATAATCTTTCTTACTAAAGTTACTAAAGAAAAAAAAAATACAAATGTCAATAGTTAAGTTTTTAAATATACCTTGATTCTTTGGGTTGAGAAACAGGGCGTATTTAGCAGAGTAGACATCCACAAGGGTAATGACTGCATCTGGGTACCCTGCCCTGAGCCTGTTAACCCTGTCCTTGAGTTCATTATTGAACAGCTGAGCCTGGATGTTCAAGTTCTTCACGCAGCCGTGCTCGTCTGCGTCGGGGCATGGAAAACCATCTTGCTTGCATGAGTCCAGATGCTTCAACCCCATGCACCCGAACGGGCCCGTGTTGTGGATCCACATGAACTTCGCTCCGTTGCTCAGTAGCCGCTGCAACCACATAGGAAAAAATTCATTTCTTTGGTTATATTGAAAAAGGAAGAAGAAGAAAAAAAATCTAGCCCATGTACTAAGATCTCTGGTTTTTGAGTGTGCGTGTGTTATTATTTGTTTTTCAAAAAGTTCAAGGTGAATCTAAAAAAAATTCATGAAAGACAAAATTAATGCCAAAACAAAAAAGTTTAGGAAGAACAGGGCCTAAGGTGTGAGACCCTGTCTCGTCCCGAATCAGTTGGAAATGGAACATAATGTCTAAGTGCCCAGATAGAGCCCCCAGAATTTACCCGGAATCAATTGAAAGGGCCACTGATTTTCAAATTTTGGGTGCCCTTCTGGGTATGTAGTGGTGCTGAAAATGGAAAGTTTTAGTGAGTATAAGTGAGAACCTTTGATGCTACCTAATATAAGGTATTTTCTTAGAAGAATTTCAAAAGAAACAAGGCCGGGTGATGGCCATGTGTTGAATATGGTGGGCAAAGCGAACAATATTATACTGGTTGAAAGCGGGTCGTTACGTAACTAAAAAGATGGGTTGAAGGCCGAAGCCAGTTGACTAAGTTGTGAAGAAAAAAAGGAGGTGGATGATGTTCAACAACTTTGTAGGCAGGCGAAGGGAATCGAACTCATTACATTTGGTCAATCGGGACTAAAATTATCTAGAAATTTGCCGGGAAAAAAGTGCGATACCTGTATGGAAATGTAGAATTTGTCGAGGGTCGCAGGTGGGTTTTGGCCATCGAATAGATAGGCAATGTCATTTTGGCCAATGTCAATGGTATATAGAGCCTTCGAAAACACTTCGGGCTCCGGGAGGATGCTTTTGAATGCTGGGTTTGTGCCTGTAGTAACGCCACCATTTACGAATCATATATTAGCTTGATTGAACATTGTTGACTATGTTAAAGCCCGAGCGAGCGAGCGAGAGAGACTCACTATCGTTGTTGAGTTGCCCATATAGGGCAACGGAGCGCGACTTGAATCGTAAGAATTGAGAGATTTGGACGTCTAGGTTGAAAGGTAACACCCCTCCTATTGAACTGATCTTGCAACCTCCTGTTGCAAAATTAGCCCCATGTTTATAACTTGTCCCAATTGAGTCCACTGTTGCATTCAAATAAGGCAATCCCAGAGCCTCAGCTGCACCAATTAAGCAATTGAATAATTTAGTTGCAAAACAAGAAGAAGAAAAGGTTCAATGGCAACGGTTTTGTAGATCCAAATTAGCTCACAAATTATGGCGTAAAACGTACGTTGTAATAACGTACCAAAGCCCGTGTTTTTTATTTGGGAAAACGTTTTTCTTAGAAAACTTTACGTCAATAATGTGGTGGTGGTAGTTCTGTTATACTCGTTACGCAAGATGCAACTTCATTACCTAGAAAGTCGATGATGACACGTCCGTCAGTAATTCTTTTGGATTTCTTTCCCAGAGTTGTGCCGAACGGCAAAAGATGTTCACCGCCGGCAGACGATGATGCTCCGGTGTCCGAATTCGAGTCTCCGAAATTGAAAATTGCCGGGAACCCACAGTTCCTGGAGCCAAAGGCACCGCCATTTTCGCCACCCACCAAAAGAAAAAGCACCAACCCAAACGCCCAAATTGATAGCCTAGACTCCATGGTGGTTGCCTTTTACAAAGGCAACCCAATTTCTCTCAATTAAATTGGAAGAAAAAAGTCACGCAGAGTCACTTATTTTGTTCAAGCTTTTTTATTTGTGAAAATGAATGTGAATTTCAGGTCTCTGATCCAAAAAATTTGGATTTGTGTGGCAATGAGGGTCCCACTTGTATCTAACTATCCAAGAAGTACGACAGTAAAACGAAGTGTTTGACCAAAGGACCTCCTATTTTTAAGAAATCCATACCAAACCCATTACGGATTACTCAGTGCACGAATCTCCCGTTTGGGCAGGGTTTGGGTAAGGATTCAATGTGCGCAGTATTACCACCACAGAGAGACCGTTTCCACGACTCAAACCTTTGACCACCAATTAACATTAAGACCATCTTACCGAAACCACGTACCAATTTTTTCCTAAAAATTATGCTTGCACAAAGCTCGTTTGATAAATCATTGATACTTTGGTGACCATCTTCGGGTACCATATTTTGGGTACATGTGTTGTGTCATGGATGTATTGGTAGAATGTCACATGTTTGTAGTATAGTGGAGCACATTCTACTAATGCAATGACGACATATCACATGGTTACCATAGCAATATTGCTCTTGAAAAATACGTAATTTTTCCATAGTCAGAGACTCAGAGGTGGATGCACAAGGGGGACCAGGAGAGGCACGTGCCCTCGAGTTTTAGAAATTGCACTAGTAGTCCCATATTTGCTTTTATACTACGTATCCACCACTTGAGAAATCGTAATTGTAGATGTGCATTTCGTAAAATGATGTTCATAAACCCCATTTGAGATACTTACCACAGCGTCGGCTTTAGAATAGTCAAGATAACATAATTCAAAATCTTATTTTTCATGTTCTTGTTGGTGTGGAAACTTTATATCCATCTCAAAACCAATTGGCAATGAGTGAAGAGGTCTCAACATATATTAAGTGATCACTCATTCCACTCCTAAGCAATGTGGGACAATATTTAACTTTAGGCTGTGTTTGGATGGCAGACATCTTTAGGGGAATGGGAATGTGATTCCCTAACTCTAAGATTCCCATGTTTGGGTATCCAAAAACCGAAGGCCAAGAAAGAGAGGATGTTTCAATTTCATGTTATCCCATTTTTGGTCCAATTTGGACGATTTTACCCCTCGATTGGAAATTTCTGCTTCTGAATTGGCTGTAATTAGGCGTTTTGTACGTGGGCAATTGAGTCATTTGTCGTTTGCTAATACCCCTTCCCAACTTTTGTTTTATTTCCCTCTGTGTCCCTTCTCATTTTTTACACGTGAGATAGAGAGAGAGAGAGAGAGAGAGAGAGAGAGAGAGAGAGAGAGGGAGGGAGGGAGGGAGGGGACGGAGGTGGAGAAGAAGAAGGAGCAGAAGAACGTAGTGAAGTCGCCATGTCGACCGGCGAAGAAGATGAAGACAACATCCACAACAGGGAAGGCAGAGAGAGCAAGAGAGAGAGAAACGGAAAACTAGAGGAAGTAGGATCTATTTGAATCTGTCGTGGGCGGTACAGACGTCGCCGTTATTGATGGGGAAGATTGTTGCCACGAGTCAACAGCCTTGAAATCGAACTATGAAGGCTATATCTGTAGTCGAAATAGCATGAAAAAGATTCTGGGCGTATCTTCAAGATCGAAGTCCACTTGCGAGAGCAAGAACACGGTTCACGAGACCGATCAGGTATGAACCACTCTTTTTTCGAACAACCTGGGTTCCGAATTGATATACTACGCATATTGAGGTGTCGATCGGATGAACTAGGTTTCGTGATTTAATTATTTAATTAATAGGACAAAAAATAAAATTCGTGAAGAACAGGTTATTGGCAAGTGTTTTGAGACCAATTTTTTTGGGTTGGTTAAGACAAGCTTTTGCAGCGAAATCAAATTTTAGGGTCCGGAAATTCCTGACCTTTAGTGATTACATTTTAGGAACCCCCAATTCCACAAACCCTAGATTTCCTCTTGATCTTGATTCGAATTGGGGAAAACAAGAAAAACAACCATTTCGAAAGAAACCCCTAATTTCCGAAACCCTAGAGGAAATTGATTGGCGATTAGTAATGTGTGGGGAAAATTTATTTACAGGTGTTGGCGGTTGTTGGTATCTAAATTACGTCTTTACCCCAAATTTTCCTGAGGTGATATACTTGTTTGCTCCCTGCCGATTGTTTTCTGCGATTTCAATTGTAATTCATTTGTGACTTACGTTGCTTATCACAATGGTTTCATTGCACATAGATGTTGCCACTTGGATTAAGGCAATTCTCCCGACTTCGAGGTGTGCCTACTTGGGTTATTTTGAAGCATGGATCTAATGCTTGGCCATAATTGAAGTTGTGGAGGTTCCACGTCCTTGAGAACACGGAAACTGAAGTTGACGGTGTTGGATCCTCAACTCTCTCTCAGTGTTGGATCCTCAAATCTAGGGTTCCATTTGCGCTAGATTTTTCTCTTGATTACTGAAGTTGACGGGGTTTTTTAACAAATTAACTACTATTTCGATTGGGCTATATACATTTCAATTTATCTGTTGTGAGTACTATTAGCTGAATTCGTGCTTTGGCTACATGTTTGTCGAGTTGATTAGCCAATCGTGGCTCTGGATTTGGAACAAGGTTAATTAGCTTTGAATTGTCTACTATGGAAACTTGAGGAATGTTGTATGCTTCTTTTTTGTTTGTCACTTTGACTTCGAGCATTTCACTGCCCGCTTACTTGGAAACATTTCATGGAATAAAATTCAAGCTAATTTGAACAAGGTTACAGGTGAAACCACGTCTAGCACAAATTGTGAAGCTGCCTGTAGAAGCCGTTTGCCCAAAAAAAAAGTACTAAGAAATGAATAGTCGCAAGTTCATGGTATGAAAGTTCTGTAGTTTTAGAAGACTTACCATATTCAGTTTTGTTGTTTAACAGGCCTATGTTCCTTTCGATATCTGGAAACTCTAAAAAATTATGTTTGTTAATTAATTTTGTATTTTGCATAAGAAAGTAGGTGTTAGTCTCCTAATTTTGACTTATGGAAGTCATATGCAAAAAGATTTTAAATGATTCTAGATTAGGAGTTCCTTTCTATGTGCATCAAAAGATTGAACTTCATAGACAAAATGCTTTGACATCATGAGTAAAATAGGTTTTCCTTTTATCTCTTTCCCTTTGTAATTTGCATGTGTTTTGGAATTTCTGAATTTGAATTATATGTATTTTACAGCTTCCATAGTTGTATTTGTATGGTGCCTCACACAGTTAAAACTTGTAGGTTTTAACGTGATGGTACTTTGTTAGGCACCAGATGGTGGATTTTATGGTGACAAAGCCAGCTCACAAGTGAGTTTGAAGGATAAAGTTGGGTCACAGTTGAAAGCTTTGGTAGAGCATCTCTAAGGTCAGTAATCCTACATTTTCTTTGTTTCGCTTTGAAGATGTTTGAAGGCTGATTTACCTGGCATATTCCACTGCAACAGCTCCAATATAGGAGTACATTCTTACATTGTTTAGCGTACAATTTGTGGAATTGCTATTAAGCCAGACCTATAATATTCATTAGAAGGTGTCACAGATTAAACAAACGCGGAAACTATATTCAGAGTTATCAGAACATGGCCTTGACATCATTGAGATATCTTTAGGCTGTTTTCCTTCAGTAAGGGGTGAACTGGGGAAGGTGAATTAGGTGTAGACTGGCGACATCATTGAGATGCATAGCATGTGTTTTCTTCACGGACAAAGAAATTGTTTTGCTGTTTGTATGGGTTTGAGCCAGTGATTGAAAAACTTTTTTTTTTATTTATTGTCAAGAGAATTAGTATAAGGTTTGTGTGTAGAGGCCTTTCTTTTGCAAAATATACTCCTATTTGTTTTGTGCTACCTGACCATGAATTTCTATGCTTTTACGATCCTACCTGGTATGCATTTGCTGCTCTTATACCATTGGTTTAGATTTTAGAGTGCTAAGTTATGGGTTTTTTTTTGTCATTCGTCATTCCTAATCTATTACATTTGGGGGAAGGGGACTCGATCCTGGGATGCAGTGTGGGGCATCCAAGAGCTCTACTGCATGAACTAGCCACCACTTGCTAAGTTATGGTGGAGAATATCTTTGATGGCTGCCATTTTGAGAATTGGCTTGGACTGCGGAAGACATCATTTTAAATGCCTTATTTTTTGTATTGTTTTTGCGTAGGGACTAAAATCAGGCAAGATCAAGTTTTCCTCCATCCACATGGCAACTTCTCATATATATTTTTGTCATTGTTTGTTTTCTTCCCAATGTGCCTTTCGTTTTAACTATTTCTGCCTCTGTTTTGCAGGTATCCAAAATCTAGGAGCTCATAATACAGAGGGTTTTCCAATTGCATGTCCGGTCATTCGGCTGATTTAGCCCAATTTGTCCTTCGATTGCTTTTCTTTTGGGTTGGTTTTGTTGTAATTTAATTGCAATGATGTGGGCTTTTGGGCCTTTTGGTTGTTTTGGGTTAAATTGCCAAATTAACTCCGCAGACTTTTGCATTCTTTCGCTTTGTGTCCCCGTGCCATTATTTTTGCGATAAACAGAAACGGGCATAAAACTCGTGCTGGGCACGAGCGCCTGAAACTAGTTGATGGAATGGGAATATGATCTCTTATCTTCCAATCCAGGAGCAATCAGATTCCTAAATAGAGGGGGAATCTCATACCTTCATTACTCCCTGGGAATGTGAGATTACGGGGTAATCAAATTACAGGAGAAAAGGAAAAGTTAAAAAAAAAATACTTCTTATACCCTCAAGATTTTTTCACATTGTTTTATTTTTTTTCCCCTTACATCTCAATTTTCCCTCCAAACCCAAGATCATGTTATATTTTTCCCTCCAATACATTTTTCTATTCCCACCTTTTTTTATTTTGCCGTATTATCTACATATTTTTTGCAATCTTTAGGATACCTAGTCGTCCACTTTCCAGATCAGTGGCAGAGGATTTTTCATTTTCCAAATATCAAAGGTATGCATATTTTTTCTTTTTTTTTCCCCCTAGCATCCCAATTTTCCCTCCAAACCCAATTTTCCCCCCCTCCAATACCTCTTTCAATTGCCGCCTTTTTGTTTTGTCATAATCTCTTCTATAAAATTGCAACCTGTTGCAAGCTTTGCAATAATTGTTCGACATTTTTAAGTTGTTTAATTGTTTGTTCCTATTTTAATAGTGTGACATTTTTAGCAATCTACTATGTTCAACTATTTGCATTCAGGAATTGTGATATTTTGTATTAGGGGTGTCCACGGATCGGATCCGGATCCGATCCGATCCGCTCAGAGCGGATTATGGTTTTTCAAATCCGGAACCGAACCGAACATTCACGGATCGGTTACGTATCGGATCGGGAAATTTGACAGATTAAGAAGGATTATTGAGTGGATTGAGCGGATCCGATCCGGATCCGGAACCGGATAAGAAATTCTCGATCCCAAACCGAACCGAACATTCACGGATGGGTCAACGGACGGATCAGATTGGACGGATTTGGAGGATTGAGCGGATCGGATGATCCGCTGGACAACCCTATTTTGTATTAGTTGTTGAAGGGTATTTCTGGAAAATGAAGTAAAAATACATTCAATTTCTTAACTTCGAATGGCCAAACCAAACGCTGGAATGAGAATTCATCCTTTTTTTCCTGTGTAACATTCCCACATGAACCAAACACATCAATTGGATTACCCAGGTATCCCATTCCTGATCTTTGATTCCTGCCATCCAAACACAGCCTTATATCCATCTCAAAACCAATTGGCAATGAGTGAAGAGGTCCCAACATATATTAAGTGATCACCCATTCCACTCTTAAGCAATGTGAGACAATATTTCTTAACATCCCCCCTCACGTGCAGCCACGTTTGAGGTCTGTCACGTGTGACCATTTTTTGGGTCATATCATCGTGCAGCCTTTTTGCTGGTCTGTCATCGTGGGGTGTGGATTGTGTAATTTTTTTTTTTTAAATGTGGAGTGGAATGGGCCCCGCTCTGATACCATGTGGAAACTTTATATCCATCTCAAAACCAATTGGCAATGAGTGAAGAGGTCCCAACATATATTAAGTGATCACCTATTCTACTCCTAAGCAATGTGGGACAATATTTCTTAACAGTTGGGACCAAACTAAGCAGTGGAAGGTTATTTTTTATGGAATTCATTGAACATATTAGTTGCGCAAAGCTTTTCAATATGAAAATGCAGGGCCAATTCTCAATTTTCCACAAATTGGGAAATCCCTAGACCCACATTGGCTAGGAACGTGAGACTCATGTGCAATATAACTAAATCTACCAAGGCTACTTCATGAGATAGATGTATCTTTTGAGGCCACGTGGTTTAGGACGAAGGATGTCTAGGTTAGTTGGATTTGGTTGTCACACCTCACACATATACTTAAATCATAGAGTGTGTGCGCAATTTATAAGTGTCACTTGACTTTTTATATTATCATAGTGATAATTGGTCCGAATCACTGGTTCCTTTGCCTTGTGGTTGTGGGTTCTTCAACTTGTTCGTATGATTATGGATGTGGGTTCTTCAACTTTCTTAATGACTACACTATTTTGTTGATATGAGAAATTTCTCCCACCGAGCAGAAAATTTTAGTGTTACAACATAGATGTCTAGAGACAGATTCTGGCTCAATTGCGTGCGAAGCCGCCCAATGCAAGCATGTCCCACCTGATTCACAAGCGACTCATGCGCATTGAACAATTTCATCATGTATGCGTCCCAAGCATTTTTCATTGAGAAAATATGCCCATTATAGATAATAAAAAAACAAAAACAAAACGAGTCATTAGCATATTATCACATTGATAACACATTTCAAGCCTGTAGTGAAGGAACATCCATATTTGTATACTTTGTTAATCAATATGTATCATCACAAATCAATGGACTCATTTTTTCCGGCAAGCCTCAGAAAGAGAAATTGGAGGGTCAGATAAGGAGCCATTAAGGATAAGTTTTGCAACAAATTGGTTGGCCTTCTCAGTGTAATGTGTTCCATCCCAGCTTATGAATTTTGATGGATCCTTGCATGCAGTAGTACTTCCAACGACTGTTCCATTGCCGTATAATTCTTTTTGCCCACATGATACATACGCGTCATCGTAACTCCCACAACAGAATTTTATCGGATCCTCGAAACCTGCGCCCAAAACATAATATCGTTAGATGTCGTAATCAGTGCACAAGTTTTTTATAGTCTAGAAAGTTATAGTCTACGGGGAGTAGTAGGATACATGAAATTTTTTTCCGAAATGGTCCCGGAAAGAAAAAGCAACGGTTCAGATCCACACGAGTTGAATTAAAGACTTATACTTTGTAAGACACTTACCTAGATTCTTTGCCTGGGTGATCAAATTGAGTTTAGCTGAATATAAATCGACATAAGTGAATGTTGCCTTTGGGTATTTTCCTCTGTTCTTGGAAACTTCCTCCTTCAATGCCCTGTTGAATTCTTGAACCATTTCATTTCTAAATTTCACACACCCATTTTGATCCAATTCACACCCTTGATTTGCCTTTTGGCAAGACTTGACAGTGTGTGGCAAGCAACCGATTGGACCGATGTTGTGTATCCAGAAGAACATTGCCCCTTCATACTCATGGAGTATCTGTGTAAATAAGAAATGTTAGGATTTGTTATCAAATGTGCATTTTTTTTCAGAGAATAGGATGAGGGAATAAGGGGTTAGGTAAGAAAGCAATAATAAGGACACGACGTCTGAACATAGATCCAGACGCTGTCGTATTCACCGTTTGATGCTTGTGAACCCCCCATAAGATGGATGTGATATCCATATACATCAGATGACTATAGACACATTTGTGTCCTGATTTGTACGTGTGAATTTGTATTCCAATTAGTTTCCTAAATAATAATCCTAATTGATTATTGATCATGTAAGATTATATATCTATAAATATTAGGGGTGCTCAGCGGGTCAACCGATCCGCCCAAACCGATCAAACTGAACCGTCCGCGAACCCACTCGAGGTATGTTACGGATGGACGTGGATCATAATATTCTCGTTTTGGCGGATTCGGTTCGAGTTCAATCTGCCCAATAATCCTTCTTCGACTTGCCCGATCCCCCAATCCGCAACCAAATCAACTCAACTGTACCTTACTCACAGACGGGTGCGGATGGAGATTGGAGAATACGTCAACCCGCGACGAGCGGACCGGTTTGGAAACTGATCGTATCCACAGACAGGCTTAAATTAAATATAAAGTGTGGGGGAGGGGGTTGTAATTTTTATAATTGAGTAAATTACGTCAATAGTCCCCACACCATGAGTTGTTTGTCACTTTGGTTCCTCATATTAAAAATTTGTCAGTTCCGTCATTGAAGTTTTCAATTTCAATCAAATTAGTCCAATTGAAAACGTAGTCAAGCTCATACTTACGGATCCTAACGTAAACTTTATGTGTATTTTCGGTTCCTAGTTTTAGAGTTTCCATATGTTCTCTTACTTTTGGCTATTTAGTCCCATCTCAACCTCCTAATCCTATAAAACAAACACCAAGTGATATGAAGATGTAATTTCTCCCATTAAAGACAAATGTATATGTGGGAATGTGCTACTTACAGTAATCAATCTAGAAAACGTCCATATGATTTTAGGAATAGTGATGTCTCGAGCGTAATCTAGTGATAATTCAGGATTTGCAAGATCATTCTGTCCCATGTCGATTATGTATAAAGCTTTTGAGAAGTCCTCGGGCCTCGGTAGTATGCTTTTAAGCGGTGATTCTTCTATACCTGACATAATAATCCCGTCAAGTGTGAACGGCTCTCGTTCCGAGAGAGAGAGAGAGAAAAATAGGGAGAGAGACAGAAAGAGAGCGCACGCTTACTTTGGTCCTTGATTTGATTATATAGAGTAGTGGTTCGCGACTTGAATTGAATGAACTGGAAGACCTGGCCTTCGAGGGTGAACTGACTATCATCCCTCACGAAATACTCGCCCCCCATCGCAAAATTAGCACCATGGCTGAAATTTGAGCCAAACGAGTCTAGGTATGCACTCAAGTATGGCAAGCCCAAGTGCTCAGCTGCAATGGATGGGGAAAAAATGCAAAAGGGTGAAGTAAACAAAAGTGAAAATCTAACCAATATGTCTTGTTTTTTTTTTGAAAATTTTCCCAATCAGCATCCTTTGTCTAGTTTTTGGTAGTACAAGAAATTGCCACATATACCACGAGAGATTATTTCGTGCTCTAGGAGCAGTGCTCCTTCGTCTCGTATAAGTGTGATACCTGAGGTGGGCATGACACAAGCGTGCAGTAACGCGTTGCATTTTGAACTCGAAATTCATGGAGGGGAAGAAAATATTTAGAGAGTTGCAACAAATTTGACAAGTGAAATTAGGTTCGTTACAACCAAGGTCGGCCCCGATGCTTGGGTTGTCTAAGGCCGACTCCAGACTTGATTGCCCAGTTAGTATCAAGTCGTATAAAATAAAAAGATATACAAGTCCAAAAGCATTTGCTGGGAATTGAACTCGGCTTACCCGGAAATTTGGTAGTGACAAATTGGCACAAAACCTAGCAAATGCTTTGCATTACATGGGGAAACTTTTTTTATATTTACATCTAACTTTCATGTCTTTTTTTGGTTGTCCCAGCCCGGGAATTACTGGGGTTACTCCTGGCCGGCCCTAGTTACAAGCATTTATCTTCCTCTATTTTCCTTTTTGCATCTTCAATATATTCTCCATAAATCTCTTCACAATTCTCCATTTTACAAGCTCTTTTTGGTTGTTTTCTTAGCTACTTAAAATAGGAATCATGCACAAGAAAAAACTGGAAAAGAAAAGAGAGAAGGTATAAATATGAATTACTGGCTTTTTACCTATGAAATCAATAATGAGTCGGCCATCACAGTATCTGCCAGAAGGCTTGCCGAAGAAAGTCTGGCCATTGGGTAAAACCAAATTATCAAACGCAGCTGCATTTCCTCCAGTGTCCGAGTTGTCGTCTCCGAAACTGTACACCGCCGGAAACCCACAACTACTCCCTGAACCACCACTGCGGGCGGTGATACCGCCCTTATTTCCTCCACCAACCACCACCAAAAGCAAAATCCCGAGTACCCAAATTGCCATTATCCCTCCTATAATGTCCTGGGGTGTTGCTCTAAAGCAACCTCTCTCTCTCTCTCTCTCAGTTCAAAGAGAGAGAGTCACGCGTAGCTACTTTTTTGGATGTTCAGTTTAATAGGAGTGAATGTGAATTTTTTTTTTTGTGGTTGATCCGCCAATTGGGGTTTGCATAGGCCTCTCAAACGGCGACACGTGGCATCCAACTGCTTAACCGGTTAATACATTGTTACTACAAAAATTTGGTCAAACCCTACTTTGTGGGATGTTTTTCTCTTTCTTCACTTGTGCTAAGGAGAATAAGAAAACGTTAACTATGGGCGATAAGATGCGAACTCAGATATAAATGCCATGACCCCGGGGCACACTATTGATTAGGATTACAAACGAACCAAGTTGCTAGACCGTTTGGTTAACTTGGTTCGATTCATTTAGTAATCTAGCCGAACTCGAACTCAAGTTTTGGGTTTATTTAATAAACAAGCTTGGTAAAACTCGACTTGTTTAAGTAGGCTCATTAAGAAAATTACCTTGAGTTAGCTCGTTATGGGCTCTGCTCGTTTACGAACGAGCCAAGCTCGAGCTCAAGCTCGATTTATGGTCGATTTATTAAACGAGCTGAGGTCAAGCTCTACAACGCTTGGCTCAGCTCGACTCCCTTACACCCGTACTATTGACCCATATCGATTACCTGATTGTACCAGTTCTGTACGTTGTTCCACATTGTTGATCAAGTTGGAGGGCTATTTCTACATAGTATAAATTCTCCCCTTTGTCCACACAAATGATCTTTCAAGGCTAACACCCTTCTGAAAAGGAGAAAACATTAAATCTTTGTATTATCAATCTAAATACAGTACAACACAGCAAATCAAGCTGGCCCGAACATTCGGTTTTAAAAAGAATACAGTACAGCAAGTCTACAACACATTTCTTTTTCTTGATTTGTTGCAAGAATCATGAAGCGGGATTAAAAAAAAAAGAGAGAGAAGAAGAAGAATCATCGAAATATATGAAACTATGGCTACCCTAATACAAGCACAACAAACTTCAATCTTGCGGACTATTTCCCTGAATCTAACTTCGCAAACGCGATGATTAAAGAGTACTACATCCATAACTAAAAGTTTTGCTTGTGAAGTTGTCGCGAACTCCACGTGGCATTCATGCGCGTACAAGGGAAGATAACGGTCGGAAGCCTCTTGCTTTCCTCTACATTAGGGAAATCGATAGTGTAATGAAGCCCGCGGCTCTCATGCCTAGCTAGGGCACTGCTAACCACCAGCTTAGCACAACAAAATAAGTTCCTCATTTCACAAGCCTCAAGCCCCACCATTGTCGGGTCCCACCCGTGTTGAAACAAGTAGGCCTCCCAACTCAACTCCAGCTCCGCGATCCTCAGCTCCGCGGTTTCCAACCTAGTAGTTGATCGCACGATGCCAACGTACTTCCACATGATTGACTGCAACTCCTTCCTTACCTCCTTTGTTTTACTCACGATTTTTCGCAACGCATCTCTTCCAAGTGATATAGGCGCGACTGGCCGGCCCCAGGCATCTGCGTCACTTGAATCAAGTTTAGTGCTCTGCTTGTGTTCTATTGAGGGTTGCACCGCTCTTCGAGCAAACACAAGTGCCTCAAGCAGCGAATTGCTAGCGAGCCGGTTAGCTCCATGAAGGCCAGTGCAAGCCACCTCACCTGCCACGTATAAGCCACGGACGTTTGTCTCCCCCTGCAGCCCGGTGCGAACGCCGCCACACATGTAGTGAGCGGCGGGGACCACCGGAATCGGTTGGCGAGTGATGTCAAGGCCGTAGCGGAGGCACTCAGCAGCTATGTTGGGGAAGTGGGAGAGGATTTTTTCTCTTGGTTTGTGGCTTATGTCAAGGAGAACATACTTCTCGTTGCGTTTCTTGAGTTGATCGTCGATGCTTCTGGCTACTACATCTCTAGGAGCGAGTTCTTCCCTCTCGTCGTAGAGAGGCATGAACCTTTCCATGTCTAGATTGTAGAGGATACCTCCATCACCTCTGACAGCTTCGGTGATCAGAAAAGCATTTTCCCGGGTCTTGGATGGTTTGATGGGAAGGCCTTCGTCAGCTAAGGCAGTTGGGTGGAACTGAACAAATCTGGAAACAAAACAACAGAAAAACCAGAGTCAGTTATGCAATCTTTACCATTATCGATCAAAGTATCCAACAAATTTGGTATAGTTCAAGATTTAACTTCGAAATAAAATCTGAGTTCACAGACATAATGATAGTTGGATGAATTTTCATAATTTTCTCCATTCTTGATGACCAAATCATTTCACTGGCAATCTGGTTTTAAATCCATGGCATCTCACATACTTTGTTTAGGACATTAGTTTCCTTTTCAATATATTTTTACTTTTGACACAAAATAGATTTGACATTATGATGACAGGGAATTAAGTAAATGTTTTCTGCAGATGTATCAATTAGGACGTACTCCATGTTGGAAATTACAGCTTGAGCACGATGGGCCATCGCCATTCCGTCACCGGTCGCTACCTATAAGAATATATCAGGTGAGAATAAAAATGGTGCATTGTATAAACAACAGCACTTAGTCAATTCAATTGTTACCCAAAGAAAGATATATTTTAAAACAGGAGAGGAAACGCAACTTGTATCTTCCATTACCCAATAAAGCAATTCTTTCAAGTAGACAGGGTTATAGCAAACTGAAATCTTACAATACGATGTTATGTGGATGCAATACTTGGAAAACAGAGAGAGGACAGAACTTTCAGAAAGGAGCTTGACATGGCCAATCATAAGCGGATGGAATGTATTATAACAGACTTAAGAAAGAAAGCAATACTTCCAAGCATAAATGGGAAACCATCGCAATTGCATTCTGTATATCTTTGACTTGAATCACAAGATAACAAGTTGAAGTTTATAAAAAAAAGAATCCCAAATGGTCAACCTCTAATGTCATATTTTGGATACTGTACATTATACTGTTAACTAGTGCTTCCATATAATACATGAGGGGGATGTGTACTAGTTTTATGATTGAATATTTTCTTTTTGTAGATTAAACCAAGCTTACGCATTAGCATCATTCAGGAGTTCAAGTGACGATATCATATACCCTTTATTATTATTTCTAGCAACCATAAGCTTTTAGAGTTGATCGGTTTTTTATTCATAGTTAGCACATACTCAAGCCAGAAAAGCAAAGGTTTGCCTTTGTAAGTACAGAAACAACTCAGATTAGCTTTCATCATTGCCCATTGGCCATCCAAACATTGGTAAACGTATCCTTTCCGAATATCACCATCTTCATACCATTTAACAAACAAGATGCTTATATCTATGTTTATTAAGTAGTCATCAATGTAACTTCAATAGCTAAACATTTTCCACGGATAAGCACAAGCTTGAGAAAACTGAAAAACTGAAAATGACAAAAAACTACCGGAGGATTTGTAGTTGATGGATAGATATGTCCAGCCCCACCCGATGCAAGCAAAGTGACCTTCGAAAAGAACCGTACAACCTACAAGTTCAGAGAAACAAAACAGTAATGGTCAAAGGTAAGGATCAATACTTGAAGTTTCCTAAGGCAAATCGATGTAAAATTCAGTTATTATTAAGGAAGAAAAAGTATACAATCAAGAACCACAGCGCTCACCTCTTGTGTTTCAGTATTCAACGTGTCAACACCATGACAAACTGTGTCAGAACCATCCTGAAAGCCCAGCAATATTTAATTATGATAGTGAAATCCTGACTCTGTATACAAAATCCAATCTTGGAGGGCCCCATCAACAGTTTAAATCTAAACCTATTACAACTTTTACAATTAACACTTGTCCCCATGTGGTGATAGCATGTTATGATCAATATTATGACATGTTCACTCAGTTAAGCCAATTCAAAATCAGGCAGTTACAATTCAAGGAGGTAGCAAACCTGAGAAGTCAACAAATCTACTGCAAAATGGTGTTCAAACATGAATATATTAGGGTCATTGACAACTGCTTCCAAAAGCGCCCTCTCAATTTCTCTCCCTGTCATATCAGCAGCATGAACAATTCTGTGGTGCGAGTGGCCCCCTTCCCTTGCCAGATGCAAGTTTCCATCCTCTCCATGATCAAATGATGCACCCATAGCAATCAATTCTCGAATTCTGTCAGGTCCTTCGGTACAGACAACCTGGATAGAGTAGCTAAATCTGAGATAAACCTCCGTAGCAAGCAGGCCTCAAAGTACTTGAAAATAATTTGCACGAAATCGGAAACAAATTCTGATGAAATACAGTAGTTCCAGGTCATTTATGATAATTTTTTTGATTCCTCAGGATTTCAACTTAGCAAATATCGTATGTAGTATATCATTAGAACCCAAGAAGATATACAACCTACTTGTCTGAATATAGATGGAAAGATAAATTGTTGCTTAAGACACTGGGGTTTCTGTGGTCAGACCATCAATATCGCCATTGGTCGACTTTACCCCATTAAATAAAGCTATGATCAGCAAGGTAGCTGCTGTGAAGACAATGAACTTACAATATGTTGCAGTATAAGTCAGTGTGTGGATATAAGTGAGTGTACATATTGAAACAGATATGATCATGGTGAAGTAGGCACGGGTATGAAATCTAAGCCCACAGTAAACATATGATGAGCCCAAACAAGAAATCCAAGAACACCTATACTGATCATGGCATAAACCATGCCTAAATACCCGAAGACCGGTTTTCCCGAAAAAGTCGAAACGATATGACTTATGATACCGAATCCAGGCAGAATGAGAATATACACCTCTGGATGACCGAAGAACCAAAAGAGATGCTGGTATAATATGGGGTCTCCCCCTCCAGCGGGATCAAAAAAGGTTGTATTAAAGTTTCGATCGGTTAATAACATGGTAATTGCCCCTGCCAGTACCGGAAGTGATAATAAAAGTAGGAATGCTGTCACTAGAACGGACCACACAAATAAGGGTAATCTATGCATAGTCATTCCAGGTCCACGCATGTTGAAGCACCATTACAATTCTATTGATTGACTCGACAAGCATACATCCCTCACTGTCAAGTATACATGCCTCACTAATACCATCAGATTCAGCAGAATTGCGCATGATCCTAGTATAAAGTGAATGTAAATGAGATATTAACACAATAAACTATGTTCCATGGAATTTAATTTCTGGGCATTAGGAGGAAGCTTACTCTAACAGTCTCTTCATCACATAGATAAGCCCCTGCTACCATTGTATCCCGCATGTGGTTCTCCACGGAATCTAGAGGGCACAAAACAGCACTTACACCACCCTGGGCATAGTTTGTGTTGCTTTCATGAGGCTCAGCCTTAGTAATCACTGCAACAGACCCATGTTTGGCAACTTCAAGAGCATAGCGAAGTCCAGCAACTCCACTACCAATCACAGCAAAGTCGAAATACTTTGTTGTTCCATCTCTCAGGCCATATGGAGTGACTGTTCTAATAGGCTTTGAATTCACGTTAACTGAAGAACAGGAGATGTTATATCGCTGAACTTTCAGAAACTTGGACACGCCACATGACCTAGTTGAACAAAACAACACGTCTCAGAGATTAGAATTACATAGTCCTCTGTTTGCGATGTAGAATTTACCCTCAGAAAAGGACTACAAATGCTTCCAGGAGGTATGCATGCAATAAAGTGCAGTAGATTCGTGGGTGATTTTTTTTTTTTTTTTCAGAACAAAATGCTGGAGTATACAATTTTCTAAGCTGCTATTCCATAACTCCTAGCCAAAGTTTGCAAGTTAAAAATACATACGTAGTAAATTTCTTCGGAGTGGTGCTTGTACGTCAATACATTCAATATGAAAGCAAGAAACAGAAAAAACTGTTGGATTTACTAAAACATCCAATCTCGTGCAGATAAGAAAAGTTAAATTACTACTCCGAACTGGAAATTTGATACTGAAATGAGCAGCTGGAACATCAAAATACACATGTTTTCCAGATAATTCAGTTAGCCCTCAAGAACATAACACATTTTGGGCCAGAAAGGTATATCATCTCAAAACCCCAATTCAGAACATGCGCAATAAGCCAGTAAACACTAAAAAATAAAGCAAACAATTTTTCATTTGACAGGATAAGTGCTATAATGTTGCTCCTTATTACTAACCACGATAGCTCCTTCTGGACAAATCTCTGAAAGGTTATACCAGAGACCGAAGAAGATTGTCTGCAAACTTGTCCCCTGCAGACCATCTCTTTAAAAGGCAGATTACTGCTTCCAATAGCTATACTAGTAGCCATTGGAATTCTCCTGCAATGAAAGAATAGTTCATCAGTAAACACCAGATAATGAGTTCTAGAGCAGGGCTAGCTGGAGCAGCAGTGGATTCGGTTGATCCACTCACAACAGATGGCTCTGTGAATTTCCCCATTTCAGCTGTAAAGCGTGAAAAATCGCCATTTTTTTTCACGTGAACTGAGCATGTTGCTTTATCTACTTCAAAAGGCTTCCTTAATGAAATTTCCGATTTGCTGAGAAAAGATGAACACAAATTCCCTCACAAAACTCGTATTCCATGCTATATTGCCTTCCAGAGAACGAAAAGAACTCAACACAATTTAGTCATATAGTTATATTTGTGGGTTTGTAAGAAGTGATTAGTAGCATTGGTGGAGTATCAAAGCCTGAGTAGACATATTTGTGGTTATTCAATGTAACCCCCAGCATATATACTCTCCTAGGAGCCAATGGTAGTGAAAACTAGAATGAGTGGCAGACAGACGCAATCTTGCCGAACCACATATAACTGCGTCATATTTTCTTGTTTTCCTGTGCGTCATTTCTAACCTCGCTCTCGCACTACCAAGCTAGAACCTCCTATAAACCTCGTTCCCATTGAGAAAGGAGCAAGTGCTCAACTAGGATAGAACCTCTCAAGCATATGAATTTGAAAGAAATAAATGAAGATCTGCCAAAAAGAAAAAAATATGGAATAACGATAAGATACTAGAAAAAAATTACTAAAATTTACTCTAATATTTAGCATAACGTAAGATTCACTCATATTTGAATTAAAAAAATTTATAATTGAGTTGAATTCATGATTGCACGGATCGTCGCCTAAACGAGTAGCTTCTATGATTGGTAATTGATTAATTGGTTGGGTTTGGCCGAGCTTGGGCTTTGTATAACCAGTGTGATCCTCCGCTTCCCTACCCCTCTCCCTGTCCCTGCTTCGTGCAACTAAAATCCGTGTTAAGCTCGTAGTGGTAAATAATTTTTTCGTTTGCAATTGGAGAAAATAGCAATTCAAAAAAGTTTGTAATCGGGTATTCGGGGAAAATAGAGACAAATTGAAGACAAAAAAGACCCAAAAATCTTTTGATAAAAAGAAAAGGGATAGAAACAAAACCTAAAAACAAAAGAAAAAAGACAAACTCCATGCACCGAATGAACAAGTTTCAACCAAAATCTAAAAGCCGAAAAGGAAAGAAACAAGAAACTCGATGGGAACGCACCAATCAACAACCTACCCTGAATCAGAAACAGAAGATTCTCAACCAACACAAGGGTTTCAATGATGAAGAAAACTTCGGCATCATAAAACCAAATCAGAATTCGGAAAATTTCAGTGAGGCCTTAAATCAAACAGCAAGTTCGTATCAAAAGCAGGAATTCAAATAAAGGCCGTTACGTTAAGAGATTTCAAATCTCCGACATACGGCCAATATATGGTGACATCACCGTTATTTTTCCGATGCCGTGATTCAAAATCCTGATCAAAAGGCAAAAAATCAAACAGCAAGGTCTTATATCTATCAAAACTTACTCTTAAAATGTATGATTTCCGGGTTTAAGACTCTGTTCGCAGTAATTTGCTTCGATGAATTCCGGTTCGCAACAATTTGTCGAAGCAAAAGTGCTCCGGCTTTGAACCGTACTCTTCTCGTTCGTCAGAAGATCTGGAGCATAAACCTACGAGACGCACAGAGATTCAAAGAACGTGAATTGCTATGTATGTATACATTTTAGAGAGAGAGAGAGAGAGAGAGAGAATCCTACGATTACGAGGCGCCACAGCTGACTTTCGCTCGAGAAGCATCGTTGGAGTTCGCGCCACCTTCCATGTCTTTGTTATGAGCGCCGCTCGTTTCTTTCTTTCTTTCAATTCTTTGTGTTTTTATAGCCTTCCGCGTAACTACTCCCCAAGATATAGCTCACAAAATTGAGAAAATTTTGGGTGCCGGCAAATACCCCCCGTGTCAATTTTGGGTGCCAGATGAATATTGCGTGGCGATATTCAACTCGCATCTCGATCGTTAAAAAGTGTTTTGAGCAGTCAAAATTTTAGAAAGAAGGAGGGAGGAATCTGGCCCTTGCACTCGGGCATCACGTGTGCGGTGATACCATATTTGTACTCAAAATTTTATCAGTAGTTACTATGTTTGTTAGGAGTAAAAGAATTTAGACATTTTTCACAAAATTAAAACAATTCATTGCTAGGCAAATAATTTTCAGGAGAAAATTAATTTGTCTTTTGAAAACTTACATTCTTTTTAAATTATACTTCCTCCGTCTCAAAATTTTTGTCCGATACACAAAATTTGGACTTGAAAATAATACAACATTTTCAAGAAAAATTCAATATTGTTTTAACAATTTACTAGATATCAATGAGTACTTTTAATTTATGAAAAAGTTTGGAATTTTTATAAAAATACTTATTATTTTTAGGTCCTCGTTTTATGGACCGGACAAAAATTCTGGGACGGAGGGAGTAAATGTCACCTGGTCCGGATGTGATCTTCAGGGTGATCTCCAGCACTGCCGAATCCAGCAATGTTATAGATACAGACGAAGATGCAAAAATCCAAATAAAGCAATGTATGGAATCAACCATATATGCGTTGATTCTACATGGTAGATGTTGGATTCACACATAGTAAACGGTTTCAGACACATCTATATTTAAATTTGTATGCTTTAAAATTTATTCATGGCCATATCTTTATTATTAATAAGAAAAATTAAACCATCCAATTTTATCATCCATAAAGCAAGTTGAAAAAAATTATCTTTGGCAAAAAAGCAAAAAACAGTTTTTTGGTTGTCTTTATTCACATTTATTTTTACATTTTATAGTTTTGCATCAAGTTTTTGTGGTTTATGGATTCGTCAAGAAGTATAAAATTATGGTCAAAACTAATATTTTTTTAGTAAAGCTGAAAATAAACCAAAATAGTTACTATAATATTTTTTTGAGTAAAGCCGAAAATAAACCAAAATAAACTATTTTGGTTTATTTTCGGCTTTACTCAAAAAAATATTATTTTTTACCATAATTTTATACTTCTAGGATTCGTCTCGTCGAGACGAATCCATAAACCACAAAAACTTGATGCAAAACTAACAAATGCAAAAAAAAAAATAATTTTTGAATAAAGATAAAACCAAAAAACCAACTTTGCGCTTTTTTGCCATATCTTTATTAGTCCTGCCAAAGATAGTGCTGTCAATGAATACTTTGAGATCTTTTGCCCTTAACACCTAAAATGAGGGGTGGGTCTGATCATCATTTGGGTTAAAAGATGAACACCTAAAATGAGGGGTGGGTGGGTGGGTCTGATCATCATTTGGGTTAAAAGATGAACACCTAAAATGAGATGAGGGGTGGGTCTGATCATCATTTGGGTTAAAAGATGAACCATCCATTGCAGAAGCAAAGGCAGACTTAACTAGTCCTCCTACCATTAATTTAAGTATTTTATGATGTTTCTATGCAACTCACCCCAAGATTTCAAATCTCTACCTTTGCAAAAAGGCAAAGGAAGTTGGTCAAAAAGGTTAGAGAAATTGGGGTACCACAAAGCACATTCAAGCCTTCACAATTCTCTCTCCCCACAAATGTGTGATGGTAGAAGTCGCGGGTACTCAGGAGCACTCTTTAATCATTCCAAACAAATTGAGTCTTGATTATCAGTCTACTTTGAAACATTGATTTCTTATGCAGTATTTGTTAATAGAGCATGAGAAAAAATTTTAGTATACAAGAAAAATTTCCCGAAAACGTTTGGAAAAGAGAAAAACGGTCGTACTAAATGAGAAAAAAAGAAATTAGTAGAAAATTACCACCAAGCACAACATTGCATTCCCCAAGATAGCAAATTTAATTGTGAAGTCAACTTGCAAATTCGATGGAAAATGAAATAAAGCAATACCAATATTCCAAAGTGGGCCCGCAGAGAATTGGATCCACCTCTATTCAAACCAATAACAAATGGACCTCCTCTTCTTCATAGAGAGTGGGCAGGTGTCCTTTTCATGAGGTCTCGAGTGCCCAATCGAATTTGGGTCTCTTGACAAAAGCATGGTGCCCATCTTCGTTTACGGCTGACACTTGACATCTTCTGGTCGTAGAAAATAGAAATGCGAATTTTTTGTGTTATTTTAAGAATTTTGTAATCCATGTACCAAAAAATCAGTTTATGTAAACATGATACGTACGCAAATACTAATTTGACATGTGTGTTAACGTATCATGTTCAATTTACGATAAAAGGCTAATTGGATATCTTTTGATTCTATATCTCAAAATCTATGACACTATTAATTGCGATTCAATGTTAGACTTTAACAAACCTCTTTCAAGGCTTCTAAATTTACGATAAAAAGGCTAATTGGATATCTTTTGATTCTATATCTCAAAATCTATGACGGCTATCTGAATTCGATTCAATGTTAGACTAGTTAACAAACCTCTTTCCTTTCATTGTGTCCTAATAGTGTAATTAGGAAAAAGTTAATTGGGTCTAATGTTAGAACAGGATTCTTGCCACTTCAACCGTGAAGTGGTCAGTAGCCTCACTTTAGGATATGATCATCTGTGTAATAAGGAAGGGAAGTATTTGAATCTTAACATAAATCTAACGGTAGAGAATTGTTTTCCCCTTAATTAATGGCTGGGATGGATTTTAATTCAAAAATTAAGGATTCAGATATAGTTTCACACAAGCTACGGCTTGTTTTGCAAAGACTTCACTAATTGGCGAGGCGCCCAAACAACAGTAGACACACAACTTCCCCTTCTCCTCCTTCTCCTCCTCTGTTGGCCCAGATAGCAACACAAGAGGGGGATGAATTATGTATCTCAAATATAATGCGGAATTAAAAAAATAAATGCAATACCGAATAATAAAATTAAATTGATTCAAGCACACATGCAGTAATATATGACGGTAAATAAAGAGCAAGGGAACAGAGAAATCGAATGCAAAGATTTATAATTGTTCGGTCTGTAACTTCACAGCCTAGTTCACTCCCCAAGTGTTTGCACTTATCTCGAATATTAACACCTTCTAGCTTTGTAGGTGCTAGAGAAACCTTTACAATGAACAATCTATCCCCAATCGCTCCAATTATTTTTTATTCCGGTGTTAGTCACACCTAACCCAAGTGATTTTCTCTCTAAAATCACTCACAAGAAGATAACTTCTTACAAGAGATATACAAGGGGTCACACACTCCCTTTTATAATGAAATCTCACAAATTAAACACTCTTAAAAGTATGAATAGATTCAAGATGAAGTTTCGAGTTGAATGACATATGTGGCACACCTACATTTTTTCCTTGGGAGTTCTCTATCTTCTTCTTCTTCTTTTTTCTTGGCCTTGTTTATAGTCTTCTTTTATATGGACGACGTTGGAAGCAAATCTCCACCTTTGAAAATAAGCCATTATAGTATGGCCTCAATTGAACCAACCAGCCATTACACACATCATTCCCTTTTTGTTGCACTAGTTTGATGCTTTCGTGCACGCACGAAATCTCGTGCTCGTGCTTTTGTACTTTATTATTATTATTTTTTGTTTGTGCTGGTGATGTTTTTCAGGGAAATGTTGCTCTAAGATTTTTTTACTTACAAATTTCCTTTGGTCCGCAGTGGCTATTTTCATTCAGTCTAGGATGAGTGTATGTACTAATACTAATGTAGTTCATGCAATTTGTTGAAGAAAAGTTGAAAGAAACCAACAACAAAAAATAAAGAGTTAAGCAGCAATATTCTATGCATTGAATATTTGAGTGATTGTGAAGAATATGACTTGCTAGGAACAACAGTACCAAAAGGCATTGAATAACTTTGTGAGCGATTGAAGCTAATAGCTAGAAAAGAGCTGAATAAAACAATGACACTGTTAGTAATGGCAATTACAAGTCGTGCACCACAAATAAACTACTCCCTCCGTCCCTTTTTAAGTGGTCCACTTGAGAAACGTGTATTTTTGCGGATGCTTAAAAATGTACTTGCGTATAACGTTTTTAAATTTTTTTTGGCACCAAATTAAAGTACTCAATGAGCACTTTAATTTGGTATAAAACAAATTAAAAGGTTATATAGAGAAATGTGTTTTTTAGGGGTTTGAAATTGCACGTATTTCCATATGGATCATTTAAAAATGGACGGAGGGAGTATATTGAAAACTAAAGCTAAGGACGATAAAGCGGAAAAGAAAATCCTGGAGCTTAGTCAAAAATATATTTCTTGGGACATTGCTACACGTACAGATACATGTGCACAGAAAATGCACAGATCGTGTTCGGGGACCCACTTTTGGATTGAAACGGTGGGACTTTGGTTCAACCACTTCTAACCGTCCGATTGAGCTGAAATTTTGTGGGCCCACTCGGAAAAATGTTCTAAGAAGAATGAACGGTTCGGATCACTCGTGTGGGACCCAAACGTGGGTCCCCAAGCACGATCTTTTGGATTGAAACAGTGGGACTTTGGTTCGACCATTTCTAACTGTCTGATTAAGCTGAAATTTTGTGGGCCCACTCAAAAAAATATTCTAAGAAGAATGAACGGTTCAGATTACTCATGTGGGACCCAAACGTGGGTCCCCGAGCATGATCTGTGCATTCTCTATGGGCCGGTGCCCATAGGTTTTTCGTATTTCTTGTGGGACAAAAACTAAGCCACTTAAAATGCAAAAGTTACACAGCCCAGTCCATTGTCCAAAATATATTTCTTTGCATGATTGATGTTTTTGTTTGTTAGTTGCCGATGTCTTCTTGTTTCCTTTTAGCGTGGACGCAACAAAAGTTTACGCATTCTTAGACCTTTGGAAGCAACAAAAGCTCTGATAGTCTGATTGACCACACTGGTAACATAAATCGACCGTGTATCTATCTCTCTCAAAAGCTATGCGAAGTCTCTCTCTCTCTCAAAGCATTTATCTCTCTATTGACCACGTCGGAAGGGATGGTACTGCCATCGAAGTCCTCCAGCGTCAAGGTACCTTGTTCTTCGAACTTTTCTCTCTCTTTTCCCTCTCTCTAAATTTCTCTCTTTATGCGTATACGTGTAGATTCTATGCATGTGGTGTGTATGTCTGAAGAATATCCAGTGTAGCACGTGGATGCTCCGAGGTCCACAGAAACAAATACTCCTAAATTGAGTGTTCAATTTGCTCACTCTCAACCAACCAATTATTGAATAGCGGCCTGTACAAAACGACATGCCGCAATCACAAATAGCCATTGAATACCAAGGGAATTACGAGAATACAGTTTAACCAAACACAAAAGGGTAAAAAGAAATGGGAGAAACCAATTAATCATGAGTTTTTCTATTTAAAATTGTTGTTTATTTTAAATGGGAGGAACCAATTAATGGCTTAGAGATATTGTTAACTTGTTCCACACAACTCTTTTGCTTCATTAGATGTTTTGTCTTGTTTGAGTAAATAAGAACATGAGTCATACCCATATTCCAAAAAACTGTTTTGCTTCATTCAATGTTTACGTGAATGACTAAAAAACCAAAACAAGAGGACAAAATAGGACCACAAAACACACAAAAGGCCAAAAGAATGAAAAAACACAACTCATTAGCAACTCAACTCTTCTCCGTAGACCAAACCGTTCAAACAAACAATAGGCAATATACATACTAATGCCCAAAACTTAAAAAGAACAACAAGAAGATTTCAAAGACTAACCTATCACTAATGCCCAATAAAATCACACATAGATAAGGACAAAAAAACGTGAGAGAGATTTTTAAGCTAAGATTATGTAGTTATGACTGAAAATTTTTAGGTTGTGATTTTTTGGGCCAGCTGTGCAAAAAGTTGAGAGAAACGGGAAGTAAGTAATTGGATACTGTGGCGGTGAGTCCCCCTTGGTCTGTAATTGGATACTATGGCGGTGAGTCCCCCTTGGTCTTGGGCCAGCTGTGCCAAAAAAAAAAGTGAAGCAATTGGAACCTCACGGTGGTGAGTCCCCCTTGGACACAAAAGGCCAAAAGAGAGGCAAAATTGGAACTGAAAATAGAAGCGAAAGCCAAACGGAAGATTTCCTTTTAATATAGAATGATTAGGCGTAGAACCAATAGGCATACAATTAAGGCAGTGAATGCCTTTCAATATGCCGACTTCCCTTGTGCTTTATAGCCATTTGAATTGCTTCATTATTTCCTTAGGAAATCAATTTCCACTTTCTCAAGTAGTCGTTGGAAATAGTAGACCCATAACTGATCTCCCATCTTCCTCCTTGATTTATTCACTTTCCATAATAGTCCTTGAAGCCAATTAAAAGTTAGGAAAAAATTAGTCCTTAATCTTTCTCCTTTTAATTTAAATCTTGACTATTGGAGATACTGATTTGGTGCCGAGGTGGATTTTCTAGTCCACACTCCCGGAAATAAGGAAAAAATAGGGTTTTTTTGTGTTGCAAATTTTTTTTGGAAAATCCGATCCGTCAAATGTGTTCAGAAGGTGTTTTCAAGGGTCCATGCGGAAAATATTCAAAAAAATACTGAAGGGCTTGATCCAAGCAGTTTTCGCAAAAACTGTATTTATATATTTTTGCGAAAACTGTTTGGATCAAGCCCTTCCCGGTGTTTTTTTTTGAAGATTTTCCGCGAGGACCCTTGAAAACACCTTCTGAACACATTGGACGGATTGGATCGTCAAAAAAATTTTTGTATAAAAAGTCCGGAAATCAAAAGTCCGGATTAGATCCTACAAAATAAATAAATATCCAAATCAGTACCAATATCACAATATTAATTATATTTCTCATTTAATAAAATCACTATTGTTATTATCCAAATCAATAAGGTATTCGTAGAAACCTTTGGACTAACATCCTTTCTCTCTCTCTCTCTCCACACGACTTCCCCTTATTCTCCTAATAATTCAGTTTTCTCTTTTCGTCAACAGGAAGTATCTACAAACTGAGAGCAAAGTTTTGCCTATGTTAATTACCAGGTAATTCTATAATGGATCCTCCGTGTGTGTGTGTGTGTATGTGTGTGCGTCTGTTCGTTTGATTCAACTCCTACCTCCAGCTCACTACCATCCCACCTCGGGCCGACCACTTCCGGCTCACTACCATCCTACCTCAGGGCGATCACTTCTGGCGACAAAAAAATTAGTAAACTATAACTATTTTTGAAAATTTTAATTTCTACAAAAAATTTGAGTTCATTCCTCTCCATCTACTAGGCGATTTTACTCCTATTGGAAACAGCTTCTTCTTAGATCTAATTGACCTCTCCACCTCCGAATCTAAATCTCTCTCCTCACAAACCTCTAATAACTACGACACTACACTTCTACTCCCTCACTACCTAAACTTGAACACAGTTAACACAAATTTCTTCAATTCCATCCCCAATCCAGTCGAACACAGACAAATCCAAACCGATTTCATGCAATTCGGAACACGCCTCAAACAATCGATCTCACGGCAGTAGTCAATTCGAGCAATAAGTCGAACCGCAGGCCGTCGCAAATTCGATCGCCGGAAAATTTATGACAGCTATAATGAATTCCATTCAATGTCCTATATCTATTTAAAATATAGAGGGATGAGATTATTTTTCAGTTCATGAGTTGGATTGAACCGTCTAGTAAAGTAATGCATGGTTTGGAATCGTCCCTGACTGGTAACAAGGACCGGATACGTTTGGTTTAGGACTTTGTAAGACTAATTGTCAGCAAAGAACCATAATATTGATTTGCGTGTGATAATTGTTCAAGCCGTGACTTCAAACACAGACATTCGCTATACATTCATATGAACCACAAAATCGTGAAAAATATATGGCAACGTGTAGTGTTATTTTTAAGAATTATGTCATCTAATGACTAAAATAGGTATCAAAAAAATCAGTTTACGTAAACATATCTCTTAATAATCAGTTTACGTTTTCATTGATAGTTGACATCTTCAGATTGTACTCAATTGGTTAAATTCCACGGAGACCCCCTCATCTATGCCGCTTTTCCACGGAGGCCCCCTAACATTTGATATCGTCCAGACAGACCACCTCATCTATGCGAAATGCCAAAAACCCCTTACTCCGTTAACAGAAGTAAAAAAATGACAAATTTACCCTTATAAAATTTTCTAAGTGCAAAACACAACCTCTTCTCAATCCCTTCTCTCGCTCTCTCAGTCGAACAACTCAACCTCCCACTCCCATGTGAACTGATCTATTATAAAATTACTCACCAAGATTCACTTGTTTTCATACTCAGATTATAGGGATTAAAGTAAAACCCCAATTTCATGGATTCCAATTAGTGCACCAAGTAAAACCCCAAGTTCCCCATGGATTCCAATTAGTGCCAACCAGTAGCTACTTGAAACTTCAATTTCAAAATCTTTGCCGGAAAAAGCAGTACTTGGGTTTTCCAGGAAAAACCCTTTATCTCTTCAATCTAACCTCAATCACTCTCTCATTCTCTCTCAATCACAGCAAAAACCCCATTATCCCTCAAATTACATCCAAAACTGTAAGACTTCTTGTACCATTAAAATCGAATCGGCTCGGCCTGGGTTCTGAACGGTTCAGGCGGGGTCTTCCATGTGGTCAATCCATTAAAATTATGACTCAAATCTGTCCCAAAAAATTTAAATTTTGAATCAATGTTCTAATTACTCCTATTATTTGCTTTTTGGAACAAAATTTTTAAGGATGGCTCTCTGTGGGTTTATTCTTATGTTTTCATTTTTTATTTTCATTTTAAAGAATGGCTCAGAAGGGCAATTTTGTCTTAAAAATGTTATACTCTAGCAAATACAAACGGAGCTTTAACAGAAGGGGTGAAGATGGCTAACGGTGATAGATGAGGGGGTGAGTATAGACGTTTTCAAAGGTTAATGGGTCTCCGTGGAAAATGAGAAAAGATGAGGAGGTGTCGATGGAATTTAAACTACTCAATTTGTGTCATGTTATTTTACGAAATGGGTAATCTATGATACATGAATCACAAAATCAGTTCATGCGAACATATACGACATTGTGTTTGTGTCCTGTTATTTTAAGAATTGTGTAATCTAAGATATGTATCAAAAAAATCAGTACATGCATATTTATATTCCCAAGGCTTGTATCCGTGGAACCGTATCCTATTCAAGTTAACAAGACTGATACAATTAGTAGTGGAATCTTTAAAAGATTCCAAATTTACGATAAAAAAAAGGCTAGTTGGATATCTTATATGATTCTATATCACAGAATCTTTGACATCTATAAGAATTCAATTCAGTGTCCTATATTTATTTAAATATATTTATTTAAATATAGAGGGATGAGATCATTTTTCAATCCATGGCTTGGACTAGACCATCCAGTGAAGTATTGCATGGATTGGAGAGGTCTCATCCCAGATACAGATTCCATTCATATCGTCAATACAAGTGTAATTATACTCTTAGCAATATATAGTACGTTAGGGCATCAGCAGTCGTTGAAAATAAGGAGAAGATATGGAAGAAATAGCGCAATTAACTATTTTTTGTGCTTACTTTTGCTTCAATAGTGAAGTTAGTGTGGAGCTAGTGTCATAAAAAATGGTGTAAGAAATAATGCAGACAATAACTTTGTCTTGTCAGATAACTTCACATGGGAAGAGAGAGACGGAAGAAAGAGAAGAGGATGGAAGAAAAAAGAACGGAAGATAACTTCACATGGGAAGATAACTTCACATGGGAAGAGGCGCCTGAGGAAAGCAACTCACTTTAACCAAAGCCCCACTTGTATTTATAACTATATGTCAACCAATATATATATTTGTGTACTTTTAACAACACTATTGTAATCCTCCTTACCTTAACCAGGGCCGGCCCAGGCCCACAAGGCCTGGGCCTAGGGCACTCCAAAAATGGCTACTTTTTGGGGCACTCAAACATTTTATACCAATGGGCTTGACTAGAACACTTTTTTGACCCAAATAAAGAAAAAAATCCATTATAAATTGAGGGATTTACGGGCCGGTACAATACATTAGACTCCACTACCTCTGGGTCCAACCCAAATTCTAAAACTTCCCACCAAGGTAAAAATGCTATTTTCTTCCACAATTACCCTAGGCAGCAGCGGTCCCTCTACACCTTCAGGCGGCCATCTCAACTTTATCCTTGGTAGCTGCCATCTCCAAATCCTCACAGAAGAGAAAGATCTAAGCCTAACTTCCCTTCATCCACTCCGAAAATCAAAGCTCTGCGTCCTTTCGCCCATGGATTTTTCTGTCGTGTTAAGGCTGGACGGAAATCAAAGCTCTCCGACATCCTTTCCCCCATGGATTTTTTCAACTTTTGCAGAGGTTTGTTAGTCGACCTCAACTCCCTCTCCTCACAACTCGTCTCTCTCATCTTTTCCAGATCTGGTACTTGGCTGAGCGGAGTTTCAGAAATTCGCATTGCGAATTTTTCCAGTTTTTCAGAAATTCGCATTGCGAATTTTTTGAACCTTCAGAAATTCTAGCTCCGATGGGAGCGTTGCAACTCCGATGGGAGGGTTCTATTTTGGAGAAACGATCATGTTTTTGTCCTCCTTTTTAGCGATTTGCAATAATTTTTACAGATTTGCAGTAATTTTTTACAAAATCGCAGTGATTTTTTTAAAATTCGCAATTTTTTTTATAAAAATTCGCATTTTTTTCCAAGCCTTATTCTGGATTCTGAGTTTGACAATCAACATATCAAAGATAAACTTCACTTCTCCAAGCCTTATTCTGGATTCGGCAGCGTTGGTAGACCCTAGCAAGAACCGTATGTGGTGGCAATGGATCACTGAGCTCCAGATCCTCTATCCCAATTCACTATTTCAACTCTAATGCCTACGGAGGTTTG
The DNA here is from genome assembly GCA_016920895.1 of Vaccinium myrtillus. Classification (NCBI taxonomy): domain Eukaryota; kingdom Viridiplantae; phylum Streptophyta; class Magnoliopsida; order Ericales; family Ericaceae; genus Vaccinium; species Vaccinium myrtillus. Next base: position 36,370,369 of record CM029274.1, read on the forward strand.
CGTTTAAGAGGTGGCCAAGTGGCAATAGGAGAAAATGGGACAATCCACAGCATTGACATCACAAGTCTTATGGACAAAAGTTTTCGCCTGAAATTCCTGCTATATTTAAGAATGTTCGACTAGAAAATAAGTGAAGCACTCGTCCAATACAAAAATTCGCAGTGAATTATGCGGCCGGAAAAAGTCGCCGGTCGGAGAAGTTTGTCGGGCCGGCCGGAAAAAGTTGAAGTTCGTCGGCCGGAAGTAGTTGTCGGCTGGAAGTGGATGGTGGATGAAGGTGGGGAGTGGGAGGTTGTGTAAAAAGTAAATTTGTATTTGAAGGGTAGAAGGGTAATCTTACTAGTGAACTTGTACTTAGTGGTAATTAAAAATTGAGTGTATCCTAAGTGGGAATTAAGGATTGGTTTTCTAGACCTACTGGTAATTTTCTGTTATAAGTTACAAAAGAGCCCAACCATTGTGGCCCAATATTAAAAAAAAGCCCAAAAACCATTATGACCCAAAATTAAAAAAAGGCCCATAGGCTAAAAGCCTAAAGTTTGTTCCATAAAACAAAATCTCAGAACCTTCTCCTTATGCTTTTCATCAAAAGTTTGTTCCGTAACAAGGAGCACTATCTTTTGTGGCATGACGATGATCGAAAGTTTGGTGATGAGTTTTCCAAAATAGACTTCCCTTTTATTATCCCGCGTAAAATTTTATTTCCGTATTTCAAGATAGTGGGTAGCTGGAATGGTATTCTATGTCCGATCCTGGATTTTCCTAGAAGTTGTTGATCAAATTTCACTATTTTTCTTGCAGACAAGTCGTAATATTAATTCTAGTAGATCAAATTTCTTACTTATTATAAGTTGTTAAATGAGCCATTTTTACCCAAATTTTTTGAGGAAACTTAAAGAACAACAGTCAACAGATTTGGGTAACACTAGGGTTTAACATTGGTATAAACAAGGAGTTTTAACCCAAATTTTGTTTTTAAAAAGGCACAGAACTGGAGATGCTCTAAATCGTTGTTAAATTTAGCTTGTATTAATTCCCTTTTGGACGGGGAAATTGTAGTAACAAAAACGTAGAAAGTTTAGTTGAGGAAAACGAAAATTTTTTGGGCACATTTTTTTTAATTGGCCTAGGGCACCCAAATACCTTGGGCCGGCCCTGACCTTAACAACACATTTTATCATAACAACACACAAATGAGACTCACTTTGTACACTTTTGTGTCATATAACAACACATTTTTAACTCCACCACTGCGGATGCCCTTATATGCCTTAGACAGGTAAGGGCACCTCCAATAATTCATATTAGTGTCAGAAATTATCTAAAATTGGTCGGTTAGTAAAAAAGTTTGAGGTTTTTGGGCTCCAAAGGTGTAATTAGTTTGATGCTTGGGCTTGAGATTTGTCGTACAATTAACTATGGTGGGTTGTGATTGGTTAAATGAATTTGCGTAGCCATTAGAGCACAAGGCAAAATACCTTGCCATTTGAAGAGTCTGCTTGAGTGGTACAAAGTGTGTGTGACTAAGAGTCTGTTTGGCTCTTCATTTTTGGTTTTTGGTTATTTCATTTTCCCCTTTCGGCTGTTTGGCAATCCACCTCTATAACTCATTCTTACAAAATGAGTTATCAGTTTTTTTATTGTAGAGGTTTAAATGCAAAAAGAGGGTTGGAGGAGTTTTTCAACTTCTCATTTTTCACTTTTTTCATTTTCATTAATAAAAAGACCTACAAAACATATTATGTACATATCTATCTATCAAACACTACTTCTGTTACAAAATGCATTATGCACATTTTTCCAAAACGCCCCTCCCAAATTGAAAACACATTTTGATCATAATTCAAAAAGCCAAAAAATAAAATAAAATAAAATAAAAAGCTAAAAATAGACTCTCAAATACACCTTAAGCATTTTGCCTAATAGGACTCAAGTACAGAGTCTCTCGGGAGATATTCTTATAAGAGCATCAATATCAGAGTTAACAAAGTGGCTTTTAATCAAATATACAGAGCCAAACTCCCCAAAATCAGCCTCACTAAATAATTGGCCAAATTTATTTTTGCGACAGTACGTGGCTACTCAAATTTGGTGCGGCACTATTCACACACCAAGACACTGTTCATGCACTGTTCACTTTTTTTTTATAATTACTCTTGGGGAGTAGAAAGAAATAATAGTTTAATGCAGTAAAATTAGAATAGAGAGTCCGATTCTGTGAACTTTTGTAAAAGTGGCTTGCTAAATTATAAAAGGTATTTTTGAAATTAAATTTAGTGTAAAATTTGGTGGTCCTAATAAGGATGCTCTAAGCCTGACTTCTGGCTTTTTGGTCGGGAAGTCCTATTCATAGTCATAGAAGCAAAATGAAACTAAAAGGCTAAATAAAAAAGTAGCTTAAGGGCGAAACACTTTCTTTCATTCTATTTTCTTTAATAGGAGTATACAACCTTTTTTGTGAACCTTCTTCGAAAATGGGGTAGCACGTGACGCCTTACGTGCACACCCATAACGTTCCGTTACAGTCACCCACAAATATTTTGAGTAGTTTGGATTTTAAATACACTCTTTGGTAATGGTGTATTTAAAATCCGGACCGTCCAAAAATATTTTGGACATCCGAGATGCACATTGAATACCGCCATGTGGTACCCAATCAACACCTAAGTTTTTCTCGTCCAAAAATTAACAAAAAAAGTACATATTTTCAACCACTCAGTGAAGCAAAAACAAGATTGGATTGACAAACTTTAGGATTCTGGGTCAATAAAGAACAAATTGGCTTCCAATCCCGCATCCCTTTTTCCATATTTCTTTGTGAGGAGCATACGCTTTTGGGTCCACCACTCCATGTGAGAGGTCCAAAAAGATTCCATGTTCGGTTGGGGTTTTTAAACCGGGTTTTGAGAACCCGGCCCTTGTTCGGTTTCCCCAACCTGTCCTCTGCCCTTTTTTTCCTTTCTAGGCTTAAAGTTGGGAGACACCCAATATCAGATTTTGGGACCACTTTGAAAGTTGAAACTATTTTCAAATGGTCAAATTTAGGTTCTCAAAACCGGATTTCGAAAACCCAACCAAACAAGGTGTTTGTATTTTACTTCGTTTTTAGGTCAACACAACTAACCTTTCAGCCTCGACAAAGTGTAAAAGAAGTTTAGGGTGGTGGGTAATGACGGGTCTTTTTTTGATTGGGTAAATGAATTTGCCTAGCCATTAGAGCACAAGGCAAAATACCTGGCATATGAAGAGTCTGCTTGAGTAGTAAAAAATGTGTTTGATTAAGCATTTTGCCTAACAGGACTCAAGTACAGAGCCTCTTGGACATGCTCATATAAGCATGATTTCAAATTTCAAGTCATCGACCATTTTTCAATCGTGGTTATAAAATTATATTATGTATATATACACAATCTTGTATTCTTCTCAGAACTAGAATAATAAGTCTACATACACACCTTCCTCTTCACACCCTATTGTGTGGGACCTATCTCGGGATTTCACACTAAAGATCGGAGCCGCTCAATTTGTTAAGAATATTATTCTAAGGGCTCCCATAAAAAATCAGCTCAGTTAGAAATCGGTAAAAGCTTGATAAGTTTGTTAAAGTTTTGGTCCGTTCGATTAAGGAATTGAAACTTAAACGATTCAATCGAGCCTTTACTGGTATTGTCTGAGTTGATTTTTCACAAAGACCCTTAAAAATATATTCTAAACAAATTGAGAAGCTCCGATCATTTGTGTGAGACCCCGAGATAGGTCCCACACAATAGGTGCGAGTGGGTGTGTGAATGGGAGGGTGTGCATGTAGCATTACTCCAACTAGTAAGTAGCAATATTTATATCATAGACTATAATTTTTGTTATTAATGTAAAAATACATGTGATAAGGATCTCTATTGAGTACAAATCCTGTGTCCACCACTGTCGGGAAGTCATAGAAGCAAAATGGAACTTTTGGCTTTTTAAAAGGCAGCTTTTTCATAATTTTCTTTAATAAAAAAGGGGAAAAGTTATATATATATATATAGAGAGAGAGAGAGAGAGAGAGAGAGAGAGAGAGATATGAACCAAGGAATAACTTTTTTGTGAACCTTCTTCGAAAGTGAGAATGAAACCAACACAGACTCAGGGGGTGTTCCGCTAAGTTAGTTTTTTAAATAAATTGGGTTTTCACAGTTTTTTATGTGATGTATTGTGAGAGAATGATCTGTCTCGGTTTTTAGAAAAAATAGTTTTTTGTTAGTGGAACACCCCCTTAGGATAGTGTGACTCCAAAAAGAGAAAAACTGGGCTCAAATAGGGTATCACGTGGCGCATTGCGTGGAACTTGTAATGTCCTGTCACAGTCCCTACTCCCTCAAAGGTATTTTGAGCGATCTGGATTTTGAATACACTCTTACCGGTAAGGGTGTATTTAAAATCTGAACTGTTTAAAAATGTTTTGAACGTTTGAGATGTGCACTGGATATATACCATCACGTGATAGCTGATCAACACCCATGTTTTTCTCCTCCAAAAATTAACAAAAAGAAAGTACATATTTTCAATCACCACAACTGTCAGTGAAGCAAAAACAAGATTGGATTGACAAACTTTAGGATTCTGGGTCAATAAAGAACAAATTGGATTCGACCCAATCCTCATCCCTTTTTCCAAATTTCTTTGTGAGGAGCATACACTTTTGGGTCCACCACTCCATGTGAGTGGGCCATGCAAAAGCAACACTATATGTTGGTCCTGAAATATTTTTTTTATAACTTTACGCGTCAGAATCAGCTTACGCGCACTTAAACTAGTTCTGAAAACTAAATTTCATTGTCCACTTATGGGAGTCTAATTAAAACCGGACTGTGGACTGACTCCCAAAAAATTAGTAGCAATTGAGAGATTTCGAACCTGAAATATGACAAGACCTCCTGAAATATGCCATCCACACACCATCTTATCTACGTTGCATCCAAGAAATAGGCCGTTGATCACTAAGAGCAAGTGCACCCGTCGGTTCCTACGGCCTATTTTGGCCTTAATAAGTTACTTGACTTATTTTTTCGTTTTTATTTATTTTTTTCGTATTTGTTAGTTTTTCATCAACTTTGTGTATTATTAGTTTGTCTCAACGAAAGAAATCAAAAAAGTAAAAAATTAGGATCCAAGCTCTTTTTGACTTATTTTCAGGTTTGTTCAAAAAAATTGAGAGTTTCAATCATAATTTTTTATTTTTCCGATTCCTCTCGCCGAGATGAACCAATAATATGCAAAAACTCGACGCAAAATTAACTACCGGAAAAAAAAATCAAATAAGGACTAAAAATAAGTCAAAATGACTTATTGTGTGGTTTGTAAGTGGCGGCATGCTAAAGCTAAAGGTGTTCCACAAATTTGGTTTTTTTAGTTTTTTGGTTTTTTTGGATGTTTTAGTTTTGCCAAAAAACTAACTTGTTCCACTAATTAGCTTTTTGGTTTTTAGTTTTGCAAAAAAAACTAACTTGTTCCATTAAACTAGTTTTTTTGTATGTTTAGTTTTGCAAAAAAACTAACTTGTTGCACTAACTAGTTTTTTTGGTTTTTAGTTTTGCAAAAAAACTAAGTGGTTTTTTGTTAGTGGAATGAGATAGTTTTTGAGTTAAAACAAAACAGTTTTTTTTTTTAGCGGAACGGGGCCTAATTTAAAGAACGTTTTCACTAGTAGACTACACAACCAAACAATCAAATTGTTGTCAACATTGTCGATCAAAAAAAAAAAAGAATTGATGTCTTGACATTTGGAAAATATTTGACAGCAAGTTTGACATTTGGAAAATATTTGACAGCAAGTTTGACATTTGGAAAATATTTGACAGCAAAGTTGCATCAGTCCCAAAAATAAAATGATGCAACAATATCCCGCACCAGAGATTTCTCTTCCCGATTCTTATTTTTATACAGTTAAAATAGTGACTTTCACTTTTATTATTGCAATGTAGGCTATTTAAGATTTGGCTAGTGAAAGGTAATTAATAAGGGTAGGAAAGGCATTTTTTGCCCGAATAACCTTACATCAGTCGAGCAACTTGGTCTTTTTTTTTTTGCCAAATATTGGCATTGTAGCCGGTTAAAAATTGACTATGAATAAGCCGTTTTGGCACCAACAAGTGGACTACTCTTACTAAATGAAGATAGTTCTCGTGGCTTGCGTTGCGCTTCATGTTTTTCGACGTATAATATTTATCAAAAAAAAGTATTTATATTTTCTGAGTTTGATTAGAAAAATGCAACTGATCAATAAAAATATTTGGTGATTCTCCAACTGATGGGTCTGTGTCGGTATGTAAGATATGAAAACCAACTTACTGGTTCGGTGCAAAAACTAGTAAAAGACCGACCGAACCGAATCGATTGCATCCCTACTTGATTTATGTGTTTTGGAGGGCTTTGAGCCACTGGAAGCCACCCCATAATTTTTTACACATTCAAGGCTTAAAGCTGTTGTAGGCCTATGGGCTTTTTGTCTGTCTTTTTCTATTGCTAGCTCGTTAGTTGTTTGAACTGTTTAGGCCTATGGACCGTGTAGTCTGTATATGCAGATTTTACCCCCATGAACTGCATAGTCCGCAAGTGGTGGCTAGCTCATTTTGTAGCAAAAAATTGTTATGAATAAGCTTTTGGATGTCCCATTGCATTAAGAGATCGAGTCTCATTCCCCCCTCTCTCCGTGTAATAGATTAGGAATGACGAATGGAAAAAAAAAAACTGCAAGTAATCTTTACTAATTTTGTGGGTTGGTTGCTCCAAATTGTCTTACTAATTTTGCCACTAGTAATCTTTACCATTGCAAGTTTTGGGGGTGATTATACAAGTTTTTTTTTTTTTTTGTCATTCGATATACATCAGTGGGGGTTAGCAGGGGAGTTAGTGAGTTAGTCTAGTGGGGGTCTAAAAGCTATCCATAGTCCTAAATCCCAAACGCCTCTTCCAAGGCTCGAACCCTGGTCTCCCTTGTGGGAGAACTAGGAAATAACCGCTGGGCTACAAGCTCTCGGTTGATTATACAGGTTGTCAACATGGAGCAAGATGTGCTCATCTTTTTGAACCTTGTATCTATTATACAGGTTGTCAATGTGCTACTAGTTATTTCCAGTGTCTGTAATTCTCGCAGTCAGCTACTGCTACTATTTGTCAATGTTATTACATTTATAACTACTTGGGAAACCACTGTACATGCAGAACTTTTACCAGGGGTTACTCAAGACAACTGCAATGTATGCCATCCCTTTGTTGGATTTCAATCCAGCAAAGGAGCTTGGGATGATCTTTGATTTCCTAGGAAAGAGGCATAGGCTTTAAGGCTTCAATCGTTATGTGTTCACTGGAAGTATGAATCATTAAGATAAAGTGGTTTTGCTTGGCCGGACTAAAATACTTTTCCTATACAAACCCTGATGTCTCCCTGAATTTCTAGATGTCGGATCATGTGAAAGTACTAAGATATGGAAATCTCAAGGCATGACTCGAAGGCTAGCTAGAAACACGTAAAATGGGGGTCCGGAGGACCTTCTAATTAGTCGTAGGCGCGTTTTTCAATGATTGATCACTATTGAGCGTGTTCTCTTAAGGGCGTGTGGACCACTAATACGTGCAAAGTGCAAAGTTATTGGGGGAGATGGAAATTACATATAGGACCACACTACACATTATTGAAAGAGAGAGACTTAAAAACTTTAAAAGTCTTTGGTCATTTGAAGACAATTACATAGAAGGATAGAAGGAAAATTCGTACCATGACAACTACTTCAGAGGAAAGAGCCAATGACGACCCTGGAAGCCTTTTTCATCTTTGCTTGCAAGCTGCAGATTTTCACAGTAATTTCTGTTTGAAACACCACACCCATGTTTGAGAGTTATGTTTTACGTTTACGATATGAAGTATGAGTAGTTATTCAGAATTCACCGATAACGTTTACACATAAATCAGTTTTTCCCCCCTTAGAACGACAGTCGACAGCTAACGGTTTTTGGGAGATCAAATTGCCGGGATTACTACACTGTTTTCAAGAAAATACGAGCTACTAGTTATTAAAAGAGTCATCTGTCTGAATCTGTCATGTAAAAAAAAAGAAAAAGAAGAGTCATCTCTCTCTCTCATATGTGCCTTAGCAAGTCATCGGTCAAGTCAATGACTACAACATTTTGGAAGTGAAGGAGGGTTCGCTATAGCGTTAAGAATACTTAGGGAGGAAGACTAAAGACTGGAAAAGTGAGAGAGACTTCGGCGTGCTTGACTCCTAGTACCGGGTTCAACTAGTCGAACCCAAAATCATTTTACAAAAGCCTCTTGAGCATTGTTCTCTGTATCCAATGCTTAATATTTCGTTGCTACGAAAACCACAGATACTTTATGAGCAATAATACCATGTCCTCTTCTGTTTATTCTGTCTTGCTCATAGCAATAACCATGGCAGCTAGTATTAGTCTATTTTTAGTTCCATCATCAGCAACATTATCATCACCGCCGTCGTTTTCACCCTCAGAAGAGGCAAAAGCTCTTCTCAACAGCGGTTGGTGGGGTGACTTTTCTTCAACAAATCATTGCAACTTGGCAGGCATCACTTGCAATGGGGCAGGAAGTGTCGTTCGGATGGTACCACATTTCTATCAATACGATTGACCGTGTCGTAACGTATAAAAAATATATTTATAAAAACAAGGAATTAACCCTTACTCAGAAGAATAGTGGTTACGTCCGAGTGTCGATCCGCGGAGACAATTTGGCTAAGTTACGTTAACTTTGACTAAGTTCTAATTTAATTCAGAAAAAGAGATTTGAGTGATTGGTTTTTGGAAACTGAATGAATTAAGAGAACAACTAATTAACTTGGTGAAAAACTAGTGAGAGAAAGATCTAGGGTTTCGAATCCACCCCGGTCATGTAACTAAGTTATGTGTAGGCTAGGTTTATTATTCGAATCACAATTTGTCAAGAAAATAATTATGTTGTTAACTCATGGACTCATTATGCAGAACATCTCCCCACAACCTCGTTGTTTTCATCCTTTGTCCAAAGCACGATCCGTCTTCACAACATAATCCATCTCAATTAACCAAGCACAAACGTAGAAAATCATTGTTTAACTAGCTATTTGAGAGTGCACACACAAATACTCAACCAATAGAAAAAAATTAAAACGATTCCATCCGATCATAATGAAAACATGTTCTAAGTTAAACAATCGATTCAAATGAATAAACCTAAATCCTATACATAAACAAAGTTACTTGAACCGGGCTTCATCTTCCCCTAGAAGTTGTTTAGCCGGCCATGGAGATGGAGACGAATGCTTGATTTGATGAAGAACTTGAAGAACCCATGGAACGGCTCGCGTTTCTCTCTCCAAACTTGCCTTAAAATATTCTAGAACCCCCAAAACGTACAAAGCAATGACCTATTTATAATAAAACCCCAAAAAACGTGGTCAACGTCCTAATCCATGCTTGACTCGGGTAAAACCACCCGGGCGGCTTTGATTCCCGCCCACAATCCAGATTGTAGGCCAAAACTTTGCGGAGTCGCCCCGGCTTCATCCAAACTCGAAATGATGCGATTCTTGGACCGTTGCGAAGCTCTATACGTCTACTTTGTGTTACATGCATCGTATTGACTCCCATTAGCACTTTTAATTGTTTGGTACTCTCCAAAGCCTACAAACACAATTCAACCATAATAATTCATCAAGTAACTCTACGTTTGGACTATTACAATGTTAATTAGAGGATTAAATGGGTGCTTTTTGGCACCTATCAACGATGTATATTTTTTACTTGCAGATATGAATTGGTATTCCTTGCCAAATCTTGAGTATCTTGATCTCAGTCGCTCTGCCTATATTGGGGAGATTCCGAGTGAAATTGGTACTCTTTCAAAGCTCACCCACATTGACCTTTCTTCCAACTATTATCTTCAAGGTGTTCTACCTCCTACCCTGGGAAACCTAACCCAATTAGTCTACCTCGACTTGTCGGAGAATAATATCACTGGTCCAATTCTGTCATATATTGGCGATTTATCTAGTTTGGCCTATTTGTATCTCTATTCAAATCATCTCTACGGCTCCATCCCTCAAGAAATAGGGAACCTGAAGAGTTTAGTGGAGTTGGATATGAGTTTAAACATCCTTAATGGTTCAATCCCTTCATCGCCATTTGTCCAATCTGACCATTTTGCATCTCTTTTCGAATCGACTCAGTGGGTACATTCCTCCAAAAATAGGGAACCTAAAGAGTTTGGTGAAGATGGATATGAGTTCAAACATCCTTAATGGTTCAATCCCTTCATCTATTGGCCATTTGTCCAATCTGACCATTTTGAATCTCTATTCGAATAAACTCAGCGGGTACATTCCTCTAGAAACAGGGAACCTAAAGAGTTTGGTGCAGATGAATGTGAGTTCAAACATCCTTAATGGTTCAATCCCTTCGTCTATTGGCCATTTATCTAGTTTGACCTATTTGTATCTCTATTCAAATCAGCTCAACGGTCCTATCCCTCGTGAAGTATTTAAGCTAAATAATTTGGTTATGGTTGATGTGGGCGATAACAACCTTCGAGGTCCAATTCCTCGAGAAATAGGGAATTTGGCACGTTTGAGTAACTTGAACCTCAATAATAACCTCCTCACTGGTCATATCCCACAGAGTATTTGCAAATTGAAGAACTTGACGATTTTGCACCTCTCTGAAAATTCACTTAGTGGGCATAGCCCGGATTGTCTTTGTTTAGTAACAATTGTCAACGTGTCATACAATCATCTCAACATTCAAATCCGAAATAAATCTCCAGTGGTCAATAAAGCCAGATATTCGTCCTCTTTTTTTATGGTCAATAAAGAAAAAAGAACAATGACACTTATTCTTGTCGTTTCTCTCCTTAGTGTAGCTCTTCTTTTCATGCTAGGTTTTGTTGTGTGGTTTTGTTTCTGTAAGCCACAAAAAATCCAAAGCGAAGCAAAAGGAACGAAACATGGGGATATTTTCTCCATATGGAATTACGATGGAAGTATTGCATATGAAGACATCATCAAAGCAACAAATGACTTCGACATCAGATTTTGCATTGGAACAGGTGGGTATGGTAGTGTCTATAGAGCTCAGTTGCCAAGCGGAAAAGTAGTTGCCTTGAAGAAACTTCATCGGTTGGAAACAGAGGACCCTGTGTTCGACCATTGTTTCAGGAATGAGGCTCAAATGTTGACTAATGTACGACACAAAAACATCGTGAAGCTTTACGGATTTTGTTTGCACAACAAATGCATGTTCTTGGTGTATGAGTACATGGAAAAATGAAGCTTATTTTGTGCCCTGAGATTTGATGTCGAAGCTTTTGAACTTGGATGGGCTAAAAGGGTAACCATTGTTGAAGCAATGGCACATGCTTTATCCTACTTGCATCACGATTGCAACCCGCCTATTGTCCATCGAGACATATCAAGCAACAATATTTTGTTGAACTCTCAAATGGAGGCGTTTGTCTCTGACTTTGGAACTGCAAGACTTTTGCATCCTGATTCATCCAACCAAACCGTAATTGCAGGCACTTATGGATATATTGCACCAGGTACGGATACCATCCTTTTTCTATTGAGGCATATTCTATATTCCTTTTTTTTTAATTCATTTTTGTTTGTGCAGAACTTGCCTATACCATGATCGTGACTGAAAAGTGCGATGTTTATAGCTTTGGAGTGGTGGCACTAGAAACAATCATGGGAAGGCATCCAGGAGACCTCCTATCATCCTTGGCAACGCCTCCTAATGAAAACATTATGCTAATCGATGTCCTAGATCCACGTCTTCGTCTTCCAACGAACCCAATCGTGGCGGGGAACATTGCTCTTGTTGCTACAATGGTGTTTGCATGCATATGTCCTAAGCCCAGATCTCGACCAACAATGCTACGCTTGTCTCAAGAGTTCCTTTCTCGGAGAAAGGCTCTTGCTGCACCCCTTCGTTCAGTTTCACTATTGCAGTTGTGGAATTGTAAAATGAAGTTTGTCCAACTATCGGATGAAGTGATCAGTGCCCAAGTCTGAAAACAGTCTCCAATCGTTTTCAGGCCTTGGTTGTTACGAGTCTTATGACCATCATGTATGTATCTTTTTTCTATGCACCATTGAATAAAAAACACTCTCTGTTCGTATTTTCTAAGGAGCTAAACTAAAATCACATGGGTGCAAATATAGGCCAACTTGGTTCACAAGGTTTTTCACTTTAGCAAGTGGATCAGGTAGTGATTTAGTGGTAATACTCCCCAGTAGCACAATCAAATATTTTTCCCTGAAAAGAAAATTTACGGTCCATTCTCCGTTTAAAATTTGTTTCCCAGGAAATAAAAGCGTGGAATTCTCCTTTTTATAAAAATAAAATTAGTTGCTTTTGATGTCCTTAATGGAAGACAGGTTTCGTAAAATAGAACCGATCACCACGAGTTTTTTTGTTTATCGGTAGCTTTTTTAAAATTTTGGCTTAAGTTTGCCGTAACCTTTTCCCTGTGTTTAAATGAGCATGCTAATATGCTATGTTAATGGAATGAATAATAATCAACAAGAAGAATTAGGCTAAAAACTCTCTGAAAAGCCAATTTTTATACAGTAACGGATGAGGAGAAGAAAGTTTAAAGAATTTGTATAGGAAGTCGTATACTTTGATTTCAAACTTAATTTGATCACAGGGAAAGCGAGAAAATAAAGGGAAGTAGAGCTACTATTGTTTTTCCATTCTCTGCTGCCTAAATTAACATTTTGGTATTCCTCATAAAATCTGCTTACTTGGTTTTGTTTTTCATATCTGAAGTGTTCTTTCAAGATATGGAACTCATAGCGTGCCCTCCATGTTGATTGTGAACCGGATGGTGAAGACTGGGTAAAAAATAGGGGCCCCTATATGAACAATTGAGAGAGAACTCCATTACTTGTATTCAAGAATGTAATTCAAGTTACAGAGAAAGGAGAGAGAACTCCATTATATACTAGGTGTTCAACTTAAACAGAGAAACAGCTAAGAGACAGCTAAGAGACTCTAACCACCATTGTAACTAACTAACAACTTTCGTAACAACTTGCTGATGTGGAGCTTGAGAAGGGCTTTTATCTGCTATAGCTAACACCCTAAACATGCAAGCTTCCTATATATTGTAATGATTATTTTTTTTTGAATGACTATATATTTAATTAATGTGCGGCACGGATGATAACTGTTGGTTCTTAGCATCCAAATGAATCTCTGTCATTTTCCTTTTTTCCCAATCATTCCATAAATAACATCCTTGGACCTTTTTTTCCTTTTTCTTTTTTTGGTGTAAAATTGGATCTTTGTTTTATATATAGAGGGGGAAGGCAAGGAAACCGAAATATATGAAACGGTTTTTGTTAGGGTTCTTGCCACAATGGGTTGAGTCAATAAATCAAATCATGAGAACACATACGTGGTTCGGATAAATTTGGTTTTTAAGCCAAATTTCATTCTCCACGGGCAACCTCATCCATTCTCATTAATAAATCTCAATGAGTACGTACATATCCACTTACATATCAAGTAAATCACTATGGATATTACAAAAATATCTATAAAAATGGATTTACACAAATATCGGATTGAGGCACGGATATCTCGTTTTTTTTAAGGAGATTCAAGCCCTTTGCGGCTTGGTTGAATCTTGAACCACTAGCCGATGCAGCAGAACTCCCATATGGCCTCTCTCCCCCAAGATACAACAGTCTGACTAATAAATCGTGTTGGTTCAAACAACCTGCACAAGTAAGTTAGAACCCAAAGCTCCATCAAATATATAAACACCCTTACATTTTGCTGGGTAATTTCTGTATACAAATACAAAATACAAAATATGGAGAAACAGGAGAGAGCCTTGATGACACTTCCTTAGGTCTCATTACCTTCGGCTGGCTTCTTCTCCTAACACTTGCAAATAGCATGCATGAATATATAGACTCATAAAAGAAGGAATCATGCGACATGTACAACCATTTTGTGCTGCTCCAGTTATTTACAACCCGCTCACATACATGTGGAACCCACACGCAATTATGGGTGTATGCCCCACATGTATGTGAGAGAGTTGAAAATGGTGGAAGCCGAAATAGTTGTACAAATAGCATTTTTGTAAAAGAAGTTGTGAAGTGAGTCAACCCCCTAGTCTCCTCCCCATGTGATGCATGAATCAAGGCATCAATAAATGCTACCGACGACCGAAATGCATGCATCTATTTGTGTAGAAATTAGGTGCACTAAATGGAAGGGAGACTAAGACCTTATGGTCTCCCCTAGTCAACAAAGACACAAAACTTACTTGTAAAGAAAAGGAAGTAAAGCCCACCTTCCTGGTCAATAACCAAAAGTAACTTTCTACCTTTACCAACGAAAATATATACATAACAAAAATTATGGTTTTGATATTAAAATATGCTAAAAACTCCGACAGTTTTCATTAATTCTTCATTGTTTTGGGAAATGATTAGGGGGAGAAGAGAAATATGTCATGAAAGTATGATTTTCTATTTAATTTCTTAAAAGCATTTCCATAAGCAAATACTAGCATTGTGCCCGTTCGATACCCAAAGCCGAAAAAAAAGGTCCACAATTTATTTTTCCACTTCTGTGCACCGAACGGGCAAGGTGCTAGTTTTAAATGCTATATCAGTACTCACTCATATTACCTAGGCTAAGTTTTCCAAAAAAATTTAGCAACCCAGTTGCTAAAATCAACCATGATTTTAGCAAATGAGTTCACCCCAGGTGCTAAAATCATGGTTTTGAAATCAAAAAATTAAGTGTTTCCATGTATTATTTTTTGAATTTTTCACACCGACTTAAAGTACACGAGGAGTACTTTAATTTGATGCAAAAAAATCGAAAAACGATACACGGAACTACTTCATTTTTTGCCGCTTGTACAACATGCATTCTCCATGATCATATTCCTTTAAGCACCAGTGAAAATCAAACCAAAAACATTTAGAGAAAGGGAGAACGGGATTTACACAAAACCAACATATGAGCTTTCTCTTCATATATCAAATTTTGTATAAAATTCAAGAGTTGATCGGCAGTTTATATCACAATCAAACTAAAAACAAAATTGACATGCAAAAACCATCTTCTCCAAAACCTCCCAATCACGTGCAATTGAAGGAATCTAGGCCAAAAGCACACTTTTTTTTTCGGGTACTCGTAGTATGGACTCTAAATTGAGCGGGGTTTTTTCCGGAACCAGAAAAAATCACACCTTTGCGACAGAGAAACGGGACTGGTTGCATGTCACGGAGGAGGAGGAACTGAATGAGTATTCAGGTGGAGAGTATGAGTAAATTTGGAAGCAAAAAAGAGTAAAAGTGTAGTGGATATGGTGCATGGTGGTTATGCAGTGAGCAAAGCCGGCTTAAAGCATAAGCTAAAGAAGTCGTTGTTTCGGGCCCTCCAAAAAATTGTAAAAATGAGGGCCCCTAATATTTTAAAGCCCTTATATATATACTATGTACAATTATTTTTTTGTTTAAGCTTACTACATATTAAAATAGGCCCAAATATTTCAGGCCCTCGTATGTACCCAGTAAATATAGTTGCATTAGGGAGAAGAAGATTTTCAAAGTTTAAATTAATCAAAACTTGTCTCCGATAATGTCTCAAGAAAGACTAAATAGATGTGTTATATTGTCCATTGAGAAGGATAAAATGAAAAAAGCCTAATTTTGAAGATTTAATTAGTACCTTGACAGCTCAAACTACGAGAAGATTATTGTTCAAAAGATAAGCTTTTAAAATATTGTAACAGCCGTTTATTTTTGGATAATTATATATTTAATTTTTTGTATTGGTAAATCTTTTGTAATGTTTTTTTTATGAAAACTCTGCGTTGATCGGCTTTTTATACAAAATATAAAAGGCTCTTTTTAAGAAGTTCGCTTCGGGCCCCTTGAACTTTTGAGCCGGCACTGGCAGTGAGCATGGGTTGGAGATTGGAAAAGCAGAAAGAAAGTGGAGAGTTGGGTCATGGGTGTGTACGTGGAGCCGTGGAGGGAGAGAGTATAGGAAGTTCTGTGCATCCATGTGTCTTTTTGTGAATGAAATTTCTTTAAAAATTCTATAAAATTAGGACTTGAGATTTGGAGAGTTTTGTAGGCAAAACACATTACTATAGGGTATCAATAGATAGGTAGTGTTGTGCCGGTTCAACGCAGAGAAATGAGAAAATAAATGTGAACTTTTTCAACCGACCGGCGCTTCTCTCTTAAAATACAATGGTTGCATATAGTCCGATACGCATCACACGATGGGACTGCACAACGAAATTGTTTGATGATAAAACTGATTTCTGCTAAAGGCTTAAAGCATGTATCAAATGCAGCTCATGGGCCCAGATGTCTATATGAAAGGTCCAAGGAAAGGGCCACATTCAGTTCTAAAAAAAAATGGGAAATAGGCCCATATTCACTTATGCAACAACCCTCAATGACTGAACAAGACCCATATAATTGACTGCCCAGACGTTTTCTCTCGAAAAAGGCCCGAGACTGACAAAATGCTAGAACCCCGCCCATTTACACATTCATACTCACAAGTAAGTGGGCCCACACGCTTGTCAGTGTGGGTGTATAAATGGGACCCGGGGTTTTGCATGGCATATTCGGACCGCCCCTTTCCTCAATCGATGGTCCGAATTTAAATAAAACTCCTCCAGCTTTTCCATGGAAGAATTTTAATTAAATCTAGACCGTCTAAAATACTTCTCCTCCCTGAAAGAATTTTAATTAAATCTAGACCTTCTAAACCATTTTTGGACGGTTCAGATGTGCCCTACAGGATGCGCCCTACAGGGTCCTTGTTTTTCGTGTAAATGTGTGTGGTTCTAGCATTTCTCCGGGACTTAACAGACCAAATTACTCGTTAAGTGTCATGTCTAGTAGTAGCGCAACAGACACATTTGTGTGGATGGGTAAGTCTTGCACATCTTTTGGACACATTTCCGAAACAACTATGTTTAGAACAGTTAGATGTATGTGAATTCATATGCTACATCGAACAATTCTGAACACAATTATGCCAATTGTGTAATTATCATTGCTTTTTTTGGATAAGCATGTGAGATTCACGCAATACAGAGGCGGCTCCACCTTATAGTGAGGGTGGTCACCCGAACATCTTGAAATTTTTTTTTCAGTAGAAATACATGTAATTTTTAAAAATTTTATTTAATTTTTGTTTTTTTGAACACCCTAGCCACAATGTTTGAACACACTATTCAAAAAAAAATTGAACAAATAAGCCCACAAAATATTTGAATACCAACCCAAATAGAGCCCATCCCTAAATAAATAAGGAAAAGAGAAAAGAGAAAATAAAAAGAAAAGAGGGAAACATATGGGTTTTGATTATTTCGGACCCCCTATCCGGAAAACTCTCTCCGACCTTGGTTTCGAAGAAACTCGAAAAATATTACGTACAATTATGTGTTCACTTTGTTCACTTCACATTTCCAAAAAAATTTCCAAAAAGATTCCTTCCCCATCTCTCATCTCTCAAATCATTAATCATATTTCTCTCTCTACTCATATCCTTCCATCCAATCATTATTTTCATTTTTCTCTCTATCTCTCTCCAATCATTACACCTCTATCTAATTATTACTTTTTCCAAAAACTCATCCAAACACTATCTCAAAAAATTTCTTCTCAAAACTCTCAACCAAACACAGCCAATTTTTTAATCCGAAAATTACACTTTTTTTTTCCGTCCGGAAGTACTTTATTTTTTTTGTGAAAAAAGGCTTTTTTAAATACGGGAAGTGGGGCTTTAACCCCGTTAAAGTACTTCCCTACGGAAAAAAAAACCCGTGTAATTTTCGGATCATAAAATAAAGTACGTCCGTACATTATTTTTCAAGTTGCTTCTCACCAAATTAAAGATCTCAATTAGTTCTTTAATTTAGTATGAGGAAAGTTTTTAAATAAAAAAAAAAAACATGTATGAGAGTACATTTTTTTATCAGAAAATTACACGTTTTTTCGTAGGAAAGTAATTATTTTTACTGAGAAAAAGGATTTTTTTTTTAAACGGGGGAAGTGGGGTAAACCCTGTTAAAGTACTTCCCTACGGAAAAAAACATGTATTTTTTTAATTAAAAAATAAATTACTTCCGTTTTTAAGTTTCTGGCACAAAATTAAAGATCTCGATTAGTTCCTTAATTTGGTACCAAAAAAAAAAAAAAATTCATGTACGAGAGTACTTTATTTTTTTATCAAAAAATTATAGGGTTTTTTTTATCGGGAAGTACTTTACTTAGGTGGCATTTGTTGGTATTAGTAGAATTTTTTTTGTGTGTATGTATAATTATGGTTTCTGGAGGACCGTAGTAGAATTTCTGAACACTCTCGCAACAATTCCTCGAGCCGCCACTGACGCAATACACTGCCGTGAAAACACTAAAAAGTACAATAATGAAAATTTTCATTTACAATCCATTTTCACATACATTTTTCATTTTCTTTTTAAAAAATACAATAAAAATTTATTTTCTCGTGAATGTGCCAACCTTTTATGACAATGACATTTTTCATTATTTCCCTAATCTTTCTTACCTTCTCGTTATTCATATTGTTTGTCCATCAGTAAGGTTGTTTCTCTTGTTGTGGCTTTTTGAGTTTTTTACGTGAGGAAAGACTTTTGAGACTTTTTGGGCAAAGAGCTGAAGAAGTCTAAAAAATAGATAAAAAGAACAAGGCACATTATAAGACATTTTCTTGCAAGACACTTTTTTTTAAAAAAAATGTTTCAATTAAATCAAACACAGAACGACAATTTTTTTGTCTTTTAACATCTCTTTCTCGTATTGTTAACATCTACCAAAAAGTCCCTATCTTGTGCTAGGTTGGAGTCATGGGCGAGTTTTGTCCCTCTTTGGCTTACTAACCTTGCCCTAAGTGATTTACCGTCCTTAGACCGTTATTCTTCTTAATAAAATACCATCTTTTTTCAGGGGAAAAAAAATATCTACCAAAATTTTCTTTTTTTCGCTAGAGAAGAAAAGATCCCTGGAAGTGGAGAAAATTTTGGGTACAGGTAGGGTAGATCCCCCGGCACCACATCTGAACCGTCCAAACATGTATTGGACGGCCCAGATCTATGGGGGTAAATTTGATCCCAACATTTACAAAAATGCCACCACAGATCTGAGCCGGCTCGGATGTGATGTCAGGCACCACGTGAATCTACCACCCTACACGTACCCAAAATTTTCTCCTCGAAGTGCCACCACCACCACGTCACTAGATTTCGTTTTGGAAAGCTGAAAGTTGAAACAGTCGTTGAGAGCCCAGAAAATTGCGCGGGAGTGAATCCGAAATTCCAGTTCCCAAACAACCTCCTCCGACTCACCCATTCTCTCTCCCCCTCTCGCGCACACTTTCGATTCATTCTTCCAGAGAAAATTTTGGAGAGAGAGAGAGAGAGAGACATATAGAATGTGGTCCATGTGGAACTGGTTCACTGCAACCAAAGAACCTCCACCGCCAATGGTGGTGGTTCCGCCGCTGTTTGATTTCCCTCCCCTCGCTGCGCGCACCAGGTTTTCCTTCACTCCCCCTCCCTTCAATTAAACGAACATGCAGATTAAACCTGATTTCATTGCGTGTGATTGAACTGGATCCCACATGTAGTAACGGTTTGGCACTTCCACTTTTGTCATTCTGTTGATGATTATGGTTTAGTGGCATGTTCTTTGTTTTTCTATAGTTGGTTGTCGTGATCGATTTAACTGTCGTGCGGAAGAATTAACAAACACAGAAAAATGGACATGATTATTGATTATTGCTATGTAATTGAACAAACCACAAAAGAGAGAGAAAAAGCGTTACGTGGTTCGCCAACGAATACCTACTCCACGGGCAGTCAGACGATTAAAGGGTTTAACTATCATAAGAAAACAGATGCCCAAAGGGCTACAGATGAGATCTCTCAGAGTTTCTCACTTGCCTCTCACAGAAAAGCTGTTGTGAAAGCAATACAATATGCAAAAAACCGTAAAACTGACTTGAATACGCAACTGTGCGCATATTCGACCGTTTGGAGGGACTTGACCACCGTCCGCACGGATTTGACATAGTGTCACTGAAAAACTGCTGCGGAACCCGACCTTACTGGCCCGACCATTCGGATGGAAATCACAGTAAGCAAGAATTGAGCCGAAATCCTTCATTAACGTAAGCTACTCTCAATTTTCCTTGGGATAGGTGATGAAAGGTAGTTGGGAATAATCCCGATTCTGGATTAATCTTTTGCAAACTTTTCAACTTATAATTCGAAAATAGAAGGGAAATGGTTTGTTCAAACTTCCATGCATTGCATTAATATTCTGACTATGAAGGCAGCCATTCTGTCCAAAAAATAGGTTTCACCCAAAATATCTTCATTCATCTGGGATCAACATGTGGATGGCCTTAGTTGCCCAAAGTAAAAAAACGAATACATGAAAATGGCCTACTGAGCCCTTCGAAGTCCAACCTAGCAATATCATTTTTATGCCCTTCTGCAAGAGGTTTTTCATTTCATATTGAAACGAAGAATTTTTGTTCAAGCATCCAACTCAAAACCGATTGACAATCATTGGAGAGGCCGCCCAGGCCCATATACTACTTTTGGAGGTGATTATTAACAGATGCAGGACAAACTCTAACAATTTTAATAGGTGGAGGGAGACGTTTGTGGTTATTTTCAGCAATTTACATCACGATTGGTAGGAGGTTTTTCACATCGCGGTATGATCAAGCATTTTAATGGATGGAGGGAGACATTAATGGTTTAGTTACATTTCTTAATT
This sequence comes from Vaccinium myrtillus, assembly GCA_016920895.1. Taxonomy (NCBI): domain Eukaryota; kingdom Viridiplantae; phylum Streptophyta; class Magnoliopsida; order Ericales; family Ericaceae; genus Vaccinium; species Vaccinium myrtillus. The sequence continues at coordinate 36,391,227 of CM029274.1, forward strand.
CTTCATGGTTATATCCGAGTTTTTTTACTGGTTTTCTGTGAGGAGAGATCTTTATGAGTTTTGTTTGTCAACTCACAATATGGTGATGCAGGATGTTGGAATCATCATATAACTTGCTATTTGGGAAACTCGCATTGAGATGCCTCTTTGAGGACTACTTTGAAGAAGCTAGGCATTTTAACACAAGGATCATGCTAAAGCCCATTGATGATCCCCATGTAGATTTGATTGCAACTGTATCCGTCCGAGTCGTTATTAAAATGAAAAGCTGTTAGTCTAAACTTTTCCATGTTATGCTTTTTATGTTCAAATTTAGCCTAGTGCGGACATATTCCTTTTTTAACTTTTCAGATTTTTACCCTTTGAAAACTTTTACAATTACAGACGATACTGTGTATGTATTTGCGTTTGCTATTAGGGAAAAAAGATGGGTTGAGTAGTTGATATGTCTCTGTTGAGTTGATTCCTCTCATCAAGCATATATTTCTTTCTTTTTTAGCTCTTTACGTGCTTCCTCTTTACAGTAAAAGTTAATATGGCATGACCAATTATTTCGTATTACAAGCTTTATTTCTTGCTCTCTTTTTTTATTCCCCTGTTTCATGTAAAATTTAAGATAGTGGGAACAGTTATTCTGTCTTGTTACAATATAAAGTGCCCTCCCAATTGAGCCATCAGTGAATGGATGCAGACTTCTCTCTCTGTACCCTTTAGATTCTAACTTTTAGCTCTGAAACTGCTAGGGGGTAGTCTGATACCTTGCTTTAACAGACTTCCTAGCAGCAAACAAGTTCTTTCCTTCTTCAAATGTTATTTTTGGGTGCAACAATGATTTGGCATTACTATCCCAGAGTATGTTGTGTTCCTTAGCATGTTCAGGTTTCCGGTCCACTTGATCACAAGTCCGAGGAGAAAGTCACAGGAAATGCACTATTTCGATGGCAAAGGTAGGTTACCAATTATTTTTATCATGTAATGTGCATCAACTGCCTTTATTGTTCAATTAATTGAGATACTACTATTATCATTATATCCTCAAGTGATAATCTGACATTTCCTCACAGTGATGTAGATGATCCTCACACATTTGTGGACCTTTTTGCATCAAGTACCGATCCGTAAGGAGCACTCTGGTGATTCAATTTGTTGTTATTCTGCTACAACTTAATGATCATTCGCTAATGTATGTCTGTCATCATAGGGTCCTACTAATGAGGTCGTGTGCGTACTACCCTAAATATGGTTTTGGGGCATTTGGAATCTACCCTGTGCTTTTGAAGAAACGGTAGGGTCCTATTCCAACACTAATGAGTAGTTTTAGCTTGTGGGATGTGCCGTCTTTGAATGGATTTCTATTATGCAGAGTTTCTTCAGAAGATTATGGTGTTATGGGCTTGAGATATGGCTCATCAAATCTGTCAGTTGGTGCCACAGTAATGCCGTTCTCTTGTATGTGACCTTCATTCCAAGTAGCTTGCTCCCATTTTGACATGAGTAACAGTCCTTGGTGTTTTACTTCTTCTGCTGCCAATATTCTTTGTTGGATTGTGAATGTGACAATATCAAGGTTTTGAAATTGGAATACGTACGTTTTCCTTGTTTTATAAATCATGTTGGGATACGTATCGCGTATCATTAACTATAATTAATATACAATTAATAAGTATTTATACCTAATAACATCAACAACTGAGTTTTTAATTCGTAAAATTTAAGGTCTCTCAACTGGGATTTATCAGATTAGCCAAGGACATAAAAGAAAATCTTGATACTATTCTCCCATAACATGATCGAAGTATGGTTTTTCTTCTATTCAAGCCCTACATTGAGGTTGAATATCTTTCAAATGGTTTGAATGTCGCTCAAACATCTTAGATCAATGCATTTGAGGTTCTACTTCTTACAATAATGTTTGAATTTCTTCCATTAAGTAATCGTAAGATACGTACTGAATCAGGATAGACATATATATAATAGAATATGCCATCATATCGTAGGACTTCTATACAAAAAGGATACGAGATGGGTTACGTATCGTTTTCCTAAGGAAACCATACGAATCGTAGGATTTTAACACCAATGGATAATATATTTACATTCTACAGCAACTTTCCTGCTGAATGCTATCTTCTTTCTTTCAATTTAACGCGCGTTGTTATGCAAATATCATCTATTCATAAATTATGCTAATCTCTTATTTTATTTTATTTTTTTGGTAATTGAAAATTTTATAACCAACTAAAACCAGAACAATAGGGCAAGCCCCACAATACAAAAATGATTCAAGGAAAATGAAATCCTATACAAACTACACCTAACAACTAGGACCTATTGACGGCTTGTATCTAATATACGATGGGACATATGCCAAGAATCACAAATGTTCCTATTCTCCCCTGAATTTGGGAACTTCCTCATGCACATCCTCAATCTGAGATTCTCCTCAATACAGTCTAGAACCTCTTGA